>OY720046.1:8020972-8620972 GCA_963082485.1 Eudonia mercurella
GGAGTCACAATAAGTTCTAATGCTAACAATTATACTTAATTTATAATTACCTAGAAAACGTATTTACCGGTAATGATGGAAATACGTGACAACCATTTCCTGGACATATGATTTGTAACAAAAAAAGTATTTAAAGAGCACTCACCGTGACGTGCGCTGTGGTACATTTCGTGCAAGCGACTGAGGAGAGTGGTGTGCACGGGGACAGTAAGATACATCACGTAGATCTTTCAAGAAAGTAAATTTGACGTTAGCGCGATGGTAATGACGAATTTCTGTTACAAACTTTTGAAATTTCGTTTTGACTATTATGCTGTTCTGAATTATAAACGCTATTTATTATGTTGTTTACGGTAAAATACAGATTACTAAACGTTTGAAAAAATCGGGTTTGGCGATCATAATTATTGAAATATATATTTTGAAAGTTTTGTGCACATATATTTTCTTTAGATGGTAATGATGTTTTACTCAGTTTTAATTAAATTAGAAAATGAGTTTTTAGAACACAAGGTTCGTAACTGTGTCACCTTACGTTAAATTATGTTTAAAACCTCGCTTAAACAAAAAAAGTAACTGAAAAATGAGATAAAATTTCTAATCAACTAGAAATAGTTTTTTTTCCATGTTTCGCGAAATGACCCACCCCCGCTACGCAAAATTTCATAAGCATTGCTCTTAAAGGAACGGAAATATTGAACAAGACTTGTGAATGACATATCGAGCTGGCGTCTATTCAGCGTACCCATATTAGTGCTTATAGAAAGCGAACTTCTCTTTTTATGATTGTTATATGTTGTTTTAGTGCGTGAAATTCTGACTCTGTCAGTAGAAATAGTTTATGTGAATTCGCAGTGGAACTATGTAAAAAATATGTAAAATTCTATTTATACTAGAAGTACAGACAAGTTCAAAAGTGTTTTCTCTACCTTTAAAGTTGTTTTTGAAATACTGCATTCAAATCAAAAACTAATCTAGCAGAAGATAAGATCGTTAATTATCGTACTTTGTGCTCGATCTGCGATTGTTAAAGTCAATCTCTATATATTTTTTAACAATGACCGGTAATAAATAATAAAAAAAAATTTCGTTGCTATAATATAAGAAGTTTTAGAGAACGATCACGTGTACGCCAGATTGATCGTGATGCCAGCGTACATACTAAAAAAGGTCTTTATTTCTTAAACTAAGAAGGCACTAATTATTTTATGTTTACAGTAAAATTACGAACTCCTTTAGTGCAAATTGTAATTTCGCACGCTTATTTGCACGCTAGCTTAGCGGACACAAGATGTGGGGTTTTACTAAGTCCTTGAGCGGACTTCTTGAGAGAATTTGAAAAGTGACGTTGCACTGTTTTATTTCATTTGGCAACACTCATGCACACTCACGAACACTTAACGGTTATTAATCCACTTTTTTCACATTAATATTCGACATAACACAAACTTTAGAAAGGAAAAGAAAACCGCAGACAGGCTCTTCATTTTCCCGCCAAGAAGCCGACTTACTTAATAATAATAATAATAATAATAAATGTTTCCCACACTCACACCAATTATCTAGCCCCAATAAGAGCTTCCTTAAGAAACTCGATAAAATGGTTAACTAGACAACGGATAAACATACTTAATATACTTAAATACATACTTATTATACATAGAAAACACCCAGACCCGAAACAATTTAGAAAAACAGGTATTTCTAAATTGACCCGACCGGGGATCGAACCCGGGACCTCAGAGATGGCGACACCATGAAAACCGGTGTGCAAGCCACTCGACCAAGGAGGTCGTCACTTATTTTCTTTCTTACTATAAAAATAACAGAAAAGAATATAGGTATAACTTCGTTTCGGATTCAAATTGCGATATTAACTTTTAAAACGATAAGCAGCTTACATACTTTTCTCTATGGCTTGCCTTACAGCTATCATGACATGACAGCTGACAGCTGCTTGAGTCAAAAATTAAAATTGTACGATTCGCTCCAAAACAAAAAATTGAATTCTTGAAACGGTTACAAATTCGGTTTTTCCAAAAATTACTCATTATACGTACTAAGTGTTTCTCTTAAATTCACCATACATCAAAAATAAATTAACCCCGCTTTTTAGTGACATCACGTAGTTTCAAACATCGTTATCATGCAGAAAACTAAAAAGAGAAGAGGTGAAGAAGAACCAATGGAAGTTGACCAGGGTGGCCCCTCAAATCAAAACGGAGGTCCAAGCTCTGACCCAGAGCTTTTGAATGGTGAAATAGACCACATATCTGATGACGAAGAAGGTGGAGTCCGCATAGGCGATATCTATATACCACCGGCACCTAAGCCCGCGCTCACATTTGACGCTACAGGACCGCGTCTGATAATAACCCATATTGTCAATGAAAATTTTAAGAGTTATGCCGGCGTTCAGACTTTGGGCCCGTTTCATAAGGTAATTCAATAAGAAATATTTAGGGGAATAACTGACAGATGAGCTAAGTTATTTCAAATGCTTGTTTGTTTAGCTTAAATAAGAACCTCTTGCGATCTTCTTAGCTCCTAAAACACAGTGGTACCTTAACTTTTGAGATATTCTCAAGTTTATTAATCTAAAACATGTTAATAATTATTTATTTTGTATTAGGGTTAATGTTTTTTTTGGATTTGCCAAGAAGCCCACAGGCTATCCATAAGTGAAAACATTTTATATGAAAAGAATGGTCTTTAAGTCTATATAATATGTTGATTAATTTTCAGAGCTTCACAGCTATTATTGGACCAAATGGTAGTGGAAAGAGCAATGTTATAGACTCCATGCTGTTTGTCTTCGGTTACCGAGCTACCAAGATACGTTCGAAGAAGATCTCCGTGCTTATACATTCTTCAAGCAAATTCCCAAACATTCACAGTGCAACAGTTGCTGTTCACTTCTGCCAGATTATTGATGGGGTGAGTATTGTAATTATAATACAAATACTCACCACCGGTAGTTTGGGCCCTGCCCCGCTGCTGGTGGTACTCTAGGATTAGGTTTTTATAAAGTTTTATTGTTTTTATATTAAAATATTGTAAAAATCTAGTTTTAAGAAAGAAAATAAATAAAGAGAATAATAATAATAAGTTATCAAGACGAATAACTATTGGAAATATATTATGAGGGACTGTACGGTCGACATCTGTCGGGCTGTCCAGGTGAATCACTCCGACATATTATTTCTAGTTGTTCTCATCTTGCTAACGGAGAGTATTTGCACAGACACAACCAAGTACCCAGAATAATTCGCCAGCAACTTGCTCTTGGATAGTCGTTTAGGCAAACTGTCTTTTAGCCAAGAGCCTCGATCAACACCTAGAGAGGCTCTCGCTGAAAGGTTGGGTCAAAGGTCAGATACAAAAGGCGGTACTCCTTGACACGTATTATCAGGAGGTTCCTCACTCTGCAGCCCTAACCACCTATAGCTTGGGTCTATCCCCACTGTCGGTGGCAACCTAGGTTAAGTTGTATGTAATATTTTATATTGTAAATATGTTTTTATATAAAATATTGTAAAAAATTCTGGCTGTCCTCGTCTGGCTAACGGCGAGTACTTACACAGGCATAACCAAGTGGCCAGGATTATCCACCAGCAACTTGCTTTGAAATACAAACTTGTGGATTCTGAGGTACTGCAAGTATGTGCCCGACACAGTTCTCGAATATGACCATGTCACGTTGTACTGGGATCGATCTATCATCACCGACAGGACTATTGTAGCCAATAAGCCCGACATTGTGGCGATAGATCGATTAGCGCCCCGCAAGATGATTGTCGATATCACCATTCCCCATGTCGAGAACCACGTGAAAGCTGAGAAAGAGAAACGAATCAAATATCTCGACTTAGCACACGAGGTTGTCGACATGTGGAGTGTGGATTCGGCTGTCATCGTACCTATTGTTGTTACGACCAACGGCCTGATGGCCAAGAGGCTCGACACACGACAACATCTCATGAGGCTCTCGTTAGGCGACTGGATCAAGGGGCCTGATTTAGAAGGCAGTTCTCCTCGATACGGCACGCATTGTGAGGAGGTTCCTGTCTCTGGAGCCCTAACCACCGGTAGCTTGGACCCTAGTCCCGATGCCGGCGGACCCCTATTTTTTATATTATTAAATGTTTTGTTTGTTTTGTTTTTAGAAAATATTTAAAAATGTAAATTAAAATATGAAAAAATAAATAAAGGAGATGATAATAATAATATATTTATAAAATGTTCAAATAATTTTTAATCCAAATTTTGTTGCGAACAAATTACAAAAACACAAATTTTTAAAAAAAAGCACCTGACCCGGTATGTCAGCAGGGTGCAGGTTCAAATCCTGCTTGTGAAATTTTTTCAACATTTGTGTTTTTAATAATATATTCATTTAATCAGATACAGAAATCCATTTTTGTAAGTAACACTATAACTTAAGACTATGTAAGTAATTTGTATTATGTTGAGTCTTGAGGGATGTTGTTGTGGAGAGTTAGACAAAAGTCATCTTGGTTTCACAAGTTTATTGTCACACGTTAAGTGCTAAATAAAGAATGCCTCGCTCTATGCTAATACAATATAACTTATTATAAGTAAATACGGGTCAACCAATGTGCGTCACTATGTCGCAGCGCGTAACGTGTAGTCACAGTGCAAGTGTTGATAAATGCATATACTACACCTCCTCCTTAAGTCCGTCACACCCCCCGGATAACAAAAGAAAAAAAATGTATAACGCAGATCGATTGACCACTAATTAAACTAAAATACATTTTTTTTCAAATTTAATTACTCATCTAAGTCTAAACAGTGTCTAACTTATTAGCTATTAAACAACTTTGTCATATTCTTATGTACTAAATATTCTTTATTATCCTTAACAATCTTAACATTAGGTGTACATTCTTCAATTACAACATAGGGTCCTGTATAAATTCTATCTAGCTTATTGCCTATTTGATTTTTTAATAAAATCATGTCTCCTGGTTTATACGATACAGGACAAGATTTCTTATCATAACTTATTTTTCTAAGATTTTTACTTTCTAATAAGTTGTTGCGAGCATCACACTGAGCTCTTTGAAGCCTATATTTTAAATGCAATGGATAGTTATCATCATTATATAACGGTTCAACGGAGCCTTGTAAGTTACTAGGTAAGTTACACAGTTTTCCAAAGACTAATTCAAAGGGAGTATATTGTGTCTCTGAGTGTACCGTGGTGTTAAAAGAAAAACACCAATAGGGTAACCAACTACTCCAATCGGTCTTATTATTCTCGCATTGAATTCTAAGATAGGCTCCTAGACTTTTATGTGTATTTTCTAAACCACCGAGAGTTTCGTGGTGATATGCAGTTGAGTTAAGTTTAGTGATATTTAGAAGTTTGCATACTTCACTCATGACGAAAGACATAAATTCCGTTCCGCGATCAGTCAACATTTCTTTAGGAACTCCATAGCGTAAAATAAAATTATTTACCAATGATCTAGCTACAGATTCCGTATCTTTCTTTTCTAAGGGGTACGCTTCTACATATTTCGTAAGATCGCACTGTAATGTTAAAATGTACTTATAATTATAATTATCCGTATCTAAGGGGCCCATTAAATCTAAACTAACTCTTTCGAACGCTGTAGTAGCCGTCGACGTCACTACTAAGGGTTCTCTAACATTTCTATTTGAATGTTTCTGAATTTGACATGGTTTACATTTTTTAACATATTCTATTACGTCATTGCTCATACCTGGCCAAAAATAATATTTTTTAATGTTATTTAACATTCTATTTACCCCGGCATGGCCACTAGAAGGTAAAAGATGGAAGTCATTTAGTATCACTATCATAGTTTCCCTGTCGGTTACTCTCTTTACGTCTTTAATTACGAGTAACCGTGGAATCAAACCTTTTAACTCTTTCATTTCGCTTATTAAAGTTACTATAATATATTCACGATTTTTCTTCTTTATAATAACGAGCTCGTTTACATTTATTTCTATGCAAAATGACTGTAATTCTCTCGCTAACACACTTACGGTCGATAGCGATCGAGATATTACATACATAGTTAACATATGTGGCACATAAATTATATTTCCTTGGTGACTAATTAAGTTATCACTTTTAAACTCATTGTACTGTGTACAAAATTTTAATTCTACGCTGTCTTTTGGTCGTTTTAGAATCTCTACAACTTTAGGTTGATCAGGCCTAAAATTAGCAGGGGTTCCAGACGTCAAGTCAGTGCAGGTTTCTTTATTTTTATCGAATTGCTTACGAACTTGGGCTCTGGTCATGACCGATACTACATGTTCTCTCATTTCTTTTAAATCTGAAGAAGACAACAGTAAACGACTTAATGCGTCTGCAGCTGCATTATGCCGTCCCGGGACGTACTCTATGTCGAAGTCATATTCTTCTAAATAAAGTCTGAATTTTGTTAATCGACTTGAAGGATCAGTCATACCAAATAAATAAATTAGCGGCTTATGGTCGGTTTTAATTATAAATTTATTTCCATATAGATAAGGTCTAAAATGTCTTATCGCCCATACTATTGCTAACAGCTCCAACTCAATAACAGGGTATCTTGTTTCGGCCGGCTTCAAGTTACGACTCGCATAAGCTACTACTTTACCATTACTATTAGACAATACGGCGCCAAGCCCTATCTTTGAAGCGTCCGTACTAAGTATAAAAGTGTTGTTAGGAGAAAAGTCGGGATAATCTAAAACTGGTGGGTTTATCAGATGATTTTTAAGAGTTTGAAACGCTAATTGGCATTCTGATGTCCATACGAAAGGAATATCTTTTTTTGAAAGTTCATTTAATGGATAGGCTATATCTGCAAATCTAGATATAAAACGCCTATAATAATTAGCAAATGCTACAAATCGCTTTACTTCGTCAGCGTTAGTTGGTTTGGGGTATGTTTTGATTTTATCTATTTTTGATGGATCTGGATAAATTCCATTGGAAGTAATTTTATGACCGAGATACATAATTTCTTTGCGTAAAAACTCACATTTTAAAGGATTTAGTTTTAAATTTACTTCTCGAAACCGTTCTAAGATGCTAATTAGGTTTTTATTATGGTTTTCCATAGAATTTCCTATTGCTATACAGTCATCTAAATAAATAAAACATTTTTTATAGTTAAGACCTGCCATAGCGATTGTCATTAACCTTGAAAATACACTAGGTGACGTCTTCAGTCCCATTGGACAACGTTTTAATTGATACATTTTGTCAACCGTAAACGCAGTGTACTTTCTCGATTTCTTATCTAATGCCAACTGGTAATAACTTTGGGACAAGTCTAACTTAGAAAAATAGATGTTACCAGCAAGTGATTCTAATATTTCTGAGATATTTGGCAATGGAAACTTGTCGTCCTGAACCCTATTGTTTAATTGACGATAATCGATGACGAGTCTCCATTTTTTATTGCCGGTTTTATCTGCCTTCTTAGGGACTAGCAAGACAGGACTCGACCACTCCGACGTGGTCTCCTCAATGATGTCATTTTCAAGCATTTCTTGGATTTGCTTATTTACCTCACTACGTAATGCTTGAGGCGTGCGATAAGGTTTGACATAAACTGGGCTAGAGTCACTCTTTAATTTAATTGAATGTTCCATCAAGTTTGTCGTTGAAAGTTTATCTCCCGGTAGATGAAATACGTCAGCGTACTTTGCGCATATGTTTTCTATGCTGATCTGTTCCTCCTTATTTAAGTAGGATGTAAGATCTAGTAAATTAAATAAAGTTTTTACTCTATCCGTAGAAATATCACGTCTTTCAAAGGAACACAAGTCAAATTGATTTAACTGATAAATTTCTATATCGGACGAGTTAATGTCAACTGCCGTATCACTAGTGTTCAATATTCTAATTTTAATTAATCCGTTTGCCGGTCTTGAAACTACTCCAGCTAAAAAAACTCCTTGAGATATCTCACTGGCCAAAATAACACAGTCTTCACAGAGCGTAGTGGGAATGTGTTTGATAACTTCGCACCGTGGTGGAATAGTAAAACAATATTTATCTACTACAATACGTATCCAGAATGCATGCGCGCGATATTGTTTCCCTGTCCCTAAGCAATCTCACATATCCCCTTTCTTAAATCGCTACAGCTTGCTTAACATGGCTGCTCGACGAACTATACATTTTGCTTCGCTCCTTTTTGGAATTATAAATAGCAGGCAGCCTCCATACCTATACAATAAACTGGAATTCACGCAGCGACAGTTCAGAATCGCTCCACGCCTTTTGTGCCCACGACACAGGACGGCCGCCTTTCGTGGCAGCTTTCGCTACGCTGCCTCGAAGTGCTGGAACAACTTGCCACCGCCTGTGCGTAACTGTAAAGCCGCGTCAACTTTCAAGTTAAAATTAAAAAACCATCTTCTTCGGGTTCAGGTTTCTACAACTTAGGCGGCTGTACTGTGTCGGAATTAAAATTGTAATTCATTTATTTTTTCTGTATTCCAACACCATTTTACTGCGATTGTCTTGTTGTATCTATATATTTGTTACTAAATGTATTTTGTGTATTGTTAACTTGTTCTTGATTACTTTTGAAATAACTGTCACAACCATCAGCAATAAAAAAACAATAAATTGCTGGAGCTGCGCCTCCCTCTCACTGGTTCCACAGAAAATCAGCGCCATGGCATATCTATGTCACGGCATCAAGCTGAGTGGCCACCATTTCGGTAGCATTTAATTGTATTTTGTCTAGTATGTTTAAGTTTAAATGTTCTTGCTCCGAATAAAATTTTTCATTCATTCATTCATTCATTCATTCTACACCCTGTATATCTATTACTACCGATTTGCCTTGGTAATCTAAACTTAAAGTAGCGTTTTTATAGTTGATGATCGCGTTGTACCTATTGAAAAAATTTTGGCCTAATATGCCTTCAGCGGTACACGACAAATTTTTAAATACATAAAACTTCTGATTAAATACTACTCCATTCAGAAATAAACTTAAATAAATGTATCCCTCAGATTCTAACATTCCGCTAACACCTTTAATAGTAATAACGTGCTTATGAATGTTATTCAATAATTCGGTATTTTTAACTAACCATTCGTATTTTACTACACATAAACTAGCTCCACTATCTACTAATAATCTAATTTCTCTACTATTATCTACCTTACAATTAACTACACAGTAATTATTATAACTATAAATAGAATGACGCAATTTAGGATCGAAAAAACTGATTTTCATTGAAGTGACTACGTGAAGTGGACATTATACCTGAACTTGAGTCATCGCGCTCGGCGCCAGCGGCATGCTGAACGCGCGGTGCGCGTGAGCGCGTCGGGGTCAGGGCACCCGAATGCTGAAAATGCACATTCTTTCTATGTGCAGAATTAACCATTGAAGTTCGTTGGCCTTTATTTAAGTTATTTTGTACATTATTATGATATCTATTTTGATGCGATCGATTAAAGTTAAAATTATTTTTTTGATTTGAGTAAAAATAATTTGGT
This sequence comes from Eudonia mercurella, assembly GCA_963082485.1. Lineage (NCBI taxonomy): Eukaryota > Metazoa > Arthropoda > Insecta > Lepidoptera > Crambidae > Eudonia > Eudonia mercurella. The sequence continues at coordinate 8,030,493 of OY720046.1, forward strand.
TTTTGAAAATTGTTATTTCTATTGTTATTTGTATAGTACCTACCTGATGGTCTTAGATGCATCGCTTGCTCCTGAGACTGGGATGCTGACACCTGTTCATCTACTGCTGTCCTGATTGCTTCAGGCAGTGATGTGAACTGTCGTGAGGCTATAATAGTACTTAGCCTTGGGTTTGTCAAGCCATCGGCAAAACGTTTAATGGCAGACTTCTCGTTAATTGGACGCAGAACCTCAAATTTGGAATCGTCCTCATCAGCTTGAGCTAAAGTTAGGTTAACAAACAGCTCCTCTAACTCAGAACCAAAATTTTCTATTGACCTACGCCCTTGCTTAGCATTATACAACTGATATTGGATAGCATCAGCTGACCTTTTGGGAAGTAAATATTTTTTAATGTCGCTCACTAAGGTCTCTACATCAGTGTAGCTTGGCTTTAACCTTAGCTTGGCACTAGCAGAAAGCCTAGTTTTTAATACAAATTGTATTAATTGGCCTTGAGTGTCGGATGAAATCATAGAACTATATAGTAAAATACTATCTATCAACTGTTTCGTAATTTGTTCCTGGCCTGTCATAACAGGTAACAGGGAAATCGCAGTTTTCAAATCGAAATCGTTAGCCATTTTTACAGAAATATTAGTGCTACACTTTGTTACCAATTCAGTAATTTTGCGATAATAACTATGTATTTCTTCTACTAAATTATTTAATAAATCTACCGTTTCGGAACCTGTCTTAGAAAGCTTTATTTCACTATTTACCTGAGACACAATATACTCCAAATTACTGTACAAAGACTTGGCTTCTTCTAACTTAGCGTGAGCATTTTCTTTTTGCCTTCTTTCGTGTCCGATTTTAACAAGATAATCTCTTATATATTTTAACTTATCCCGTAATTCTATTAATGCTTGCGACATAATACAAAATAAATTATATTCTAAATTATATTCTCACTTACTGCACGCGATGAAATGAGGTTAACAACCGTGAAATGACCTGAGCGCGTGGCGCGTCGCGTAGATGATGCTTCGGTGGACGTGGTCTTCGTACTGCTCATCCTATTGTAGCGATGTAGTGGCCGCATGACACGAAGCTGGTTGCAGCAAACTGGAACCGCTCGTTGGGCCGGGAAATCCCTGGACACCGCCAACTGGGCCGTGCTATACTCTGGACACCATCCTTGACCCGTACGCTTCTCTCTTCTTCACTGCAGAATTTTCTATAGTAGTTATGATCATTCTTCTATAAGGTATTGCTTCTCTCTTCAAAATAGTTATTGTTCTTCTGTTTTGGTATTAGTAATCTTCAAAAAAATTTTATCTTCATTCTTCAGGGTTCCATAGTTCGGTGGCAGGGTCGCCATGTATTATGTTGAGTCTTGAGGGATGTTGTTGTGGAGAGTTAGACAAAAGTCATCTTGGTTTCACAAGTTTATTGTCACACGTTAAGTGCTAAATAAAGAATGCCTCGCTCTATGCTAATACAATATAACTTATTATAAGTAAATACGGGTCAACCAATGTGCGTCACTATGTCGCAGCGCGTAACGTGTAGTCACAGTGCAAGTGTTGATAAATGCATATACTACAAATTATTAAAATTTATTATATTTTATTAGAATAAAAACATACATTCAAAAGCATTCATTGGCGAATTAAAACAAAAATAAAAATAATTATAATAATTCGCGTAATCTAAATTTAAGTCTAGAACCAGAGTGCTCAACGTGCAACCTGGTCCAGTGCTGCATTATTGGACAACCCAACTCCACACGACTTTAAAGTTTATTCTGACACCAAAATCATGGAACGTAAATTAAATTAAATCCTGTTTAAAAAAAGTGTACAATGCTATATTTATGGAAAGTTCCTCTTACATGTAAGGAAGGAATTAAGAAAGAAATAAACACTTCTGTTCACACAATTTTATTTCAACACACCGTTTATTCTATATAATAACATATACATGTTAAATCAAAACTCAACACCCATCTGATAGAACAATCGACATTGTAGAGCCCACACCGCCGAATATAAAAGAAAATTTTAGATTTTTATTCATGACAACATACGGCGAGGAATGCAAAAGGTTGGTTTGTTGTTATAGTTGTTTACTTGGACGAATCGCGGGTGGTTGCTGGTATATTTATCTATATACGTAAAGAGAAAAATACTTGCCTCTTTTAAAGCACATTGTGCGCACGGAGGAATGTGAGATTTGGTATAGTTTAAGTTTATATGGAGACAGAGTCGCAAAGATATAACATTATATTTGTTATGCGTTTGTAATGTCGAACACTGCCCGACCTGTATATATATATTAAATATAGCGGCCAAAATCGTAAGGTGTGGCAATGGGTGCTAGATTATGGCTCTGGTGGCTATTTTCTATGCATGGGCCATCGTACAGCTTGTAAATGCCCTCGATGCGAGTGCACTTCATCTCGCACTCACTGGGGTAAGTAATCCCGTTGCTGGCGCAGACTGGTGTACCTGGTTTGCAACCGCAAACCCATGGATGCGCTAGCACCACACTCGTGATGGCAACTGGAAAAAAATAAGTGTTGGAAAATAATAGGTATAAATAATAATAATATTGATTACGCGTAAATACAGAGCCGTAATTACAGAGAAAACCGGCTTGTAGCTGAGAGAAAAAAAAAACATACAATAATAATAAAAATTATAATCAACGCTCTACTAAGCTATTGATTCATCCACTCTTAGTGGATAATTTTTGTTTTAATTATTTTTAATATGTGTTCTATTTTTAACGTAGTATAACTACTCATGTGGTATAAGGTAATACATTACTCATAATGTGTATGCTATTTATGGATTACCGTCTAGTCTTAAATATATTGTTAAATTCTTATTAAATTCTCATTCAATTAGTCTAACTATTTTAAATAAATAAATAATTAGTATTACGACAGCGGCTGACAAAACTGGCATTGGTGGACAAACGTGACAATGTGATAACTAGTGATCGGAATGAAGTGGGCTAATTCACCTAAAGTGGCCGCCAAGACAAGACTATAATAAGCCTACGCCAAAGACATTTAACTACTTACTGCCTACGCAGACCGGGGGGTCGACTGCCTAACTCTCTCGCTTTCGATCGCTTTGAAGGCGAGGCGAGGAGGAGGCGTCATCTTGTCATTTCGAAAGCAATATCGAAAGCTATAGGCTATAGCTTTTGATATTATTCGATATTATATTTCGATATTATATTAGAAAGCGAGGCGAGGGCCTCGCTTTCAAAGCGATCGAAAGCGAGAGTGTTAGGCGGTTGGGGGGCGGGACGGTATCGGCATGGCAAAGTATTTTGCCGCCAGTCAGCGCACAATAGCCGCTTAGATACCGCGACATTCCAGAGCCTTGCCACGGCATGCCGCGTCACGTTGAAGTATGCCTCGGCAGCTTCTGCTGTCTTATTTATATTTCGATATGTTTGAATGTTCATTGGTAAAACTTTAGATACTTTGCCATGCCGTCCACTAAAATACCATGGTAATAAAGGCATACCACTAAAATATTGCAAACTGCAATATTTTAGTGGTATGCCGTTGGTGTCTTCATCATCAGCAGCTCATTTTTATGTTCCCACTGCTGGGGCACGAACCTTCCCTAAGGAAGGAGAACGGGCCATAAACCACCACGCGGACGTAGTGCAGATTAGTGGTTGGCAATGACTGCTAATGCAGCCGAGACCAACAGTTTTACATGCCTAAAAGCACGGAGGAGCTCAAAATGATAAATTTTTGGTCACCCATCCAATGACCGGCCTATGCGAAAGCTGCTTAACCTCATCACTCGCAGACCGGGCGCGTTAACCACTGCGCTATCGTGCTCCGTTGGAGTACTAAATGAATAAATAAGTCACTTACAGAGAGCCAAAAGGACAAGCTTCATTTTTTTCCTCAATTTTTTCTCCTAATCTGTTGCGTTGCGTTCCGTATTTATAAGGTTTAACACCACCGACCGGCACCGTAATAAATTGATTCATTCACGTTTTTAATATTAAAAAGTACTTACCCTTAATCAGTTTGTTTTGTGTTAATTGATTTCTGTATTCGCCGTTTTCGTTTACACCGTTGCAAACCACATACATAGAAATCAGTATTACAACAAAAATAAGGCGTATATATCAATAAACCGATTTGTGTATCGTATATTTTTTTTGATAAGCTTTTTCCATTCATCCTTATCCTAATTATTTCACTTTTTTGTAAGACACGACGTTCGCCTTCTCTTTCATTTTAAATTCGCTGCATTTAAACTTATGTATGGAGTTTAACCACAGAATAAGGAATGTACGAGTATTACATACAGTATTCTCCCTTCATAAAAAATGGCCGAAACGATGCGCTTCGAAATGTCGGCGCACTCGCGACTGTTGCTAACCGGTGTCAACCGATATTTCTAAACGCGTCGTTACGGCTGTTTTGTATGAAGAGAGAATACTGTATGTAATACTTCGTTGTTCTGTGGTATAACCCACTATGGATGCCACATATAGACAACGGTACAGAAGGACAGAAAGAGACTCGCATTCGAAAGGGTCCATATTTGGTTGCATAAATTAAAGAGGCATATTTAAAGGGTGCATAACGTTTTTGACGTGACAACGTCTTATAATTCGATAGAGCCGGCTGCACGCACGAAAAAGTTCGGCGTTACCTCGCTCTGAGGCGTTCAATGTAAGGCTTGCAGTGCAAGCGAGAGCGCGGAACGAGCGACAAAGAAACAATCTGCTGAGTAGAAATTTAGCCGTGCTGCTGTGCAAGCCCGTGTCCGGCATCGCCACCGCGGTACGTACCCCCAACACCCCCCGACACCCCCAACACCTCCCGACACCTCCCGACACCACCAACTCCTCCCGCCTACCTGTTCGACGGGCTGCTGCTGCTGTGCAAGCCCGTGGCCGGCATCGCCACCGCGGTACGTACCCCCAACACCCCCCGACACCCCCAACACCTCCCGACACCCCCAACTCCTCCCGCCTACCTGTTCGACGGGCTGCTGCAGGCTGCTGTGCAAGCCCGTGGCCGGCATCGCCACCGCGGTACGTACCCCCAACACCCCCCGACACCCCCAACACCTCCCGACACCCCCAACTCCTCCCGCCTACCTGTTCGACGGGCTGCTGCAGGCTGCTGTGCAAGCCCGTGGCCGGCATCGCCACCGCGGTACGTACCCCTAACACCCCCCGACACCCCCAACTCCTCCCGCCTACCTGTTCGACGGGCTGCTGCAGGCTGCTATGCAAGCCCGTGGCCGGCATCGCCACCGCGGTACGTACCCCCAACACCCCCCGACACCCCAACACCTCCCGACACCTTCTTAAGACGTTGTCACGTTCAACTATCGTCAGTAAACCGACTTTACAGACAACCAATTTTTATTGGCACTCTCTTCGTTTCGCATAACGTTCATTCAGAATAAATCATTAGGCATACTTTATTTCCCCATAACTTCTTTTATAATAATGATATATCAGCATCAAATGTTCATGCTAAAATGTTTTTACAATAACGATTACTAATCATAACATACATAAATAAAAAACCATGTCATATCATAAGTGATTGTGAAACGAGTACATCATCATCTATTTTATCGCATCTGCCCACCAACAATTTTTGTATGGAGCTAGATTTCTGTTGTCTAATAAAAAAAATAACCTCGAAATTCAAGACAATAGCTACGCTGCGCTTCGCGATTGTCATAAATTTCTAACCTATCACGTGACCTACAGTAGTAGGGCAGCTAGTATTTCTGTTGTCTAATAAATAAAATAAATTTAGACGTATACTTAGCATTTATGTTCTTTACATTTATGCTGATTAAAATTATGATAAAGACAATTATAGTAAGTTAAAATTATGCCAATGAAACCATTACCTACCTATGGGTTTATAACACTCTGCTTATCATAATTTATGCGAGAAAACTTTATGCTGAAACTCTTATGTCAAACTACATTATGACAAAAGAGATTATGCGACCGAAAGGGCTCCCCATTCGAAATGTGCTGAAGAAGAACGGAAAGTATATGCTGGACAGAAATTATCACTAACGAAGAAGTATTTATTAAAGTAGAAGTATTAAAGTTAATGAAAAAAGAAGAGGATATTGATTGGCCACCTACTTAGACACGACAAATTTATTAAGGACGTTGTGATAAGACAGTGATAGCATGCTACTGCTTCCAAAGCCGCAAAAGAAAGAGACGTTCTAGCATAAACGCAAGTGCAAAAATAAACATGTAATTATATTTGTATTATTGTGAAAGTGCTATTTAATTCGATGATGAGTATTTAATTATGTGAAATACAAGCTTCAACAAAATTTTGAAAATATTGATTAACTTTTAAATCAAATACCCGAATTTCTATTCATCACCGTTTAGAAGTAACAAGCGTTTATCGAGACATTGTGTTGTAATCGTGTTTTGGCGTTCATCAGAATTTCTAATATATGCTCAATTAACACATATCCGAATATCAAACACCTAATATCAATATTTTGATATCCGTGGCTTTGACGGATTTTTTATATTTATATATCCCCATATAGACTTCATTGAAGGGAAGATGGAAGGAAAGAAAGGAAAAGGAAAGAGGCCAAAAAGAGCTTAATGCAACAAATTATTAATTACCTCATTATCCGTGGTAGTATATTTAGATATTTATTAAACGTTTATTTTATATATCATAAGGAAAGTCCAGCTGTACCTTATCTAATGCGGCGTTGGTGATGGATATACTTATTGCTTTTTAACGTTGACAAATTATTTATGTTGCTATTAAAATTGCATTTAAAACTTACTTGCATATCAATTGAATTGATAAGGCATATTAGGTATGTATTTACGACTTTCTTGTGTAGTTGGTAATTTGCCTTTTGGAGGAAAATTTTAAACGCTTCTTTTAATATAAATATATTTTTTACCTACGTGTGCGTACTGAACTCCTCCTTGACAGCTAGACCGATTTTAATGAAATGTGTGTGCGTTGAGTGGGTCCCTGGGTGATTTTTTCACAATTGGACCCGGTAGGTGGCGTTGCATAGTCTAGGTTCTTATAACATGTACAACTTTACACGTTGTATAAGAGATTGGTGGAAGACCACCAAAGTACTCGTTATTTCGCGGTGTCTCTCTCTTTTCTTAATTTCTCCATACATCTCCACGTTTTGGAGAGATTTAGGGCAGCCATACACGGGCAGCTAGAAGCAGGCAGGATGCGACTGCTTCAAGCTGGGACTGCATAGTGAACTACAGTCTTCTATTTACAAACATACATGGAACTGCTCAAGCAGTTGGACTGCTCCAGGCGGTCAGCAGCTCGGTGAATGGCAGTTTTACTACGACTGCCCCAGCGGTCTGTGTATGTAGACCTTTAGGCTTTGCCCAGCAGTGAGAGGAAAAACCTTGATAAAAAACAATAACATATTCAGCATGTTGGTTGAATATTTACAATTTAGTATACAAACACCCCCCAAAAAACCCGATTTCTTTTACATTTTTCAAAACTCCAAAAAAGTTTCTATCCGATTTTCAAAATTCAAACGCTCACACGTGTCTCGATAAATTCCTCAACTCTTGGTACTATTTCCATCTCGATTCTCCCAAAATTCTTGGAGTTATGGCCAAAAGAACGTCTCCGGCGATTTGCATCTGATATTCTTAAGTTTATTTGAATAAAAATGATTGACTTTTATATCGACTTTATTGCCTCTCGGACTTTTACACAAAGAGATGAACACGCTAAGTTTATATTGTACTAGGTGTTCCCTCATCCACCGCGTCGCATCTAGTCGCCCGAATGCGCGAGTACGTCGCTTAGCGTTTTTTCTGACTTTTTTTTAGTGTTTCGCGTGATTTTTATAAGCTTATAGCCTTCCACAATAATTGAGCTATCAAATGCAATAATTTTTTTTCTAATCCGACGGGTAGTTTTAAATATTAGCGCGTTCAAGCAAAAAAACAAACTCTTCAGCTCCATTAGTTGTGCCCCGCGGATTCACCGCGTTATTTCCCGTTTTTGCAACATTTTTCATTGCTGCTCCACTCCTATTAGTCATAGCGTGATGTAATATAGCCTATAGCCTTCCTCAATAAATGGACTCTTCAACACAAAAATAATTTTTCAATTAGAACCAGTAGTTCCTGAGATTAGCGCGTTCAACCAAACAAACAAACAAACTTTGATGGCATAATGACGTTCATGAGAGCTATTTGTAGCATAAACTGGCTAAAAGATTTTGAATTTTGAAACAAACTCTTCAGCTTTGTAATTTTAGTAAGTAGAAGTATAGATAAGATAAGATAATATTTTGTTTCAGGAAGGTGAGGACTACACAGTGGTTCCCGGCAGTGAAATTGTGGTATCTCGTTCGGCCTCCAAAGACAACTCGTCGTTCTACACGCTGAACGGACGGAGGGTGCAGTTCAAGGAGGTGGCCAAGATGTTGAGGTCGCACGGCATAGACTTGGACCACAACCGGTTCCTCATTTTGCAGGTAATAATAAGAAATAATAAAACATTTATTTTCAGATAACAACAGTCCATAGTTACAAGATAAATTTTACTAGAAAAACTACCAGCCTCAGGCAGCTACAGTGGGAATCGAACCCTGAAAAATTCAACGAGTCTGCTGGGGCCTCGGTAGCTCAACGGTCAGAGCAATGGACCGGGTATCCAAAGGGCGTGGGTGCGACTCCTACTCGAGCTTTCAGAGGATGGTTAATTTTATTTTGTAACTACGAGGGCTGCCTTTTAAGGCGAAGGGTAAGGCACACTAGCGCCGCTAATGGATTTAATTTGATAACTGCTAAACTGGATTTTTTTTCAAACATTGCGGACCTTCCGACACTTGGCAAACATCTATTATATAATAATTGTGCACTACTTTTAGGTTTGTTTTTGTATTCACTCGCTAACACCAACAGTAGCCATTGTTTGTGAATAAATGCGATAGCCCGTTTTGTGAATAAACCACGCAACAAAAAGTATTGCACAATTATTAAATAAATACTATGGGTGCTTTCCTGTTGTCGGACGGTACGCAATTTAAAAAAAAAAGATCCAGTCAGTTAGTAATTGTCAAATTATCAATTGGTGGCGCTAGTGTGCCTTACCCTTCGCTTTAAGTTGTGTCATTTGCAAACCTCCCGCGATTATAAAAAAAAAATATGGCTTTTTCATATTTTTGAATTTAAAATTCGTCGAATAGTTAGTCGAATAGTTTTATTGTAGCGTCGTAGGAGCGTTGGAAAACGTGGGAGCCTCAACAGAACCCTGAAAATATTATTGTAATGAATTCTAACGGCGTTGTATGGTTTTAGCGTGGAAGTAGTAATCACCACCAGCTCGTATTATGTCCCCACTGCTGGGGCACGAGCCTTCGGCTAGTTTTACAGTCACGCTGATCGTCGGCGCTGACAGATCAATATGTATGTAATTAAAGGAAACGTTACTGAGTCACGCCGACGGTCAGCGTGCGGTCAGCGCGACTCTAAAACCAGCTTTCCCTTTCCTACACCACAATGGACACCACGCGTGCGTGCTCAGCCGGGACCAACGGCTTTACGTGCCTGCCTACCGAAGCACGGAGGAGTCCCGTGATAAGTTTTGGTCACCCATCTGATGACTAGCTTTTGCTAATGTCGCTAAAACCTGTGTACTAACGAGCGTTACTGACACTAAATTTATTTATGTTTTGTAAATGATTGTGTTCTTCTACTTTTTTATTTTTAGGGTGAGGTTGAACAAATAGCTATGATGAAGCCAAAAGGTGTGACGGAACATGAATCCGGTATGTTGGAGTACTTGGAAGACATAATTGGGACCTCCAGATATAAGGTAAGCTTTTTGTATACGTACTCTTTACAGGATTGGTGGTTGTTAACGACTGCTAATGCACCATACCACCTACCACCTGTAACTTAAGGGGGTGCAGCGCGGACGCAAAATTGCGAGTTTCAAGTTTCTTTATGATAGCGAGCGAGCGGCGCGTGGCAGTGGTGTGACAACGGCGTACGACTACAAATACGCACGCACACTAATATCTGTATAGAGTAGGCTGGTGATTTAATTAGAGCAATGTTTACTTTCGTAAAATCATAGGCGTTTGGGTAAAAAATAATAAAAGTCTTAATATTTTCATATTCATATTTTTTTATTGAAAAATAAGACAACAGTGGCCTGCGGAATATCAATACAAACATTTTGATGTTGGATCATTGTTTCATTTGTGCTATATTTACAAAGTTTCTGAAGAAATAAGTTTTTAGATATCATTATTTTACGTATTGTTTATGCAGTTTCTGGGTATTTGTTTCAAATTCCAAGACAACCATGGCCTTGTAAAAGGATCAAGCTAAACTACACTAGTCCTTTTAATGTATATGACCTATTCAGCGCCTAGCACCAGTGACTTAAAAACACGTAAATTTTCAAATTCCGCGCGGCACCCCCTTAAATAGGTACATTTATTGTGTTCAACCTTGCTTGCAGCAGTCAAACGAAAAAAAGGGAGTGAGTGACGGGCGCGCAGGCCCTTATATATTAATGAACTGGCGCTGTCTACGGTAAATACAGAAACTACAGTGCAATCAGCGAGTCTAGCGCCATCTATCTATAAATCTATAAGACAAGAATTTCATTAGTGAAACATTTGTGCAGATTGCATTCATGGTTAAGTCCCCTTGTCTGTGCCAGATGGCGCTAAATATACAGTATAAGGGGCTCGTGCCCCGTGGGGACATAAAATGAGCTGTTGATGACGTCTGATGACTCTATACAGGGTCTTAACATTAAAATCGTTACGCTTGGGTATGTTTGAACCGCCAGTGTCCAACATTTCTGAGTTTGATTCCAAACGAGGGTACATATTGTGATCGGTTTTGTTGGTTTCACCACCATCTTGTTGAAGGCTGTCGCTCTAACAATGTAAGTAACATTGTTGTGTTTGGACAATTAAAGATCGAGTCAAGACGCGTTAAGTGCCTCAAGAAATTAATATGGAACGTGACTACGTAGTAGTGCGCAATTGAGGAGCTCGATGGCGCAGTGGATAACGCGCCCGGTCTGCGAGTGCTGAGGTTAAGCAACTTTCGCAAAGGCCGGTCATCGGATGGGTGACCAAAAATGTATCATCTCGAGCTCCTCCGTGCTTCGTCGTTAATAACCACCAATCCGTACTGGGCCCGTGTGGTGGTTTATGGCCCGTCCTACCTATCCATCCATAGGGAAGGCTCGTGCCCCAGCAGTGGGGACATAAAATGAGCTGATGATGATGATGATGATGATGAGTGCGCAATTTATTCATCATCAGCATCATCATCACCAGCTCATTATATGACCCCACTTCTGGGGTACGAGCCTTCACTATCGATGGATAGGGCAACGAGCCATAAACCACCACGCGGGCCCAGTGCGGATTAGTGGTTGTTAACGACTGCAGACGGGACCAACGGCTTTAGTTGCCTTCAAGCGCAATTTATTGGTTATATTATATATTTTTTATGACACTCTTAACAGGAACCCATAGAGAAGTTATCAGTGAAAGTGGAGGAATACAGTGAAATGCGCAAAGAGAAATTGAATCGGGTACGGTTAGTGGAGCAAGAGAAACAGAAGTTGGAGCAGCCAATGAGAGAGGCGGTCGAGCAGATGAATCTCACCAACATCTCTTTACGGACGAGGAATTTGTTGCTGCACAAGTATATGTGAGTAGTTACATACATACATAGCCTCGTCTTCCCAAAAAGGGTAGACAGCATCAAAATCACCAATTTTGAGTTAACTGGCCGTTAGTGACTTCGGACGCCACATTTAGCATTATCAAAGTAGGGTGGTCGTCGCTAACGTGGTCGCTCACTATGGGCCTTATCAGAAGGCTCAAGGTCACTCAAAGAGCAATGGAGAGGGCTATGCTCGGGGTTTCTCTGCGAGATCGAATCAGAAATGAGGAGATCCGCAGAAGAACAAGGGTAACCGACATAGCCCGAAGAGTTGCTAAGCTCAAGTGGCAGTGGGCAGGGCACATTGCTCGCAGGACTGATGGCCGCTGGGGCGGAACAGTCCTCGAATGGCGACCGCGTACCGGAAAGCGCAGTGTGGGCAGGCCTCCAACAAGGTGGACCGACGATCTGGTGAAGGTCGCGGGAAGCCGCTGGATGCGAGCAGCACAAAACCGGTCGTTGTGGAGATTCTTGGGGGAGGCCTTTGTCCAGCAGTGGACGTCTTTTGGCTGAGATGATGAAGTAGGGCTACGAGGTGGAATAGATAACTCAGTGAAAGGTTGCTAGACGATAGCCTGAGCATCTTGAAACATAAAAACTTACTTAAACTAACTTACTTACTTAAAAAGTAAGTGGTCCAGCAGCAATCTTTGAGTGATCGAAGATTGCTGCTGGACTGCTTTTTACAAAATAATAAATGAGAAGGTAGATTGCCCGCTTCTTTTACGCAAGATAAACTTTAATTTGCCATATAAGGTCCCACGCCCTAGTAGATATGTTCCTTTCTCAATAAAGGGTAGTAGAAGCAATTTGGGTCACCACGCCACCATGAATAGGCTTCCCAGACAATGTAATATTCTTTGTAAGAACAAGGAATATTCCGGGGATATTTTTGCTGCTACAGTACACAAATTTAAACACGATGTATCGAAGTGTCTCACAACTGGGTCTTCTTAGTTTCTTCTCGGTTTGTTTTAAATTTTATTGATATATTAAGTTAAGGTTTTAAAATTATTTAAATAATATAAAAATCTCCCAGAAAATGTATAGGCTTTTTAAACGTGGTTTGATGGAGTAACTTGCGTGTCGGCAAGGTGAGACTGCTGAACTGATGTTATAGCGGAGTCATTGGCCTATCCATCGTTAAAATAAATAAACAGCCTACAACTCGCTGGGCAAAGGTCTCCATCATTGAAATCAAGTCATCATTAAAATTGATGGATATTATCTAAATCACCACTCTTGCCAAATGCTTGGTAATCACAAACACAAACCTGGTTTGCATGCATGCATCGAAACTGAACACGGACCGGATTCCCGCACGATTTTAAACCTGGGAATTGAACCTAGATCACTCTACTAGATCAGAAACTAGTTAAAAGTGTATACATGTTGATACTCGTGCCTGTACATATGTGTTATGTATAGGTATTTCTATATTATTGATTATTCTAATGTTTAAATAATCTTACAGACACGAAATCAACAAACTAATAGAAGGTAAAGAGACTGAGCTGGCGGAACTCAAAGAGATCCTTGCCAAGATAGACGAAAAATTACAAGTCGTCAATGACGAATTGCTAGAGAAGACGACGGAACTGAAAAATGGAACGCAGTAAGTAGTATGATTAGAGTTTATTTTTGACAATGAATTATTAACCAAAACGATCTGAACAGAGTAGCAGAAGAGATAGCTTCTTAACGTTGCCGCAAGACCGACAGTGCACTGCAGTATTGATCCGCTAGATGGCGTTTGTATCTTCCATCTCACACCACTAGATGGCGTTAACAGCTCCCAAATAGCTGAAGAAGTCGGGTTTGGTTAAGTTCACAATCAAATTGCGCTGCTCTATAGCGTTTCTTCTTTATTGAGCCGATATTTAGATATTCTAATGCGAATGCGAGATACATTTTCTTATATAAAAGAAATAGAAAGAGGTTTATAATCGTTATGGATCCTAAGGGGTTTAAGAGAGTTGTACGTTTGGTAGCTAGGCGAACTTAAAACTAACAATAACAATAACAATAACGTATCTACCGCTGGGAATAGAACATGGGACTTTTCGTGTCTGTGACCGATGGTCAAATCCCCAGCACAGGTAAAGGCGATCAAAGGTATATTTTTTCCTATTTCTAACACGCTGGCATACTGTTTGCACATATGCTGTACTTACGTGCGTGTCGTACTTTAAAAAAAAACATACCAAACATTCCACTATATATTTTTCATCCAGAAAATACGACACACTCCAAAAACAGAAAGAGGAATTAGCGGAAAAGCTCCAAGGTTGCAAGCGCAAGGCTGTCACCGCCCAAGCTGACATATCGCAGAACAACAAGAAGAAGAAGAATCTGGAACAACTGTTGGAGCAAGAGAGGGGGAAACTGATCGATTTGGAACTGGTAAGTTTCTAAAAGAACAAATTTTTTGTTAATGAAAAACAAAGGTTGCTTTGGCGTATATGGCGAAATGAGCTGGATTTCCACTTAAACAAGTGAAAGTCCATTTATTCAATACTAGCTGACCCAGCACATTTCGTACCGCTTTGACAGTTTTTTATGACAACAAAACAAACAAATCCTTAATAAATCCTTAATAGTTTACGCGTGAAAGCGTATCAAACAAACAAACAAACTCACTTATTTTTTTAATAATAAGACTTTGATTATACTCTTGAGAACATGTACAAAATTTCATGATGATCGGTTGATTAGTTTACGCGTGCAAGCGTATCAAACAACTAACAAACTCATTTTCGCATTTACAGGCTATCTTAACTCTAACTTTCGGAACTTCACAACCCTACTAACAGCGTTATCTTGATGCCAGACTAATGGAAAAAATGCATGCTATATTAATAGTTATTTGTTATACAAGAGTGCAAAGTTGCTTTTTAACCGCGTGCTCAATTTTGATGACCAAGCAAGTGATGGATTCTAAAATTGAATCACGAGCGCAGCAAGTGATTCAAAAATTAGAATCCTGAGCGTTAGCGAGGGAATCAAAAGAGCACGAAGTGAAAAATTTTTGCACTCGAGTGCAACACGTAACTTTTCATCCCACCTCAGCGAGTAAAGTGAAAATATTGATTGGAAAATTATAAATTGATTATTTCCTTTATTGAATAAAGGAGTCATCAAGTATATGAGCTCGAGCGCGCGAATACGAGACAATAGAATTTTAATTGTTATCGGCCACCTAGTGGTCGATCGACGCTCAAGGGGATATAACGCCACTAAATTAATACTGCATTTTCTATATTGTTTTCTAAAGTTTATTTTTAAGCATTTTCTAGTTACATTTATCAGCTCATTTTTACACTACGTTTCGCGTTGGCACATTATAAATTGGTCACGGAAGATTTAATTATGAGTTCTTGTTGTATTTAATTCATTTTGAAGTGAAATATGTGTGATTGCATTTGCTAATACAAATGTTCAGTATCGACATTTCCAATATTTAAAGTAGTTGCGGTGCATTTCACGTGACGGGTGAAAGTAAAATAAATTCATGGCCTTCCGTTATTGTGTTTGTTATTTAGAGAAAAATGACCCTTATCAGTAACCCTTACGATCTGCATCATAAAATACGGCATGTTATTTTTTGTCGCATTTGACTGGTTCTAGTCTCACCTAAGACAAGCGATTTTTCAAAAATCCATAAATGCAGAATTTATTGTTTTTAAAAATAAAGGCCGCATGCCAGAAGTGTCATGGGCCAAGTTGGCAACATTTTGGAACCCAAACACAACACGGAGGCGCCGCGGTAGACCGAGAAGGAGATGGCGGGACGAACTGGATGAATTTAATCAGGATTGGAGTCAAATGGCAGGGGACCGCAATGGGTGGAAGAAATGGAGGGAGGCCTTTGCCCAGCAGTGGGACAGCGAGGGCTAATAATAATAATAATAATAATAATAATAATAATAATAATAATAATAAAAATAAAGGAAAGTTTCCTTTACACCGAATGTGCTATTTCCAATATTTAAGGTAGTTGCCATCCATATGGCATTCGATCTTTCCACCCTGTATACGACATGCTTGTGCATGTTTGCATACCGTGCATGTCGATGGAGCCGACTGAGGTAAAAAGTTTCCAAGATGCTCGCACATCAGGAGATTGGTTGACAACCTATCACTGATGTTATCTTCTTCACCTCGGCACAAAATAAGGAGACCCAGAAGGTAAGCCCAATTCTTACCGCACTCGAGCAACTCACACATAGGGCGCCTTCAAATTAGAGGCGTGAGGAAGCGCTGCAGTGGCGCGACTGTGTTGCAGCAGGCGCGCGTCAGTAATGCTTGGGTAAATTCTAGTGATGTTTGTCAGTTACGCGATGGATTCCGACTAAGAAACATTACTCTTGTTAATTTTGTTACAAAGAAAAAATAAAATTTAATAGTAGATTTAGAGATATTGCGTCACTCAGCGTGTTTTACCGCTTATACCATGGCGAGTGCTCTGAAGAACTCTTTGAGCTCATCCCACCTTCTCCCTTCCTCCATAGGAGTACACGTGCTGCTCTCCGGAGTCACCGCTTCACTGTCTCAAATATCCCATCGCGCACTAAGAAATTTGGTGACGCATTTTTTTGTCACACCTCCAAAACATGGAATAGTTTGCCAGCACACGTTTTCCCTCCTTCCTATGATATGGGGTCCTTCAAACGAGGCGTGAAGAGGCACCTTGTGGGCCGGCAGAGTGAGGGCAACTGATGCTGCGTTGTTTTCACGCTGCACCAGTTGTCGTCGCATCTGGATTCCATATTCACTTAACATCAGGTGAAATGGAGTCATTTGCCGTGCTACGTATAAAAAAAAACTTTCAGAATTACTATTCCATATTGCAGGGGGATTTTGAACTTCCTTAATAAACACTTCAATGTCGATGTCGAGTTGATCAGCATTCATATTGAAATAATTAAAAGCGTGTCTTTTCTCTTCTTAAAAAATTATATGCGTGTGCTGCTACTGCGCTTCTAGAAATTGTATGCAAACTAGTATTGGCACGGCTAGCGCACCACAGTGGCGCCACTGCAGCACTTTCTCACGCCTCTGATTTGAAGGCGCCCATAGACCCATTGCACGGACACGTATCTCAGAACAGAACAGCTGTTGCGAGATTGTGTCCGTAAGACGTAGTCTGAGACGTTGCTCGAGTGAGTTGGTATGAAGCTTACCTTCTACGGTTTTCTATTTTGTGACTTTGGAGCCCTACTTCGATTATGATCAGTGATCGGAATAGGTAGGGCTAATTTACCTAAAGTTTGAAGAACGGACAAAAATAATGGAGACTTCCTTATGACACTTTTCGGAACAACTGTCTGGGTTTTCGGACATCGCATAAGAACATTAAAAATGATATTATTAATACAGTAATTGATTTTATTACTTATTTTGTATCCTGAAATTGCCGAAAATCAGTCGACGCGATTTTTATTGTGTTCAAAAATGAAAGACAATGTTTCGCTATCGTTTTTGTAATGTTACTTTGGCTAAGGGCCCAGTAGTTCCTGAGATTAGCGCGTTCAACCAAACAAACAAACAAACTTTAGCTTTATAATATTAGTATAGATTGTTGCGCCCATTCTTCTCCACAGCTAAAAGACGTCCTGATTGAGTGGTAATTATAAATGTGTTAGGACGATTCAAAGTACCGTCTTAATCTTTAAGTTTATTTGAATTATAAACTTTGACTTTATTTATGTTTTGTTAGATACCGGATAAAAACAAGAGGGAGATCGAAGAGTGTGAGAAGTTGTTGGTGAAACACAGGGAGAGTAAGAGGCAGGCTGAAGAAGAGTTGCAAACAGTTATGGCGGGTGTAAGGTATGTTTCTTCTTGAGGAGCTCGATGGCGTGAGGAGCTCAATGTCGCAGTGTTTAACGCGTTCGGTCTGCGAGTGCTGAAGTGAAGCAACTTTCGCAAAGGCCGTTCATCGGATGGAGACCAAAAATGTATCATCTCGAGCTCCTCAGTGCTTCGGAAGGCACGTAAAGCCGTTGGTCCCGTCTGTATTAGCAGTCGATAACAACCACCGCACCGCACTGGGCCCGCGTGGTGGTTTATGGCACGTTCTCGCTGCGGTGTTTCCGTCCATAGGGAAGGCTCATGGCCCAGCCACTGCTGGGTGAGGTTGTTGATGGGTTAGTCTAGTTGTATTTAAACAGCAGTTGTAGGCTTATATCCCACGGAAAATATTAAGGACATTCATATTAGAAAACTATTTATATGGTTCATCATCAGTGGTCGGAATAGGTAGACTATAAGTTAATTTAGTGACCTAAAAATTTATTTGAACCTACTTTGGTATTTCTCAGGGGCCGCTCTTAATGCCACATCTAGATGCGTATGCGTTGCTTGGTACATCCGTGTTCTAAGCCTGATATCACAGTAGTTAGTGGTATCCATAATAGCAAAACAATGTGATTTACCCTCTTCGAACATTGTGTACGCTTCTTGTTACAAATAATTTTGTAATAAAAATAAATTAAAAATAATTATTTATATGAGTTCTCGTCAGTTGTTTTCCGTTCCGAGGCAATAGCAGCTATGTGGCCACCAAATATTGAGCTTTATGCACTTGTAATAAGATTGAAAAGCAATAAAAAATTGCAAATGTATTGCCCGTGAAAGGGTTAACGAAGCTATGGAGCTTGAACCACGGTTTGTCGCTTACAACCAGAGTATCTATACGTTACTACTACTCATTAACATTTTAAACCACATTTAAATCTTTCTCTAAAGGTCTAAAACACAAGGTCTCCAAGAAACTAAAGACAGGTTGCAAGCTAAACTGATAGATCTCAAGAAAATTGTCGATGAAGCGAACAAAGAGTTCAAGTTAGCTGAATCAGAATTAAAAATATATTTGAGCACAGAGCAGAAGGAGACAGAAAAATTGCAGAAGATGAAAGAGGTTTACGAGAAGGCTGCGAAGGATTTGGAAGAGAAGAAAACGTAAGTATTTTTTAATACGGTTTTTAGAGTAATTATTAACGGGATTCTTTACGGTAATGATAACCATGATATACCTTTTCCTCCTTCTAAATTCAAATCAATCAAATAATTCAAAATTTCAAATCCTTGTGTTTTTCCTCCCTCTAATTTGATACACATAATGTAGGATTCGAAAAAAAAAAATTGTTTATTATTTTTGAGTTTTAAACTTAAAAAGAAGGTAGATCGTTTTGTCTGCTCATAAACACCTACCTGCAATTTCTTCAGTACGTCCGTGATAATGGCGCATGTAACCTTGCAATGGCACATGGGGTGCCTTAAAATCGGATACTCAAAAATAATATTATAATACAGCATTATCAATTTAACAATGT
Source organism: Eudonia mercurella (assembly GCA_963082485.1). Taxonomy (NCBI): domain Eukaryota; kingdom Metazoa; phylum Arthropoda; class Insecta; order Lepidoptera; family Crambidae; genus Eudonia; species Eudonia mercurella. Next base: position 8,049,584 of record OY720046.1, read on the forward strand.
GCCTCTTTATATAATTGAATAAGAGTTAAAAGTGTATACTGTTTTTTTGCTATTGGCCGTAAAGGCCTTTATAGGACTTGCCTTACTTGACCTACTTTTTGGGTCACCACGCCACCATGAATAGATTACAGCGGGCAATATAACCATCTTTGCAAAATATTACGTAACATTGACATCTTCGCAGACAAACCCCAGAAATTCAAGCGTCAAATACTGCAGTCCCTTGAGGTAACGCCAAATAGTTAATGAACAGTTGCAATAAATTGTATTTGTCTTTTCGTAACTTGGTTAAACTGTAGGAACCTAGTTAAGCAGGTATTAAATAATGTATTTAAATAATATATTTTAGTCAACTTTGCATATCGTGGCAGCCTATAAGTAAGATGACGCTTAGCTTAAGGCGAAGGATAAGGCACACTAGCGCCACCGATTGATAATTTGACAATTACTAACAGATCGGATCTTTTTTTAAACATTGCGTACCGTCCGACAACAGGAGAGCATCCATAGTATTTATTTAATAATTGTGCACTACTTTTTGTTGCGTGGTTTATTCACAAAACGGGCTATCGCATTTATTCACAAACAATGGCCACTTTTGGTGTTAGCGAATGAATACAAAAACAAACCTAAAAGAAGTGCACAATTATTAAATAATAGATGTTTGCTTAGTGTCGGAAGGTCCGCAATGTTTGAAAAAAAAACCAGTTTAGTAGTTATCAAATTAAGTCCATTAGCGGCGCTAGTGTGCCTTACCCTTCGCCTTAAGTCCTTTTTTGTATGAAAACAATTTTGCCTGTATTTGTGTTAATCTTGTTGGTTGTCCTATTAAATAAAATAAAATAAATAGCGTAACCAGACGCTTGGGTGGCGGGAAACTTAAAGGGTTCCTTAAGCCGTGTCATCGAAACATCCTCAAAGGGTGTCTAGAGGGGATCACGGGATCAGGGGGTCACGCAAGCGTGTCCCTGTCGCCTACTAGAATCTCCAAAGCGTTCCGATATACACACGTATAACCTTCTTCACAGGTTACAAGAAGAGCTTTCATCCTCGGTGCCAACGGATGAAAGGCAGTTGAACGACATACAATCGCAGTTGACCAATTTGAAGAGGGAGGAGACTACGGTTTCAAAGGAGGCGAGAACTTTGAGGTGAGATTGCCGGTTTAAATTTTAGTAGAACGCATTAAAATGATGTCCAAAAATGGTTGTGACGCGTTCTACTTTCAATTTTACTTTACAGTTTAAAACATAGAAGCGACTTTCCCAATGTTGGGTGACCAATTAATAAAGCATCCAAGTTCGAAGCATTAGGCTCTATCTCTTTATGTTCGATATCAGGGGGTCGGGGGAGCGTCCCACATAAGGATTTTCGCCAGGGAAGACCTGGCGTATTGGTATGCCTATGCCCAAAGTACTTTTTCCTATATAAAAAAGAACTACCAAGCCCAGCAGTAGAACGATTATAGATGATGATAACGTATGTTTCAACAGAGCACAACTAGAAGAGTCTATGCAAGCGATGAGTGCCAACAAATCGCGTGGTCGAGTTTTAGACGCGCTAATGAATGAGAAGAAAAACGGCAGGCTCACCGGGATCTTTGGGAGACTGGTATGCAATATTTATTTTAATAATCAATTGTAGCGATGACTTGATTTCAATAATGGTGGGCTTTGCCTGACTGAGGGGGGTAAGGAAGTAATTAGGAAGTAATTAGGGTACTGGAAAAAAACTGAATTAAGGAGGGTCCGAATTCGACCGGTATCACCTTAATTACATTTTAAAACAAATGAAGACAGAAACGACCGGGGTTCTGGGATACGTGATAGTGTTTTGTGTTCAACTTTTTCTCTTTACATTCTGTAACGATTTTTATGAACTACCGGATTTCTTCTTTGAGAGACAGATGAAAACTAATTTGTTGTGGAATAAATAATTTTATTTTACTGGCGGCATAAAATGCACACTCTGTTTTTTCAGTGAAATACCACTGACAATAAACATAAAACTCTAGGGAGGTTTCATTAAAATAAGATTTGTGTTGGTATGCAACATATTAGGAAAGGCGAAAAATAACACACTGAATAAGTTTATACTTGACGTCATTTGTACAATCAGCAACAGAAGTCGCTTAACACTTGACACTGACTAGTCAACCTCTAATGATGTTCTTAACATAAAAATGTAAGTTTATGGTTTTAGGCAATAGTTTAAGTTCACATAAAATAAAACAAAGCATTTGCTTATGTATTGTTATTACTAGCTGTGCCCTGCGGTTTCACCCGCGTTAATTAGCGACTGTTCCACTCCTATTAGTCATAGCGTGATTTAATATAGCCTATAGCCTTTCTCAATAAATGGACTAATCAACACAAAAAGAATTTTTCAATTCTAACCAGTAGTTCCTGAGATTAGCGCGTTCAAACAAACAAACAAACAAACAAACAAACTCTTCAGCTTTATAATATTAGTATAGATTAAACGTCATGATAAGATTTTGTCTTCTAGTAAAGACGTGGCGCTCAGGGCACGGAAACGTCTGTCTTCCATAGAAGACTGTGGCGCTTAAAAGGTTAAAAAGTGTTGATATATAATACTACACGTATTTCTATTGATATAATGATGACATTATGTTACTTTAGTACCGTAAAATTTTTGGAAATAATCTTTATAGTTACCATTCCTATTCACAGGGCGATTTGGGCGGCATCGACGCTAAATACGACGTCGCCATATCGACTTGTTGCGGCGCTCTAGATAACATAGTAGTGGATACTGTGGAAACGGCGCAAGCTTGCGTCGAATATCTGAAGCGAAGCGATGTGGGGAGGGCCACCTTTGTAGCCTTGGACAAACAGAACCATCTAATACCGCAAATGAGGAATAGGAACTCTTAGTGAGTATTTTGATATGTAATAAATAATAAATAAATAAATTAAGTATGTTTATTTTTATATAAAATACACTAAAAAAAAAAATTAAACGCCCACCCGATCCAGCCAAGAATCGAACCTCCGCAATCCGGGCGGCTGCACTGACCATTATGCTACCGGGAAGGTTGACGTAAGCGCGGAATTTTGTCACTGCTTTTTTAATTTTTAAATGCTTTAGAGCTTTTTTCACTGTATTTTGTATAAATATTTAATTCAGCTTAAGTGTAGCAATTAACACTTAAAAATAAAAGTAAAATTTACATTTATTTTTCTTCACAAAAGTAACATATATGAGAAACACATTGCATTCCTTGGCTAGTTTTAATTACTTGTTGTGAAGACTGGTGCTTGAAATGGATTGAGACAATTGTTATACAGGACACCAGGTCCCCACCTTTAAGGCAGTTACATTGCACGTTAAAGAGGAAAAGATGTACGTACTGTACGTAATAAACAGTGATAGGAATATGATAGGAGAGGAATATGAGGAGCTCGATGGCGCAGTGGTTAACGCGCCCGGTCTGCGAGTGCTGAGGTTAAACAACTTTCGCAAAGGCCGGTCATCGGATGGGTGACCAAAAATTTATCATCTCGAGCTCCTCCGTGCTTCGGAAGGCACGTTAAGCCGTTGGTCCCGGCTGCATTAGCAGTCGTTAACAACCACAAATCCGCACTGGGCCCGCGTGGTGGTTCATGGCCCGTTCTCCCTATCCATCATAGGGAAGGCTCGTGCCCCAGCAGTAAGGACATAAATGAGCTGATGATGATGATGATTAGGAATATGATAAACTTCACGATGCCGACAGAACACAACATGGAGTTGTTAATACCACCGAATTTAATTTCGGTTTCTCATGTACCGGCGATTATTATTTAAATGTATGGAAATATTTAAACATTTTAGATGGTATAATTTGAAATTTTCAGAATTTTAGGAAGTATCTTCTAGTTTGAAATTTGGTGGTGTATTAACAGATCCATGTTGTGTCCCGCCATTAAGGTTAGGTTATCGTAAGTCTACCTACCCTTTGTCACTGAAATTAATAAACTATATTGGTGCTTTAAAATTATATTTATAAAGACGTATTCAACAACAAATTATCTCAACATAAAAAAGTTGTATCAGACATACTCTTAGCCCGGCAGTGATCACAGCGTCAGCATTAATTATATATTCAAATATTATTCGCTTTAGATAAGATTGAAAACCTATGAAAAATTAGTAATTAGTTTCTGTCACGAATATTTTAATCGATTCATAGCCTTACGTTCTACTAGAGTAAATCAGATCAGATCACCATAAGGAGGCGTCATAGTTTTTTTATTATTATTTGTATACACGGCTGCACATGAGACTTTTACAAACTGAAAAATTTACCAATGGATTTTGAACTTTATTTCAACGGCATATGATTGAATATTTGTTTAAGAAAAAACAAATTTTTATTTAATGTGACATTTAGGTTTTTGGGAAGTCTGAAGTCTATACATGTTTTTATGTCAATAAAGATTTATTTTATTATTTGTTTATCATCATCATCATCATCACCTCGGCCAAAAGACGTCCACTGCTGGACAAAGGCCTCCCACAAGAAAAAAAAAACTAAAAAAAAACTAATATTTACATTGTCTCCAGTCCAGAAAACGCACCCAGACTGTTCGATCTAGTCAAAGTGAAGGACGACAGAGTACTCCCAGCGTTCTACTTCGCGTTACGAGACACCCTAGTGGCTAAAGACCTTGAGCAAGCGTCCCGGATCGCGTACGGCCACACCCGATACAGAGTGGTCACTTTGAACGGTGACGTCATCGAGATTGCTGGTAATATATATTTTTATAATTTTATTTTTTGCATTTACGATTGCATTTAGTTACAAGATTTGACCGGATCTTCGTGTACTCGATTTGATTGGCCTTATCATCACTTAACATCAGGTGATATGAAGGCACTGTGATTATCCGTAAGATATAAAAAAAGTATATTTATTAATTTATAGACTTATTAAAAAAAAATGTAGTATATAGTATACTTACTGTTTGATGTATCCTTCGTGATCAGGTACTATGTCCGGCGGCGGTAGAACGACAATGCGCGGGCGCATGTCTAGCGCAGTGCAACAAGATACGAGTGAGCAAGATCCTCGCGTCGTGCAGGCCAATGAGAGGAAGCTGGCTGCCTTGGAGCAGAGGTAAGATTACGAGTACCCAATAATGATGATCCCAACACAGTGAGATTGTGGAATGGAACGCAAGGAATGTCAAAAGACGTTTGAATGAGTAGAAAATAACGCACTGCGAGCTGAGAAATATTTTTAAGTCACTTTAGTTTTTTAGCAAACTAGTGGCCCGCTTGCCACTTCGTCTGCTTGAATGAACACCTGTATCCCGTGATGGTTTTACTAGCTCGAAAACCTCTTTATTTCTATTTTTTTTAAATACAAACCTTGTCAAGACAATTACGAACACAATAAAAAATAAATCAGCCAAATCGGTCGAGCCGTTCGCAAGTGATGCTCTGTCATACTTAAGGCAATAGATTTTTTATTCATATAGATTTTATTTCACCCGCTACGCAAAGCCCTGGTTAACATTGTTCCACAAATTAAGCAGATTAACTTTGAGCATTTAAATAAACTAGTGGTCGCCCAGTGGTCGAGATTCGACCGTAATTTTATTAAGGCTGCACGGATTGTGTCCTAAGAAATGAAAAATACTCCGTCCGCGCAATTTTCGTAAAAACGAGAACAAAGTTTTTGCTTCACGTATTAATATATATATATAACGATGTACCTACCGATTTATAAAATACACATTAAATAGGTACCAACACAACAAAACCTAAAAACCTGACATTTTTAGTCTTAAAAAACTTGTTTGTTTTATTGATATGCTTGTCTATGATTGTTTAAAATCGCAAAAACACAGTTGAACAACTTTTTTGTATCTTATATATCGAGATATCGAAATGTTAAAGTCATGTTGTGTCCGTTTTTTCGGACACGACTAACTTTCAAAAATTAACAAATTATACTTGTGTTGTTTCCTTTTGTTTCAATACATCAATGTTATAAAACTTGACTCAGGCTGTCGGAGCTACGTGAGGAGCAAGTGAGTCTAGAAGACTCAGTTGTATCGTTACAGCGAAGCACTCGCGAAGGCAAAACCACGCTCAACAAACTGGGTATCGAGCTGAAAAGTTTGATGGAACAAGTGCCTAGCTTGAAGGTAAAGCTAATACTGCATGCTAATAATACAAATGCTGCTATTTTACCAATATATTGCAATATTTAACGTAATCCCTTTTTATTAATTACTAAAAAAATAATTTATTTTTAGAAATTTTGTTTAACTATGGGACTTGCTCTGAAATTTAAAAAAAAACGTCCTGAATTGATTACCCTTTCAGTAGATAAATTGTTCGGACGATTCGAAAGTATTTTTCTTTTACTTTATTTAAATAAAAAATATTAATTCGACTTTGTAACGTAAGAATTTTTTTTTTTTCAAATTAAATTCTGTATTTAATTTTGTTTGTGTGTATATAACTCTCTTTTGTCAAATAAAAATTACTATTAATACGCGAACAAGTCAAATACGTAAGAGTTAGTTACTAAAGGCGGTTAAATAAACACAACTTAAACACTATTTTACACGGAAGGGCGGCTATATGACAAAGCGTGGAAACCTGTAATAAATAAATAATTTAAAATCGTAAAAACTCCTAACCTTGTATTCTTCAACAGACTCAAATAAAACAACAAGAGAGCAAAGCGGCTTCAAGTAAAGTGGATGCGCGACAAAAAGCGAAGTTGGAAGCAGCGCTCGAAGCAGCCGAAGAGAAGCTGGATAAAGCGAAGCATGACGCTGGAGAGGTAAGCGAAGCGTCATATGAATTGTACACTTTGATAGTTTATGCATTCCATTATAAATTAATTAATTTTATTTAAGTTTGACATGGGAAACCTTTACTTTCTCGTCGCCCACAAAATACTGGTTCCGCTGTAAAAGCTTGCGGCGGCCAACAGCAATATTTTCCCAATAAATTAAAATTAGGTATTCGTCGATACCATTGTTTATCTTGGATCTTCAAAAAATAAAAAGGCAATCGTATTCCTCACAGTTACTTTAATGATATTTTATAATTACAATTAATTATTTAAGAAATTATTAAGGTTGTTAACGACTGCTAATGCAGCCGGGACTAACGGCTTCACGTGCCTACCGAAGCACAAAGGGTCTCGAGATGATACATTTTTGGTCGCCCATCCGATGACCGACCTTTGCGAAAGTTACTTAACCTTAGCAGACCGGGCGCGTTAACTACTGCACCATTGAGCTCCTCAGGGCTTGCCCAATACTTGGCGTTTTCAAGCGATACTACCTTTTCGACATAATTATATTTCTTTTATTGTGTTGCCATTTTGTAGGTAGAGGAAGAAGTGCATGGTGTCGACGCTCAAATATCAGCGGTCGCCGGAGGCAAAGTCAAAGACCTTCAGAAGAATGTGGACGAGATTACCAAGAAGATCGACAAGATATCCACAGAGATCACCAAGCTGAGAGTTGCTATTAACACTAGCATAAGGTACAGTTTGCCTAAACATCTATACATAGTATACTCGTAAAAGAAAGTATTCGGAACGCGTCTGCTTATCACGACGCGACGAGCTAATCTCAGGAACCACTGGACGGAATTTGATGCGTTTTTCTAATAAATAGAGCGTCTTTCGATGGTGGTTTACGTACAGAAAACAACACGAGCGAAGCCGGGCCGGGTCGCTAGTTACGTATAAAACATAAATGTGTAGACGACAATCGCCAGGCTAATAGTCTCTATATATTCAAACTGTGTATTGATTTTTGTGAATTCGAATGTTTCGAATGTTTTTTAATATATTGAAGAAAAAAAGACGCATATTAAAAAAATATCATCACTTAACATCAGGTGAGATCAAGGCACACTGTGCTTACCCGTAAAATAAAAAAAATAAAAAAATAGAAAAAATTAAATGCGATAAATAAACTCAAAAAGAGGTCCGGAAAGTACAGGGACTCTTCTAACTCGAACGTCCCCATTGCCAAAGGGCGAAGAGGAGCGAAGACTCAGACATACCTAGTAAAACCCCTGGAGTCATGCAATCCGAGTCTTACGCGCCAGTAATGAGATCCATAGATGTATATTTTACAGAACAATAATATTTTCTAAAGTATTTTTTGTAATTTAAAATTTAAGTAATCTTAAGGGGGTGCAGCGCGGACGCAAAACTGCGAGTTTCAAGTTTGTTTATGATAGCGAGCGAGCGGCGCGTGGCAGTGGTGTGACAACGGCGCACGACAAGAATACGCACGCACACTAATATCTGTACAGAGTAGGCTGGTGATTTAATTAGAGCAATGTTTACTTTCGTAAAATCATAGGAGTTTGGGTCAAAAATAATAAAAGTCTTAATATTTTCATATTCATATTTTTTAATTGAAAAATAAGACAACAGTGCCTTGCGGAATATCAATACAAACCTTTTGATGTCGGATCATTGTTTAATTTGTGCTGTATTTACAAAGTTTCTGAAGAAATAAGTTTTTAGATATCATTATTTTACGTATTGTTTATGCAGTTTCTGGGTATTTGTTTCAAATTCCAAGACAACCATGACCTTGTGAAAGGATCAAGCTAACCTATACTAGTCCTTTTAATGTATAAGACCTATTCAGCGCCTAGCACCAGTGACTTAAAAACACGTAAGTTTTCAAATTCCGCGCTGCACCCCCTTAAAATATATTGTATTTTTCATTTCCGAAATGTGAATAACGTGCTTTGTATATTGCAGAAATGCAAAGAAGTCGAAAGACAAGATTAGTCAAATGGAAGCAGACCTGAAAGAGACTGAGAAGAATCTAGAAACCTTGAACAACCAAAAGAAACAACTTACACTGGAGAGTTTACAGTCTCAGAAGGAAATCGAAGAGGTAACGTTAAAAGTTTTTTTTCTCTTCTTTATTTACCGACTTCGAGCGGTTAGCACATACAGCCAGTGTCAAATTTATATAAAATATTTTGTTTGTTTGTTAATAGATGATAATGATAGGAATGATTAGAGATAAATGTTTCCCCCAATCCCCTTGTCTTAGTGACGATGTGGGGATTTATTGAGATGCAACACATTAATATTAAATAATTATTTATTAAAATAAATATTTTATTTATTTATTTTATTTTAATATATTTCAAAATTCACAGCTCTTAATCTAACTTAACAAACTTATATACTTAAACATACAGCAAATAACGAATTTTCTATATATTTACAAATTCTGTAAATTTTTAAATAACTAAATTACTAAATAACTAACTAACTAAGAGGAGACACACATTTTCAACCTCATCATCAGTTCATTTTTGTCCCCACTGCTGGGGCACGAGCCTTCCCTATGGATGGATAGAGAAAACGGGATATAAACCATTTTCAACCTATTTGATACTATAATATACCATAATATAATGCCATATATATGAATTCATATATATTGATACCACAATATAATGCCATTTTCAACCTGATGGGTTATAAATGTTCAAATAATTTTTAACGCAAATTTTGTTGCGAACAAACTACAAAAACACAAATGTTGAGTTTTTTTTTCTCTTTCTGATGGGTTATTTAGTTACATACTCTTTCAGAAAAGTTACACTGTTTTGTTAAATTTGCCGACACTCATGCACGTTCACGAACACTTTAACTATTTATAATCCACCATTTTTACACATTACTATTCTACAAAACACAAATTCTATAAAACAAATTTGGTATGACATGATCAGAGGTCGGAATTAGGTAATTATTTATGTTCTTACACTGATTTAATACAGTGAAAGAATAAAGTGGAATTATCTTTGTTTGACAAATAATGTCTTATCTATCTCTGAGGTTTTTATTCTTATTTATTTGTAGTATTGTTGGCCACACGGGATTGTCCATTAAAAATCCCGGGAAGATCTATATTAATATCAACATTTCGATGCAAGTACATAAATAACCCGTCTGGTGCCGGGCATAAAGAATTGCACCACCCCATCTCTCCCCGTGGGTGTCGTAGAAGGCGACTAAGAGACCATTCCGGAGGATGGGCAGCAGCTCTCTTTTTTTTTATATTTACGGGTAAGCATAGTGCCTTGATCTCACCTGATGTTAAGTGATGATAAGGCCATTTGGTGGAAGCGCACTTCACCCGGGATCCTCAACTAGTGAGGCACTGGCTATCTTGTCTCTAGCTGCCGGAACACAACAATGCTACAAACATTGTTGTTATGGCGACATATTTAGATAAGATGGTGGTAGCTAGCCAGGCGGACAACCAAGTCCTACCACCAACCAAACCGAGTGCACAAATGTACCCTCGCTGGGAATCGAACCCGGGACCTCTGGGTCTATACCGGTTTAAGACCACCACTAGACCACAGAGGCGGTTCTCTGTGATTACTTTCACCTACTGCGATCGCCAACCCGCCTGCCAAGCGTGGTGATTATGGCAATTTCCCCTCATTCTTGGGGGAGGCCTTCTTCCAGCAGTGGACGTCTTTTGGCTGAGATGATGATGATGACATGAATAACTCTACCTTATTCCGACCTCTGGACATGATCGTCACTTTCCTACTAAGAACTTTAATTAGTTTTTATTTATTTTTGCCTTTATCCGGCAGTAGACGTTTTAGCTGAGATGATGATGATGGTGATGATGATGATGTGATTTGTATAATATGTGCAGCTCGAAGAACAAATTAGCGAAGGCATTGGTGAATTCTCCGATCTGAGGAAGGAGATAGCGGATTTGCAAGGCAAAGAGAACAAACTCAAGAGCGAACGCCTGGAAGCAAACAATGCGGTGACCAAAATGGAGAAGTCTATACAGGATTGTAGGAGCAAGGCGCCCATGTGGGAGAGGGAGGTGAGATTTTTTTTTATATTAACGGGTAAGCACAGTGCCTTGATCTCACCTGATGTTAAGTGATGATAAGGATTTGTAGTGGTTTAGTGTAACCAGTAAGGGTACTAAACACTAATTGCAAAATAGGCGAAACTAAGGAAACTGAGGGCCTAATTAATTATAGACAAATATAGACTTACAGAAGCAAACATAGTTCAACGCACTCTTAAGTATTATATCGCCTTTTTATTATAGTCACTCTAGGCATAGCATCAGTTTAAAATCATCGTTTTGGGCTAATACCACCGACATTTATTATCTATTGCGTTAAGCCCCGATTATGCATTGTAATTGTAACAGAGCGCTAAAGTTGAAAAGCAGATATTTTTAAACGTAAGTCAAGTAACTTTATACCTACCTAGCTTAAATAAAATATTTATAAAATTACAATTTTACGATAAATATAAAATCGATATCGATATTGTGAAAAGTAAGGAAGGGCTTGTGGGGTTCCTATTGTTGTTTCAACACTACTTACCAGCCCTATTGTTCATAATCACAACTCAAAGGGCATTTTTGAATGTTCTATGTTTGAAACAGTCACATACGAATTACAAACATAAAAAGTATATAAAAGCAGTACTTTTGAGTGAACATGTTTATAATAGATTTATTCACCTAATTTTTCTTGCAGCTTTCAACATTAAAACTGGAGGACCCAGGTATAGATGGCGTACAAGGTGTCGAAAGACCAGAGCCTTTAGTGAGACCCACTACCGAAGACTTGGAAGGTGTATCAGTGGACGAATTGAGGAACAGACTGGCCGCACAGAAAGCTCGGTTAGGGGAAACTAAACCTAATCTTCAAGCTATAAAGGTGAGTTTTCTTTGTCTTTGCTTGAATGTTTTATAAAAGTTTCGCAGATAATATCTTTAGTGGAAATTAAACTTAATACGCCAGATATACAGTTGGGTTTTGCCTGTAGTATAAAAAAGTAGTACTTGTATAATATTATCTTATCGGTTTAGATCTCAAATCTTATAGGCAGAGGTCTCGGTGTCTTTCCCAGCAGGGTAAACGGTTTGGTTGGTGGTAGGGCTTGTTTAGAGCTGACTAGCTACCACCATATTATTTAAATGTCGCTATAACATCAATGTTAGTAGCATTGTTGTGTTCCGGCAGCTAGAGATAAGATAACCAGTGCCCCAGTAGTTGAGGAGTTTGAGTGAAGTGCGCTTCCACCTCTGGCATTAACATCAGGTGAGATGAAGGCCGAATACCGGCTTAATACTTATTTATTCCACATTTTTTAGGATTACAAAACTAAAGAGGACTTATACATAAGACGCGCCGCGGAGCTCGACGAGATAACCACCAGGAGGAACGACATGAGAGCCCTCTATGATCAGCTGAGGAAGAAAAGAACAACAGATTTTCTTTCCGGTAAGAAGTATTAACCCGTCCCGCGCTGTAGGTATAATAAGCGGGCCACCTTGTGTACGACCGTGCGTTCACAGGGCGCGCGAGGACTTAAAACGATGGGGTAAACGAGTTCTTGAGTGTAGACCCGTACCGGCAAACGTAGTGTAGGACGCCCTCAGACTAGGTGGAGCGACGATCTTCGCAAGGTGGCTGGCAAGAGCTGGATGAGAGTAGCCGCGGATCGTGCTCGGTGGCGTGCACTTGGGAAGGCCTATGTCCAGCCGTGGACTAGTATAGGCTGATGATGAAGAAGTATTACCTGTGTAAACAACAATTCCAAATTAAATTCCACGAAACATTTATAATAAATTTTGACTTGTAAATTGTCATGAAGCTAGATTTAACCTTTGGTTTTTTATTTAATTGATTTTTTTTAATAATAAGTTTTAATTTAAAAAAGTAAAAATAAACTAAGACCTTTAGTATAAACTAAAATAACTATCACTCTTTGACTTTCACTTCTTGTTTCTATATTTATTTTATGAGAGAGTTTATACAATTTGATGTCCCATAAAAACTTCGATGTTCAAATTTTTAAACTAATTAGCCAATTTTAATGATATTTTCAATGTGAAACATATCACATATATCGGTATCATATATTGGTCACGTGCTGACTCCTGATGGATTTAATTTGATAACTGCTGAACTGGATTTTTTTTCAAACATTGCGGACCTTTCGATACTAGGCAAACATCTATTATTTAATAATTGTGCACTACTTTTAGGTTTATTTTTGTATTCATTTGCTAACCAAAAGTGGCCATTGTTTGTGAATAAATGCGATAGCCCGTTTTGTGAATAAACCACGCAACAAAAAGTAGTGCACAATTATTAAATAAATACTATGGATGCTTTCCTGTTATCAGACGGTACGCAATGTTTAAAAAAAGATCCGGTCCGTTAGTAATTGTCAAATTATCAATTGGTGGCGCTAGTGTGCCTTACCCTTCGCCTTAATAGAAAACATTAAAAATAAACATTTGTTCAAACATAAAAGTATATTTAACAAAATTAAGAATATACATACAAACAAAGGTTTCCTCTTTATAATATTAGTATAGATAAACCAAAGAAAGCAAAATAGAAAAAAAAAACAGACTTTATACTAAAAAAACAAAAATAAATTTTAACAAGCAGTAACGAGCAGTGGGCTCAATCAAATAACCCTCCCCGCGCCATTCCAGGTGCATAGGTGCCCAACACACTTGCCGCGTTTCCACGTTGAACAGCGATAGACAACCTTTGCATCAGGAATGACTCGGAGCGAGGGTCAAGACCCCTCTCTCGTAGACGGCGCCCCCACTTCCCCGAAAAACTGTTTGGCCTCTGAACTAAAAAAAATCGAAAGTTTCAATAGCGGATTTAAAAAAAAAAGTAATTTGTAAAGATTTGTCAGGTAACGGGTCTCTACAGGTCGATGTATATGGTTTGTTTGATCTGACGTATAAACCTAGTCAAATCTTTTTATTCGATTTTCAGGTTTTAACACGATCACATCTAAACTAAAAGAGATGTACCAAATGATCACGTTGGGAGGTGACGCAGAACTGGAGCTGGTCGATTCTTTGGACCCATTCACAGAGGGAATCACATTTAGGTACGATTGATAAAGTATTTGCGGTGTGGAGGGTTTCATTTCCAATGAAACTGTAGGAAATGGAAATATGTATTACCGGATGAGTTGACGGGTGCCCATAACTGTATTTTTTTTTTAAAGATAAGAATAATTAGGTACAATAAAACTTTTAAATAAGAATAAATTATTGTATAAGTTTCGTATTAAATAAATTATAATTACAATTTTATTTTAATGTTCTACAATTTTGCACACTGTATTGAAAGTAGACAAAAAATACAAAAAAACAATTCTTAAAATTCTATATTCTAATATTGACTACTACTCATGTGTCGGCTGCCGGGAGGGCAAAGCCGACACAGCAGAGTGGGCAGATTGGGGTGGAATAAGGAGCTGAGGAGGGATGGATGATGATGATATTTCGGACTTACTTGGCGAGCTGGCGTTGACGGCGTAGCCACGACACGACTGTCGTGGGGATGGATGAGCTGAGCTGGTGCACACACATTCGCTCCGCCGCCGTCGGCTTATCTTTTATTTTAATGATACCGTCGCGTTTCTGGCGCGAACAACTCATACTTTTTAAAGTAGTAGTGACTACTTTTAAATCCAGAAAATAATAACTTTAGCATCAAACCTCCTTCAAGTTTTTCCTTCAACTTCCTTTTAACATCGTTTTACCTTACCCTTGATACGCAGCGTTCGTCCACCGAACAAGTCGTGGAAGAACATATCGAACCTTTCCGGCGGCGAGAAAACGCTATCCTCTTTGGCGTTAGTGTTCGCCTTACATTACTACAAACCGACGCCACTCTACGTTATGGACGAGATTGATGCGGCGTTGGACTTCAAAAACGTCTCTATCGTCGCTAATTATATCAAGGTGCGTGTTCTATAGTTTAAAAACATGTGCGTCGATGGCCAAAACAGAAAATATAAAGGTTTTCTCCAACTGCTCGATCAGGCTTGGCCATTTGGTTACAGCAATTCATTCCGACTTATTTAGTGTAACGGTCGCCCTTATTGACCGAAATTGATGTATCTCTTGGATATTCCGAACGCAATGATCGAATAGGGTATCTATAGGAATAACGAGAACTAGTCTTAAAATCGTTTTTTTTTACAACACATTAGTTTTCATTAATATCGGTTCCTTTTAAAGTATTTCTTTTAAAAAAAATGACATTGGCCATCCAAGCACACTTAAAAAATTCATCTTGTAAAAGAAACAATAATTATATTTTAATTTAAATAATAATACAATCTATTTAATTTTCCCACAAAACAGAATAAATGTTAAATAAAATATAATTAGACTATCGAATTATTGAAGAATTGTATTCAAGTTAGTTACCACATTAGCTAAGTCAATTAGCTAGCAACTATTATGTATATGAACTATTTTTAGCTTCATTAACACTTCACACAATACTATACCTATTTTTACCCAAATTGAATATGGCACTTGAAAAGAAGAGAGACCTCACTTAAGATTTGACCTCATGACTTTCAATCTTCCAATTTTCAGAAGTTCTTTGACTACTGCACAAAATAAAGTAGCTCGTATCTATGCACGATGTCATCAACTCGTAACCTTATAAGTAAAACTTATGCCGTGTTTCAGGAACGCACCAAAAACGCACAATTCATCATCATATCTCTGCGGTACAACATGTTCGAAGTATCAAACCGTTTGGTCGGCATATACAAGACTGAAGATTGCACCAAGTCTGTTACTATAGAAAACAAGGTGCCAGAACTGCCAGCGGATATAGTTGCTTAGTTTAAGTTGAATAAGGTCTTGTTATGTGCCTTGTTTAGTGATGTTTTATTGTTGTTATAATTCTTGTTTTATTGTTGTTATAATTAAAGCACATCAATAGAATATTGAAAGATTGCAAGTACAACTATCGCCTAAAAATGTCCACAAGTTGGGCTAAAGCTTTACCACAAAGACGGGATAGTCGGAAGTGTTAACGACAAAAATTGGCACCTAGGACTATGACTCTTCGTACAAAATCTTAATAATTAATGTGTGCCTTACCTTACATGAAGTATACTTAAGTAAACAAATATCTTGTAAGAAAAATTTGTACAAAATAAAACAATTAAAACATTATCTTTGTTTTTAATTTTTATTTCACCAATATAGGTTAACATCTCGATATACATTACATACATGGTTTCACAATAAATTAAAACAAATATACACAAACGCTTAACTCAAAATACTGTTTTTAACAGCCAAAACTCACATAACAATCATATTTCATTCCTTCAAAAAAGTAATATTAAACAATGAAGTATGGTCGCCGATTGATAATCGACTGATGTCAAAACAAGGTCTTCAATTTCTTGTAAGATGGCTCTCGCTATGATTTAGCCAGTGTCTAGTTTTAGGGCAGATTATTAGTGTTTTGTCTTTGCCCGTTACTCTTATTCGATTGCAAAAATAAAGTGACAATCACAGCAATATTATTTTCTTATTCGCAGGATGTCTTGTCAAAAACTGATAGTTTTTTGGCCTATAACGCTGCTGTTTCAACCATAGACAGAAAGAGATACGACTTTACAAAATTTACTGCTGTCTAGAGAAAGACAGCGACTGTGCGACCAAAACTTGTCCTTTTTTGAAAAGAGATTGCTGTTTGCCTGGCCTTTACCAACTAAAAGCTAAAAAAGTTCAAGCCGTGGTAATCCAACATCGTCAGTTTCTAGGCATAACGCAAGCGTGTTTTCCAGTAGATTCTTCGAGGCATTCGGATAGTTCCACGCATTCTAGTTGTTTCGCTCCCGATCCGAACCCCCCTGAAAATCTAGTATGGCATGCGTGTCCCACGCATTAGTACGTGATGCCATTTATGTACGGTGTTTCGTTTCTCACGACTTGACACACTTTAAATTTCTCGCTACCCCAAAAAAAGTCCGATGACGCTGAAATTGCAGCTCGAGGCAATCAACTAACTCAAAAAAAAAAAATAAACAACACGAGAAAGAGTCGCACTGTCGTATTGCCTCTGTTACCGTCCGTATTCACAGCTGAATAGACGCTCAGCCTCTGTCTATGGATTTGCCTTACCACCTTAGGCGCTTGAGCCTTCGTACAGTTCAGTATCTCATACTAACTTTAAATCTCAATATTGTAGAAACCAATAAACTAATTCTAAAGAAACTTTCTATGCTAAAGTGTAAATACAACAACTACAGAATAATTTTTGTTCTGTCAAACATTACAACAGGATTTGCTTGTGTTCAGAATATTGTTAACAAATGCTTGGATATTCATCATCAGCTGATAATGGGCCAGTTTTGAATCGGTGACTAATTCTTACGATATGATATCAATGACGATTGCTTCTTAGTAACTGGTAATAAATTTTTGACACTATGATATTAAATTCTCGAACGGTAGGCTAAACTTAACGCTTAATCAAATTGTAACTAAAAAATATTATATTTCATAGTTTATTTCATGTTACTTTTAATTTCGAGATCACCAGTGAGATATAAAAATCAGGTTCCTGGGCCATAAGCCACCATGCTAGTCTAGTGCGGTCTAACCGCCGAAATTAATAACCTATCTCTGGTAAGAGATAGGCCTATCTTAGTTTAGTTACCTAGCAACCGCTGTTATTTTCCGATAAATAACAGAAATAACTAAGCAACAAATCTCTAGTAGGCCTATAGTATAGGTTAACCTATCCTCGGCAAGAGATAGATTATTAATTTCGGCGGTAAGTGACCAAATAGCAATCTATATGATTTCAATCGAATTAATTTATCAACAAGAATTTTGAGTGTTCAGTTTTCTATAAACAAAATCTTTATAACAGCACCAACATATTATTATAAAATGTGCAGATACGTTCATAAATTTTGTACAATATAATTTATGGTATATATTAGATAGGTAATATATTAGATAGGTATTTTAGTAAATTTATATAGGTGTGGTTTTACTTGTGAATTTATAGCGTAAATGTCTTAAATGTGCAGGATGCAGACAGATGCATTATATTGACGTAGATTGATCGTGGGATGATATTTTATGTTTTTAATGTTTTAATATTACAAGACAAAATAAAACAAGATTTAAAAAAATATGTAAATAATAATTATACAATACAATGTTATACCTACATTAGGGTCAAATTCTCACTTAGTTTACAGTCTCGACTCTCAAAAATTTTCCACTCATTTACACAAACATTTTTATTGGGTATTTTCAAAACTATATTCGATTTAGATTTCGAGTTGACTTGCGTAATTTAGTTTTTTACAATAATAAACCAGTTTCTTAAAACTATTTTATATAAACTAGAGTGATTGACCTACATTTCACTTGAATGTTAGATAAGGGCCTCTGCCCACGGTCAGATTTTTTTATAGGTTCGGGCCGATAATTTCGCTTGTGACCAGCACAACGCACACGTCCGTCACTTTGCCGATGGCTCGTACTTCCTTGGCCAGTAGTATGCGTATACGTCACCGATCAAAATGTAAAAACGTAATTTTCCAATATAAAAATAATTATGATCAAAATTTATTTTAAACTATTTGGAACAAAATATACAGATATTACATGACATGTAAGTATATGTATATAAAATACATTCATCAAATTATTATTGGTTTTTAAAACATTTTAATGAACCCGGTCTGTGCTTTATGTATCTCTATATATTTATTATAAGTTTTTAAATGTATGTATGGGATGTTATTTTTAAATCCATATGCGTTATTATTATACTTTTTTACTGTATACCCAGTAATTAATTAGATGAATAAATTTAAACATCAAATTTATAATTTTTTCTCCCGTGTTCAGTTCAATGAATAACTTCTTTTAAATTATTAAACTGCTACTAATATATAATTTACAAAGTTTCGAAATAATTTAGAATTAAGTATGTCAAGGAGTGGTAATTGCTGTAATACAAAAAAAAACAATCATGATTGTAGAAACGTGAATATGACTAATAAAAAAATTCCAAAAATACTTACTTAAAAATGAACATGAATATTTTGTATAGTACAGAACAGACATCTGCGCATCAGACTATCCAAAACTGTCAAACTTCTTCAATCAAAGTTCAACCTTAACAGATGGGCATAAAGTTCAAAGTCTGTTGAGAAATTTTGAGTTTAACCACAAACTGTCAAAATTAATTCCACCAAGTCAGATATGCAGGCGTGTGTACAATAATTAGCACTTGTGAATCTTGTTATTTTTTCCAAAATGTTTAATCATCTTACTTAAATGGGAAGGAAGCATCAATTTACTTAGTTGGCGTCTCATTGAAGCTGTAACTAGTATATACTATGTATTTAATTTTACTCGAAACAGAGACGAACCTCACCAAATAGGTCCCACGGGAAGACCAGCGCTGCTGCGACGTTGTGCTCAATGCCGCAGCAGCTTACGCTGAGGTGGGCTCTAGTTAGCCTCACACACACACACACACCATTGCTCTTTTTCTATTTTATTTGTTTGTTTTTTAGTCTTGATTGATCTGTTTTTACTTTGTTTTTGTAATTGTCTTTTTGTTTTGTGTGAGGTTAATAAATATTTTTCTTTCTTTCTTTCTATATTTATATTTTCTAATAAAAGAAGTCATGTTTGTGATTGCTGATTGGACGTTTACAATTTTAAATAGTCCTTTGGGGACTATTAATACCATATTTGGCAGTGATAGGCACTTTTAAAGTTGTATGCAATCGTTAAGAAACACTACCTACCTCCATGTATGACACACTATATAGGATAGAGACCTTTAAATAAAGAAAAAGTGTACTTACACCTTTTTAGGAAAACAATTTCTATGTTTCGTACAAAATAATAAGCGACCTTCAACATCGAAATTCGAACTAAAGTTCTTGCACCAAAACCATAACTTCTGGTTTCAAATACAGTTCCTTGTTAGGGCTTTTACTGATCTCCTCCGCCACCGACGAGTGCCAAGCGAAAGTGAGCACTGTCGCCGGTACTAATCTTAGGTCGATAAGGGTCTTATTCGCGTCTTCGTCGAGCAGTAACTTGTGGCCTGTTGGGGTGTTTAGGACAAAGGGTAGGCCGCTATGCTCGAGGTTCTCTTGGACGAATTCGTGTATTTCGTTGTAGCGCTCGTATACGGAGAATGTTCCCTTGAAGAAAATATGGAGTAGATATGTATAATTTAAAAAAATAGTTATTGCATATGCACACAGAATATTTACAGGATGCCTAGTGCGTACGAATAAGAGTTTGTATGGTATTGAAGCAGCGGTTTCTGGTGACAAACGATGAGAGTTAAAATTCATGAAAAAAAATCAACAATATGATCAAATAAAACTCGCAATAGAGACTTCTTGGCGGGAAAGTGAAGAGTCTATGTCTGCGGTTTTGTTTTATTTTCTAAAATTTGTGTTATGTCGAATATTAATATGAAATGAATATTAATATGAAATAATGGTGGATTATTAACCGTTAAATTTTCGTGAGTATGCATGAGTGTTGGCAAATGAAACAAAACAGTGCAACGTCACTTTTCAAATTATCTCAAGAAGTCCGCCCGAGGACTTCTTTTCTCACTTCTAATTTCTATTCTCATTCATCATCATCATACAGGAAATAAATATTTTTTATTTATGTATTACTTGTAAGAAAAAATATTTTGACACTGGCTAAATGTGCTAATCGCACGAAGCCATCAACTAAAGGAAAAAAAAATGCACTACGCTCCCAGAACATTAAAAAACAATTTTAGCAAATTTAATCGCGTTTAATAATAAGTTATTAACCAATAACTGTCCCACAGCTGGGCAAAGGCCTCCATCACTAAAATCAAGTCATCACTACAATTGATGGATAATAAATCACCACGCTTGTCTAATGCAGGTTGGTGATGATCACAATGCATCGAAAAATCCCAAACTCTGCCCGACCTGGGAATTAAACCATAAAAACATAAACTTCGGGATCATAAGAAAAAGATAATTTATAAATTTTGCATACCTGCAACAGTATACCGTCCGGGAACCGAACCCGGATGATGGCGAACTTGTATTTGCGCATCTCTCGCAGCTCGTCCTTCTCTCGCATCGCTTTAGTGCGTAGCATCTGGCTCTTTTCTATCACCTCGGCCCTAGTGAAAGTTGAAAAAGGTTATTTCAATGATATCATGGTAGGTAGTAGAGATGGGCCGAATATTAGTTTGGCTGAATACGAATATTCGGCTGAATAATTCGGTTCATTTACGCGCGCTTTGCTTAGCCAAACAGGTAGGTCAAAGTAAATTATGTGCCGTTGTTTATAATGATAATCATCATAATAATAATTGAAGTAAATCATACTTGAGCTTTTAAATACAAAACGTAATCAATGTTAGTTAAATGAATGGATGAATTTTATATAATCTCATAAAAATTAATTTAATAATGATTTTTTATGATTAATTGATAATAGTAAATGAATCAACTATGGTACTTATAATTGTCTTTCTACAAGCCTGAGGTCTTAAAATTGTACAACTTTTATATTCGGTAGTTATTCGGCAATTGAACCGAATATTCGGCCGAATACGAACATGGAAAAGTACGCCGAACATACCGAATACCGAATAATTACCGAATATTCGGCGCATCTCTAGTAGGTAGTGCAAATGTCGTGCTTTTCAATCTTACCTCAATCACATAATGCCTTACAAATAAACGAAAAATAAACTCCGGATAATTATTCCGTGTTTTGATCTTGTCCTCGAGTCTGTCGAGGAGCTCGATGGCGCAGTGGTTAACGCGCCCGGTCTGCGAGTGCTGAGATTAAGCAACTTTCGCAAAAGCCGGTCGGATGGGTGACCAAAAATGTATCATCTCGAGCTCCTCCGTGCTTCGGAAGGCACGTAAAGCCGTTGGTCCCGACTGCATCAGCAGTCGTTAACAACCACCAATCCACACTGGGCCCGCGTGGTGGTTTATGGCCCGTTTTCCCTATACATCCATAGGGATGGCTCGTGCCCCAGAAGCTGTGACATTAAATGAGCTGATGATAATTAAAAAAAATCCTGTAATGTAAACGTCATTTCGAATTGGAGTAAAGGAGAGAAAACACGGAATAACTATTCGGAGCTTATTCTTTATTTGTAAGGCACTTAAAGTTCAAAATGTGGTGAGAATATGTAACTAATATAATATGCTTAACTATTCAGCTTTGGCGAGTTAAATCATCACCGGCTTGAAACCGGTTTTGTTGTAAGTATATTTAGATTTAAAATGTTCAAATAATTCTTTAATGCAAATTTTTTTACGAACAAATCACAAAAACACATGTCGAAAAAATTTCCACAAGCAGGATTTGAACCTGCACCCTTCTGACAGGTATGTCATATAATTGTCAGGTATATAATTGGAAGTCCAATTGAGCTATCGTGGTTCTAACCAGCCCCCCAACCGCGTAACACTCTCGCTTTCGATCGCTTTGAAGGCGAGGCCCTCGCCTCGCTTTCTATTAAAATATCGAAATATAATATCGAATAATATCGAAAGCTATAGCCTATAGCTTTCAATATTGCTTTCATATTGCTTTCGAAATGACAAGATGACGCCTCCTCCTCGCCTCGCCTTCAAAGCGATCGAAAGGGAGAGAGTTAGGCGGTCGACCCCCAGCCCGCCGAAATTATTCAACACTTTTTACTTTGAAAGCCAAAGGCGCCCATTCAAAGGTTCAAATCCTGCTCGTGGAAATTTTTTCAACTTTTGTGTTTTTGTATATTTAGATTTTTCACGTAAAAGATATATTTCGATTTAATTCCGAGCGAAATTATTTATTAATAGTTATTAATCAAATGTTACCGTTCTTAAGATATTCCTATTCTCCAGTAAACACGCAAAGAAACCGGTGTATTTCGGTATACAGAAGGAAATTAAAACCATTTTTTTTGATAGAAAAAAACGTAACGCATAACCGTTAATCGTCATCATTAAGTGCTATCTTCATACTGAAGTTTGGAGATCAGTTTTTTTTTTCTGTTTTTCTGCAACTTGGCAATCTGTTTCTTAAACAATAGGTCATTCTTTTGGTTGAGAAAATTTCTCGGGTAAATGTTTTTGTTAGAAGGGGCTTGTCCAGTGACTCTACCCTTGTTTCTGGTGTTTTATTTTTAACAGAATCTTTTACTAAGGTTCGGAATGTCGTGTTTCTTTAGCTTAATATACTGTTGGCCTCCCTCTCCGCTTAGCGCCTGAGCGAGTTCGTTAGCGTGTCCTGTCAATCTTTCCTGATACCTTAAGCTGCTGGAGATCAGTATACAAAATTTTCTGCGATCCCATATAGCTTGTTTTAACCGGTAATTTTCAAACCGGTTCCGAGCGTTGATTAGTACCTACAATACCTACCTCAATTGCGCCTCCCTCTTCAACTCCTCAGGGCTGAGCGCGTAGAAGGACGAAGGCAGCTGCACCTTGCTGGCGGCTTGCGAAGGCAGTAAGACTTGGAGGTTCCTATCCAGTTCCAGTTGTATAGGCTCGGCCGTACGCAGCGCGTCTATAAGGGTCTGTTAGCAAACGAACAGAAACCAGGGTTTGAAATTACAAAGATAATAAATAACACAGCTTGATAATTATCAAGAGGAGCTCGATGGCGCAGTGGTTAACGCGCCGGGTCTGCGTTTGCTAAAGTTAAGCAATTATTGAAAAGGCCGGTCAACGGACTAGTGACCAAAAATGTGTGAATTTGAAATATAGATTGGAAAATGAATTTATTAATTTGCTATAATAAAAACTACAACAAATAATAGGACCAATACTGTTGATAATTATAATATCACTCATATATGTCCCCATTGCTGGGGCACAGGCCTTCCCTATTGTTGGAAACGACACGGGGAGGGCCTTTAACGACCACGTTGGCTTAGTGCGGATTGGTAAAAAAATTGGTTGTCTGTAAAGTCGGTTTACTGACGATAGTTGAACGTGACAACGAAACAATTTAAAATTTTTTTTTATAAAATTCTTCATTCAGAAAATCATTTTAAATTTAAAAAATAAAAATACAACAAAATACTTGAAATTAAAGTGATAAAAGCTACTAATAAATAGTATTAGCTATTTATTTAATATATACAAACTAACCTTACTTTTAGTTACATAACTCTCAATATCTCTGTTATCCCGTAGAACAGATTAAAAATTGTTATAGTAATGGATTCTGCTTGATTTGATCCACAAAACGGCATATAAATCATCAGTGTAACGGTCAGGCCCGAACGCCTCAGAGCGAGGTAACGCCGCATGAGTCATGTTTTTTCGTGCGTGCAGCCGGCTCTATCGAATTATAAGACGTTGTCACGTAAAAAACAAAAAATTGGTGGTTGTTAACGACTGCTAATGCAACCGGGACCAACGGCAAGACGCGCCTTCATGTAATGTGAATACATACATACATTTTTTTATATATAGTTAGCTCGGCAAATGACTCCATTATCTGATGTTAAGTGGAAATGGAGTCCAGAAGCGAAGATAACTGGTGCAGCGTGAAAACAACGCAGCATTAGTTAACCCCACTCTGCTAGCCCACGAAGAGCTACTTCACGCTTCTTTTGAAGGACTCCATATCATAGGAAGGAGGGAAAACCTGTGCTGGCAGACTACTCCATCTTTTGGAGGTGCAACAAAGAAACGAGACAGTGAAGCGGTGGCGGTGGTCACGCATATGATGACTTGATGACGAGTTTGTACAAATATTAAAAACGAAAAATTTAAATTATCTCACCGTTAAACTCTCGATAGATTCGACATTTTCTCTGTTGAACACCAAATAGTCTTCCTGCGTTCCGTCGGGATTGGTCAATGTCGTTTGGCCAAAGCCAGCGGCTAGCAGGAGCTCCATAGCGCCCTCTATCGGCTGTACTCTATCACAGAAGGCTCTAGAATAACCAAATACGTATAATACTATTGGGCATTTTCCAGTATTTTGACCACATAAAAGAAAGGGAGATAAGAAATGCCCTTGCTGTGCTGAGTGTCTTGCCGGTTTTTCATTACATTTCTATAATAATACTAGCTGACCGGCGGACTTCGTACCGCTTTAACAGTTTCACGTTGACAGTTTCCATGACAACAAAACTAACAAATCATTCGTCCGCTTAAGAACACCCGTATCCCATGATGGACCCCTATAGCAGCGCCACCTACCGGGTCTCATTGTAAATCTAAACCATTCTCGAATCCAAATGACAAATTTTGGGATACATATTCGTTTTATGACTCACTGACATCAATTATACGATTTTTGAAATTTTTGTCTGTCTGTCTGTCTGTCTGTCTGTCTGTCTGTATGTCTTCTTATAACTCAAGAACGGCTTGACAGATCTTGATGAAAATGTGTATATAGTAAGAACATGAGATTGTGCAAATGATTATTTTTATTTAGAATTCATTGATCCATTATTTTCGCACAGCGAAGCGGGCGGGTGACGGCTAGTACATACTAGCCGTACATCAACAAGTTACAGTCATATATACATATATATGACTGTAACCTGTTGTGTATGAGTATTATAAACAAATAATTAAATAAAGTCAGTAATAAATAATAGTTTCTACATAAAACTTTACCTGTTAGACATACGGATTTTCTGATATTTCTCTTCGTCCGGATGAGTGATAATGTTCTCCAAATATTTGCACAGTATCTCCACACATGCGTCAATCTGTAATAAAATATTTAACATTATATTATATGTCAGTACAGACTGGGGCTAAAATGTCATACACGTTTTTTTTGTATTTACGGGTAAGCACAGTGCCTTGATCTCACCAGATGTTAAGTGATGACATAGTAAAATGAAACAAGTAGGCCGACTCGGCCCCCGAGCAAGCGATAATCACCTAAACTTGTAGGGCTGTCGCTTTTAATTAGAATGAGGTAGGTATCTACATATAAAATAAGAACATACTTAGAAATATGAATTCATGGATTCCAGAGAACCCCCGACCTACCTAAACGTAGTTTGTTAACTGTACAACACAACAACTTACAATAGGTAAGTAGGTACGGTCAACAGCACATCACGGTAAACACTTGCAGTTCGATATTAGTACTTATGCCCACAACATAAGAGCGGTACAAAGTCCAAAGTGTTTAGTCTGACTGTACCTAATTAGTCCCTTGTTTTCACGGTAGGGTGTACCGTGTAATCTAATAAATTAAACTTACAAATCCTTAGGTACATGTATTTACCTCTCTAATCCACGAAATCTGAAGCAGAACTTAACTCTTTCGGTACCTAGTAAATAACTAACACAAAATAATGTAATTAGGTTAGGCAGGAGGTACTCACCGTTCTTGTTCGGTAGGTAAGGTAAAGAAGGACAATTCTGGATTTGACAAGCTGCTATTTAGACATCCGTAAACACTGCAATATCTCCTGAATTTTTTTGTAGCCATCGTTGACTTACATTTCACAAAGTATATATAACCTACGAGCGGCAGCGGCGCGGCGGGCGCAGCGACGAAACAAGCAGGCGCGCGCGGCATTACGTGGCTCAGTCGCGACTGGCGCAGCATTATTAGCAATAAACTTTGTCAGTGTGTGCGTGCGACGATGCGTACGGACGGGTTGGCTCGGCTGCGCTCACATACAAGCCGCGCTCGGTGCGTATGTATGAAGATGGCCTACTTGTTTCATTCTACTATGGTGATGATAAGGCCATTTGGTGGAAGCGCACTTCACCCGGGATCCTCAACTAGTGAGGCACTGGCTATCTTATCTCTAGCTGCCGGAACACAACAATGCTACAAACATTGATGTTATGGCGACATATTTAAATAAGATGGTGGGTAGCTAGCCAGGCGGACAAACAAGTCCTACCACCAACCATACCGAGTACACAAACATGTACCCCCCGCTGGGAATCGAACCCGGGACCTTTGGGTCTAAACAGGTGGTCGTAACCACTAGACCACAGAGGCGGTAAATTATGAATGGAATATTTTGTTTTCGTTCTAAACGAAAGAAGGTGTGCTTCTATGACAGGCAGGAAGAACATTTTTCACTATGTGACGTAAAAGAACGTCCTTGCCGAGTTTCTTGCCGGTTCTCAGTACAAGGTCTCCCGCCCTGTGTAGACTCACAAACCGATGGCATAGTGACATTCATAAGAGCTTATTTTTGTAGCCTTAACTGAATAAATAATTGGTGACTCGTTTCTTTGTTGCACCTCCAAAAGATGGAATAGTCTACCAGCACACGTTTTCCCTCCTTTTTATGATATGGGGTCCTTCAAAAGAGGCGTGAAGAAGCACCTTGTGGGCCGGCAGAGTGAGGTTAACTGATGCTGCGTTTCTTTTCACGCTGCACCAGTTATCTTCGCATCTGGACTCCATTTCCACTTAACATCAGGTGGGATGGAGTCATTTGCAGAGCTATCTATAAAAAAAATAAAAAAAAATGATTTTGAATTTTGAGCATAACAATATTTTTACAGTTTCATTAGCGTTCATTAACCGTTATTTACCATAATTTTTCGTTGTTAAGATTTCTATTATCTATTTTTCTATGCAAGATTAAGGTCTTAGGAAGGTACTGCATTCTTCAGTACGCACGCAAGGACACCGGTTTATTTAATTGCAAGAACGATTTTATTTTCAATTGTGTCTAAAACAAGAATGTATGTGATAACCATTTAAAACCTTTTAAGGCTGTGTTTCCACCAAAGATGTGCGAGGCAGCTAAGCGGTGTGCAAGGTAAAATCCATTGTCCTTGCAGGATAAAATGGAATTCTCCTATTGGTGGATATTTACCTCGCGCACCGCTTAGTTACCTCGCACATCTCTCTTGGAAACGCAGCCTTAGAGTAAACCGGTTTCTTAATCGTTATCCCGAGTTTATGAGCCCTGCTATGAAGTATGTCAAGAATCAATCCAATATTTGTAACACTCAACAGTTGTACCTTTTCCCTATTGTTGTTACATGACTGTATTATGAGACAGGCTGTCAAGCCTCTCTCTTCCTCTAGCTGTTCATAGAGAAACTTCTTAATGTTCAATTTCCATTCATCACGAGGAAGAATGTCGTTACTTATCAACGGGCATCTGAAAGAAAATTTATAACATGATAAAATGTTTGAATCAAAGTAGTTTATAAGTTGCATAATTAAAAACGTTCTGTAAATCATGGCAATTGTTGTGGTTATAGCTTAGCAGTTAAGTTACAACCATAAAAACTAACAAAGGATTTAAAAAAAACAGTTTTACACTATAAAAAGATGTAAGTAAGTAAACAGTCTATAACTGTCCCATTGCTGGGCAAAGGCCTCCATCATTGAAATCAAGTCTTTGCTACAATTGATGGGTAATGGTTAATCACCACGCTGCCAAATGCGGGTTAGTGATCACAAACCCAGCTGGGTTTGTGATCATCGAAAATGCATCGTTTCGACGATGCATCGAAAAACCTGATATACATTTTGCCCGACCTGGGACCCCGGGTATCGGGCCGAGCGCTCTGCCACTCGACACACGGAGGTGTTATACGATGTAAATTATAGTAAATTTTTCTAGTAACCACTTATAAAAGTAAAAACTTCAAATTAGATGCTGCTTAGCACCAATTTTTTTGTGAGATATTGCTGATTGCTACTTGACATTCGAAGACCGCCAGAGGTTGTCTGCGGGTCCCCGTGCCCTACTAGATTCTCCGAAAGGTTCGGAACGGATTGGGAGCTCAACACCAAGTTCACGAAATGTCTTAATCACACTTACTTGAAGAACACTCCACTTGCAGCAAAGTTCCTCGGCAAATACACTTCGGACTCTCGTCTCTCCGGTTCATTGTTCGGAGTAGAGGTCGGCGAGGCAGTGGAAGCTGATGCCTTCTCATGTTCTAACTCTTTCTTCACTTGAGCCTGTATAGAACAATGTTCAATTCAAAATGTACCTCATTTTATATGTAATTATCATGGTTAAAGGTTTATTTTTCTTTGTTTAAAGTGTGTTAGAGCTAGTCATCTATAATTTTTTTACAATTGTTTAACTTATGCTTTTGGTGTGTCATCACTATCTTTTATCTAAAAACAAAGAGATACCCACTTTTTAAAAGATATGTGATGTAAATTGCCCCACATTAGAACAGAATGCCTGAAGAAGTGGAATCAGCACAAAACATAAAACAATTTCAAGACATAAATGTTCAAATAATTTTTAACACAAATTTTGTTGCGAACAAATTACAAATCTGCTCGTGGAAATTTTTTCAGCATTTGTGTTTTTGTAATTTCAAGACATACTGGATAAACATTTAAAATTATAAAATGATATGTAAAGAAGAGAAAACAGGAAAGCCTGTCTGCTTAATAATAATAATAACAATAAAATATAGTTATTATTTACATTTCTCAATAATCTTATTAACCTTATAACAGGCTCAGCTTTTTTAATTATCAATGTCAAGGAAGATTTACGAAAGATTAAAATTAGTAAGTAAGATTAAAATTTATTAGTAATATCAAAAGGTAAAATTGGTATCACAACAAAAAAAATTGAAAACACTTCATGATTGTTGCTGTTCTTAAAGAGAAGTGCATTCTTAATCAACGTAACTAACTTGAATAGCAGCCAATGAGGTGTTAAACGAAGGATTATCTCTTTTCTTCTGTAGCCTAGCTAAGGCAGCCTCCGCAGCAATCTTACTCTCTTCCGACAACCCAGACCTATGCTGTCCAGCAGGAACCTCCTTTCTTGAACTATTTGAACTCTGACTGCTTATATTTGATTCACTCAGCTTGTAGCCAGGACCAGCAAGCTTGAACTTTGCATCTGTCTTTCTCTTTTGAAAGAACTTCTTGAATTTGTCCGTCATATTGACTTATATTCTTGGAGTGTGCTCCTTGGGTAGTTTTAGTTTGGAGACACTCTCTTTCAACTGTTCAATTGTAGCGGACGTAGCTGAAAATCAAAGCAATACCAATGAGATCAAGCCTATTAAAAAATATAAAATTATATAAATATTTAATATATAATATACTTCAAAACAATATGATAAAATAAACTAGTACCTATGTAAAAAAAACTGTTAAGTTTGTAACATGTGTTTTGTTTATAAATTTAATGTGACAATACAAGCTTACAACTTTTATTATTACAAAACTTTGCATAAAGCTAAAAAGACTAGTAGTACAAGTACATAGGTGTGCATAAACCAAATTAATCTTAAATTAATTTGGGATACTTATTATCTGTAAATTTATCACAACTCTAAACATGGTAAAAAGTTGTAAACTTTAGCATGGATTAAGTTAAAAATGTTACCAATAAAATAAATAAAATAAAAACAATAGTTATCAGAGGACTTTTGTTGTCATAATGTGAACCAAAGTAGTAAGTGAAAGTTCTGAATAAAATTTATTTATTATTATTTACCAATTCTGCCAGCCAAAATGTGGACAAGATTACCAATTCTTAGCTACAGTGTTTTGTTTAATAATAAAGCTGATAATTTGTAATAATCAGTGATTGGAGTAGGTAGATTGATTTGGGTCAATGAACTGGCACATATATATTAGTATGGATATGCCTCCAAGATTCCGGGATTTTAAAATTATTAAGATTTTTTTAAGGAATTTCAAATGTTGTAATGTGTAGAATAAAGAATAAGTACATCAATATGAATTAGAAATGTTTAACCCTTTTGCTGTCTTTTTAATAGTATATAGATCATCGGCCTTCTATAATAAAAAAAACAATGGCATGGCTAAACTTGAGTAAAAATTAGCAAACGTAAAATGGGATTCTATTAAAAATAGTTACTGTGGTGCGTGCAACGAAAGATGGGACTTATTTTTCTGCTATACTACTGACACACGGTTCTATTAATATTCATGTTACTCACAAAATTCTGTGATGCAAGTAAATATTGACGATTTACCAATATTCATTTAACTTTGTTTGTGTAACATACACTTTACATGTACTTTTCTTGGCAATATAAAGTATTTATTGTTGGATTCAGTTATATTTTTATATAAATCCCAGAAAAAAAGGCTTATCCATATGATTTCTATGACTATTCATGATGCGAGTACGTAAAATTAATCTACCTACTCGGATCACTATTAATAATTCAAGCTAATTTTTTGTCTTACTGTTAGTGACCGATTTATTTCACATATTTGAAGGACGAAAAATATGCTATCATAAAATGATTTATTACAATGAATAGGTAAGTATACAGATATCAGCAGTGACTGTTTTCAAAGTCAAGGTCATAAAAACAAAGCATATTACTCACCGGGTTTCATAAACCGCTCCGTTATACGTTTGCCGTAAACTCGCCACGAAATAAAAATCAATAACAAAGTGAACAAGAGAATTAGGAAAAATGTCTTCAGCAACAAGAACTGGAATTCGTTGAAATAGAAAATGCTAGCTATCTCGTCGTAGAAAGACAATTCAGATAGGTTTACAACAGATTTAGGAAGATTTTCAATCGGTAAAGCAGTAACGCAGGATTCGATAAATTCTTTTGCCAACGTCAAAGTATCCCCTATTTGAAGGTATAATGCCTCGTATAGGGTAGAATTAAACACTGCGGTGTCGAATAAAGACATCACATAGGAAATTATTAGAGTTCACAGCGGTTAGCGCACAACAACGTGAAAAAAAATAAAACCAATCATGCTGAAAGTAAGACAAGGAATCAATCACTTTTCACTTACTTACTTGTCACTTTGACATTTATTACTCGTCCTCATTTACCATTAGGTAAGGCAAACGGAGTTAACTCATAAAGCCTATTCATCAGTATTATTATTTATGCCTTTTATTTTCGTGTAAAAACAACTTCATATAACTTGTATTGTTTTGACAATTAGGCGAATCCATGGTATCGTGATGAATGCTTTAAGTTATGGTGAGGCAGTGTAATTAAACTTACACAATTTGAGAACATTTATAAGCGTACTGCGTGTGGTGTGTTCAATACGATTGGACAAAAGCCCAGAATCCTACAGGATTGTGACCACCCTAATATCAATTTTTGCCACCAAGCGGTAATATTTTTCAATGCATTATTGTGTTCCGGTTTGAAGGGTACTAAATCCTGTAAAGTTGAAGTACAAAGAGGCAAAGAAACTGAAGCTTCAGGGTCACAAGCGTTCATGGGTGATCCTGGGCCAAAATCATATAAATTGATGATGTGACATATTTTTTGGGACTAATATAATACCTATATAATCTCAAAATGGCATAACATTTATAATAAGTTGCAATAACCTTCATACTTCATAAAACTGATTAATTATAAAAATGGTCACGTTGGAATGGCATATTATGTGACGAGTACGTTCTCAGGCTGATTTTTCAATCTATTGAATTGTTAGTTAGAGTAAAGTACATAGGTACCTAATGGATTTTATCACGCAATGTCTAGCAGTGTTATTGTTACATTAAGGAGTAGGTATATAACTTCTTTCTTTACTAAGTCAACTTAGATCGTAGCTACAAAATACACCCACTTATATAAAACTACAGAGGTTTCTTATAAAGGTACCCGGTATCCTTAAAGGTCAGGTTGACCGCGGGGCAGGTGAAAAACCCAGGCTTTTCGATACCAAGAAGACGTGGCGGTTATTTATTTAAGGATAGCTAATAGTTATGTTATGTCGACACACTACAACATACTACACAATCATATGGCTACAAACATTACCTACCTTCTTCATAAGTCTTCGATTTATGCTTAGTGCATGTGAAAGATCCCGATGGGTCGAAGACCGAAGTGCTACTGCGAGAGGGAACCTCAGTAGCCCCCAATAAGATAACATATGCATGTGTAGTGTTTTTGGGTTTACATTGGCATTGAAAGAATTGAGAAGGGGGCATATGCACGTGTGATAGATAGTCATTAGGTCGTCAATAGTGTCCCGAATCACGGGGCCACAATTAACATCTACAACCGTGTCACAGTGGCCTAATGTTGACATTCTTCACATGTCTAAATGTCAAAATCAGGCCACAAACACAATTGTGTTTTTTTTTATATAATTGACAAATTACTCCCATCCAACTGATGTTAAGTGGAAATGGAGTCTGCTAGACGCGCATACAACTAGTGCAGCATCACCCTGCCGGCCTTCAAGGTGTCTCTTCACGCCTCGTTTGAAGGACCCCATGTCCATAGGCAGGAGTGAAAACGATTTTTAAACAGAAGATTCCAGACCCGAGAAGAGTTTATGCTTATGTGACTGGTTAGACCTCAGAAAAACAACTATAGCTTTGGTTACTGTTGAGAATTCACGATTGCAAAAAAAAGAAAAGTTGGGTTTTAAAATTTAGAATGTACAGGCTTATGTACTGTCACACTGCTGGGCAAAGGTCTTCACCATTCAAATCAAGTAATCGTTAGTTACACTTGATGGGTTGGTATTGGTCTAATCACCACGCTAGGTCTTGTGACCTAGCGTGGTGATTAGCGCGGGTTTGTACCCGGGGCTACGCATTGAAAAATCCAAAACACAGTTTGCCCAACATGGATTTTAAAAAAGAAAAGAAAGATTATTAGTAATCTATACTAATATTATAAAGCTGAAGAGTTTGTTTGTTTGTTTGTTTGTTTGTTTGTTTGTTTGAACGCGCTAATCTCAGGAACTACTGGTTCGAATTGAAAAATTATTTTTGTGTTGATTAGTCCATTTATTGAGGAAGGCTATAGGCTATATTACATCATGCTATGACTAATAGGAGTGGAACAGTCGCTAATTAACGCGGGTGAAACCGCAGGGCACAGCTAGTTACATATAATACATTAATAGTAACCCATCCCAACCCGCTTGTTAGTAGGTATGGGTTCACGTCAGCAGCGAATACCAAATTACTATTAACATTTCTGTGTCAGTAGTCTATCGAAGCCATAGCTCCGTCATCCGTCGTGCTAAAGCGAAAATAAATAGCACACACTAAGTAATAGTTACCCCGTAGGGTATATCTTATCTTAGTGGGGCCTGCTGAGGTTCTCTCCCTCTTCTAGATCTTTTGTGCAACCCCATCCTTTCATATACTTCTATCTCGATGGAGTTCGATGGCGCAGTGGTTAACGCGCCCGGTCTGCGAGTGCTGTGGTTAAGCAACTTTCGCAAAGGCCGGTCATTGGATGGGTAACCAAAAATGTATCATCTCGAGCTCCTCCGTGCTTCGGAAGGCACGTAAAGCCGTTGGTCCCGGCTGCATTATCAGTCGTTTACAATCACCAATCCGCACAGGGCCTGCGTGGTGGTTTATGGGTCGTTCTCCCTATCCATCCGTAGGGAAGGCTCGTGGCCCAGCAGTGGGGACATAAAATGAGCTGATGATGATGATGATGATACTTCGATCAGTACCTACATAATAGATTTTTCATGTTTTTTAGTTTTATTTTGTTTAGGGAGCTAACAGTATTATTCACAATTTTATTCGACATCTAACAACTTATGAGCTAATAACAAGCTACCACATCTAAAAAGAAAATCAACTACGTAACAAACAATTAATATTAAAGCAACAAAAAGCGTCAGTTCGTTACTTTTTGCCGTCTGTCTGCGTCTCCTGTCGCTAATTGCTCCTAGTTTGTGCGCCCACTTTATTTAAGGGCCAGTTTAACAGCTTCCAACGAAACTCTTTGTTATTACACTTTCTTTTACTCACAAATTGAGTGCATTTTTTAACAGCGTGCGAAGGCGGCGAGATAAAACTCTCTAACAGAGTAAAAGGGAGATGAAGAGATTTCAAACAATTTTTCTCATTTAAGTTTTGTTGTAGCAATTTTTATGGTTTATTATTTAATTTGTAGCGGGTAAGCATTTGGCCTTTATCTCACCTGGGTCACAGAAGAGATAATCCTGTTTGGCTAGTGCGATTTTTATTCGCAATTCGACCACGTTAACGAAAATAAAAAAACTCTTTCCTTTTGTCACCAAGGTAGTAGTAGCCTAGTGCGAGTTTCATTCGCCATTCAATCACGTAAACGAAAAGAAAATTGGTTTGGCAAAGTACAGCCAGCAGCATATTTTAGTGACCATTATAGTGCCATGTCAGAACTTTACAAGAACTTGACAAGCGCCTACGCCTGTTAGATTATTTAGTTGGTTTGACAAAGTGGTACTGAATTGTTCAGTAACTATTGTACTGACTGTACTTTTTATTAAACACTTGAAATCAACACTTTTAATACTAAAACCGTGGACTAATATTATATTTATGTTATGGATCAAGTAATAAATTGGGGCATTTTTCTTAATGTCCGGGCATTATGAAAAATGACAAGCTACTTAATAGGGCGAAGTAAATAATTATAATTTGATATTCAAATAATTTTTAACGCAAATTTTGTTGCGAACAAATTATAAAAACCACGTATTAGAACCACGATAGCTCAATTGGAAGAGCACCTGACCCGGAATGTCAGAAGGGTGCAGGTTCAAATCCTGCTCGTGGAAATCTTTTCAACATTTGTGTTTTTATAATTTGTTCGCAACAAAATTTGCGTTAAAAATTATTTGAACATTTATAAATAGCTTGCTTACTAGTTAACTGATCTTTAATATTTGTAAAAATATTATGATCGGATGTTAGTGACGGTAGTAGTTGTTGACATTGAATGGGCGCCTTTGACTCTCAAAGTAAAAAGTGTTGAATAATTTCGGCGGGCTGGTTATTAAAACCACGATAACTCAATTGGAAGAGCACCTGACCCGGAATGTCAGAAGGGTGCTGGTTCAAATCCTGCTCGTGGAAATTTTTCAACATTTGTGTATTTATAATTTGATCTTCCTTATTTATCACATTGCCTAGACCAAGGCCGGCCAAACCCAGGCCCGCGGGCCACAAAGTGGCCCGCCAAGGCATTTGAATTTGCCGCCAGCACTTCGGTCGGCCAGCTAGCCGGCGACGTGCTGGCGGCAAATTCAAATGCCGCGGAAAAAGACGCGGCGCGGCGCGCGATGGTATAATAAGTATTTGTATAATATACTTTTTGTGTATAATATTATGAATTGGTATTTTGCCCGGGCGCCGCCGCAGTCCATGAAATTTTGCCCACCTGGAAAATCTATTGGCCAGCCTTGGCCTAGACATTATGAATATTGCCTATATATTATATGTGGTTTCGGGCAATCTGGCAACCCTGTGTTTTTTTACATTGCTATTTTACATTGCACGGGGGGCGGGGAGGAGAACAAGGGGTTCTATAATGCTTTACACACAATTCAATTCATTAGCCAATTTTCATTCCTCAAGCAATATGTCATTGTCATGTATTTCACAAACTATTGCTTTAACAATGGCATCAAATCATAAACATTCAAATGACAAGCTGTTATTTTATAAATCATCATTTCATTTTATTTTAAAAGATAAATTGCCGTGTCAACATTTTTTAGAAAACAAAGGGTACGTTTTACAAATAATTAATTTGACCAAAATACAACATATATATATACATGCTCGCTTCGCTTGCTCGGCTCGCGCTTTGTTTTGATCACTGCTCTAGACACGCGGTAGCGTGTTAAGCCAAGTTTAAGCTAACAGAACTGGCGAGCAGCACTGCAGCAGCTGTGTAATATTACACGAACCGTTTGGAGACACTTTTGACCCCCTCATAACTCAAAAACTATTTCACATAAACATGTCAAGGGCTCATTCATATATTGAGACTTGCGAGATACATTATGTGCTCTAAATTTCATAAACACACCTCAACGTCCAAAAATCGTCATTTTTATCACTGACTGACTGACTATGAGAACTAGTCAAGTCAGACCTTAGGCTTCAATATATTATCCAAAATTATAAGAAGAAATGATATTTTAAGTTAAATATTTATAAAATATTTATAAGTTTTTAAGTTGTTATAAAATATTTTATGTTGTTATAAATAAATTTCAGGAGTGACCATTGAACTTGGCACCTATTTAGATCTCACTTCTTTTGTCATTGAAGTCAACAACCAAGGCATATATGAACTTGGCTTTCATTTCACATTTATGCTTAGATGCTCTAAGCATTTATGTTTTTGATGGGATCTAACTTTTTTTATTAACCAGAGGAACTCTTCAAGAATACCCGACCTTGAGGAGGCCTGGCGGTTCTGTGGAGGTCGCCCGTCCGCCTTTCCACAACCCACCGACTACTTGGAGACGCTATTGCCTCCAGTCAGCTGTCAAGGGAGAAGCTCAAGACCGGGAAGGGTGAGACGGAGATGGATACCCACTAACCTCTGGGGGACCAAACTCCGATACAGTGAAGACCGCGGGGCCTTTTACTAGGGAATTGAATTCACCCTGACGCCCGTGTGATCACCCGTGTCGGCCCACTCGCACATTTGTGCGTTTAGAGCCGGCACGCGCGATTACACGGGGCGGTATGCGTTCGCGACGTCTAGTGCCACACCACACCCCCAGTGTGTTGTGGTTTAATCTCAAGAGAGGTTACCTCAAGAAGTTACACAGTTCGCGGGGACAGTGTAACCTTTAGACACAACAACATTAACGAAAAACTCATTCACTCACAACATTAACACTCAGTACCTGGATGACCGAGCTTAGCTCGGTATTTTTTTACGGATAAAACGAAGTTTTCTATAAATTAAATCTAGCTAGATCGATTTATCGCCCCCGAAACCCCCTGCATACAAAAGTTCATGAAAATCGTTGCAGCTACAACGTCTGGGAGAGAGAGACTTCCCCTTCCTTCCTTCCTTCTAATTCTATCTCCAAAGTGCGTCGCTGCGAGGCACAGGCGCTACACACCTGATGGGATCTCACCTAACCTAACCTAACCACTCCAAACCTAACCAACACTCACCTTTCTGTTCTTTGTGACCCCTCTAGAGGGGGGCTGCGCCCCACCGTTCCCCTGCTCTCAGTTCTTCCTGGCCGTAATATTGCCTAATGTCTTTTAAAATTGATTAATAGATCTTTGTCCATTTGATGTATTTGTGATAGGAAAAAATAACTAATGCTAGCAAAAACAAACTTGTAAAAAAAAACCAAGTCTCGTAACTCAAAAAACAAATTTATATGGAGTGTTGTTTTGTGAAATGAACATTCGCGTTTCGTTGCTTGTTATCTGAAAATTTGTTTAAATAACTGTCAAACTTTCGAAAACCGGAACACGGAGGTAAAGTCCAGTTAATTTAAGTTTTTATTATCATAGGTCAGCACCTAACTGAACTTGTGAAAGGAATAATTTTATTTGTTTTTAAATATTGATTCTAGGATTGAAATAAAAAACAGTAATATAACCTGTTTTTAATTACTTTGCGATTGTGATAAACATTATAAATAATGCCCGGACGATTTGATTATTTCAATAGTTGTAATCACACAGCCCTTTGTATAATGCCCTATTAATCACTTGGTCCATAACATAATATACGTACTCAACTTCACCTTTCCGATTTTCTAACTGTGTAAGTCAGACCTAATTAGATTTAAAATAAATGCAAAGGAAGCAGACATAATTCCTGAGGAAAAAGCACACATTTTTCGACAAAATCCTTGTCGCGTTTCGCCTTAACGTCTTAAAAGCTATCTGAATAATTGTCGTGATTGGACTCAGGGCGCATTCGATGAATTGTTACCATTCGGTTTTTTAAAGCTTTACATTCGAAACAGGAAGGGTTTTCTTGACAAATTATTATCTTCTAAATATTTATAAAATACAGTGAAAAAATTAAATGCCTACCCAACCCAGCCAGGATCGAATCTATCGATATTTATTTTATATATATAGAAAATATCGACGTGAAACAATGGCACTCGTTGCTGTTGTGTTTCGTCTGGTGAGTAAAAGTACCGGCCCATCTCTGACCCCTCCCCTCTTCCAATTCCTACTTCCTCCTCAAGATCCAACTCCTTTCTCAAGGCCGGCAACGCATCTGCGATTACTTTGGTTTTGCGGGTGTCCATGGGCGGCGGCGATTACTTTCCATCAGGTGACCCGCCTGCTCGTTTGCCTCCTTTTAATATAAATATATATATATATATATATATATATATACGGTTGTCCTATTATACCATATACCTCGACGATGCTACAATATATTACATAGCTGATTTAATCATACGTACTATTTGATATTATGTCAAATATTACATGATACGACAAGATAAGATTAAATATTTTAATCGTATCGCCATAGATGAGAAAAGCTATGTTGATCTCAGTTGTGTGTTGTGTAGAAATATGTAAATCGCTGTGTTTATGTGGGTGACATTGGCAATTTCTAAGAGCAGGTAAGTGTTTTAATTAAGACGTAAAAAAACCAAGAATGACATTAATAAAATTAACTTTTATTTATACTTTCTTATTATTACCCAAAAGCATTTAAGTTCGTACATTTATATACAGAATGGAATGTTTGAATGCCACCTGGAGGGAAAGTATTCCAAATAATGAAGATAGCAAATTTCACTCAAAGGAATCATCCATTATTTTTGAAACAAAACAAAACTGCATTCAAAGATTTTTTTAAATACGCTTCTTACATGTTAATTTAAACGAAAGGGAAACAATGTAAACTAAACTTATTTTAATTGTCAGGGATAAAATAATTAAGCTTACTAATTTGTTGTTCGAATTGAGCCCCATGTTGTTGGATACGTAAATTTATTATTTTGGTGGGGCTCTATGAGTACGGTGTCATGGGCGTAGGCTAGTGTGCATGCGTTCAAACATCTTCGGACATACTCCCTCTGACGGGCCGCCGCGCCGCCGCTAGGGTAAATTCTGTTTTTTTGGAGAGAGTTTGCTGATTGCCTCAGACGGACGGCATTTTCAGCTTCACCGGACTTTTTTGGGGGCGCCGAGAAACTTAAAGGGTTTCTCAAGCCGTGTGAAATGAATCACCTTCGGAGGTTTTCTAGAGGGAGCGGCATCACGCACTAGTGCGTCCCCGTGCCCTCGTCTAGATTCTCCGAGAGGTTCGGATCGTATCTGATAAATACTGGTGATTGCCAAACGGGTAATCCCACTCACCCTAGTGGCACGTGAAGGAGATGTACTCAGTAATTTTAGTGAGCAGGCCTCTCTTTTTTTAGAAGGGTAGAATCACACATTAAAAAAAATATTAACGGGTTAGCTCAGTTCCTTTATCTCACCTGATGTTAAGTGATGATAAGGCCAATGATGGACACTTCACCCTGGATCCTCAACTAGTGAGGCACTGGCTATCTTATCACTAGCTGCCGGAACACAACAATGCTACAAACATTGATGTTATGGCGACATATTTAAATAAGATGGTGGTAGCTAGCCAGGCGGACAAACAAGCCCTACCACCAACCAAACCGAGTACACAAACATGTACCCCCCGCTGGGAATCGAACCCGGGGCCTCTGCGTCTAAACCGGTGGTCTTAGCCACTAGACCACTAACCATCCGCAGCTTTCCGGGCGCGGTGGTACTTGAATGACCAGTCTTCACTGTCAAAAAAAGGGTAAAGTGCATGTCTGTCTGTCTATGTAGTGTATCTAAGTGTGTAGGTTCTCTCTGTTGATGTGGGAAGCTCCCGCCCACCCGTGGGACGTTTATGTAGCTTCATACACGTGAATGCATTAACGACTTGCTCGATACAGTTCAGCGCACAAACCCAAAACAGTCCGCGAATAAATCTAATTAAGAACAGTTTATAAACTGTATGGTTATGACCTGTTTACGAGGTAAATACGAGGAACTGTGGGTACGATTGACTGGCGATAATATAACCTCTTTAAGCTGTGCCTTATTGGTGCTTTTAAATGTCGTCTCAAAAAATTTCTTTTCGATGAGCAAATTTCCAGTAGTGCTACGCGATAAACAGTTATTATGTGTTACCCGTGTTTTTCTACGCACACACACATGCACACACGCACACACACATGCACACACGCACACACGCACATACGCACACACACACGCACACACGCACGTTGTATTTGGGTATTGCCAATGTTTTTTGCGTCTCTGGTGCCTACCTCTTTTCATATTAGTTTATTTTATTTTATTTTATTTTAGTTACGGCTTCCGCAGAATACCAGCGTTGTGGCCTGGGGATCTCCTTAGGCCATGACACATGCTGAGCGGTTGCCTTTTTGGTTCTGGAACCTCTAAACTTGTGTAATATAGTAATGTATTTTTTTATTTAGTTTTATGAACCAAATAAAAATTTATTTTCTTTCTTTCTTTCTTTCTTTCCTTATTAAAACTTACAGATTTTAAAAATAAACATAGATTATGCTTCTAATAGAAACTTCTTCGCGGGAAAGTAAAGAGTCATGTCTGCGGTTTTGTTTTATTTTCTAAAAAATTCACAGATTTCGCAGTCCCCGCAAGAATCGGAGCATTGAAAATGAATACAACAATTTACGAAAAAAAAACATTTTATTTTAAATAACACTATTCCACTTCCTACAATACAGTTTTCCTACAATACCAAATCTAAAGGGACCACCTACAGGTCACAATTATTAACCGATTTTCAAATTTTTTTCGCCATTTTGTAGCTAAACTAATACCCTAGGATCCTTTTTTTCATTTATTCTTAAGTCGGTTTTATTTTTGAAATATTTACAATTTTGTATACAAACACTCCCCAAAAAACCCGATTTTTTTACATTTTTCAAAATTCCAAAAAAAAGTTTCCAGCCGATTTTCAAAATTCAAACGCTCACACGTGTCTCGATAAATTCCTCAACTCTTGGTACTATTTTCATCTCGATTTTCTCAAAATCCTCGGAGCTATGGCCAAAAATACGTTTCAGGCGATTTGCATCTGATAACCATTTTCAATGGTAAAACTGAAAAGAAAAAACAAGCTCTATGATCCCAGAATTCAATTTGAGCAGTGTTGAATGCAACTTGAAATATTTCCTTGTCCAACCAAGCGGCGGGTGGCTAGCTCAATTAAATCCGCACTAATTTTTAACTTTAATACACACTGAAGCTGAATTAAATACTTATAAAATACAGTGAAAAAATTAAACGCCCACCCGACCTAGCCAGAAATCGAACCTGGGTCTTCCGCAATCCGGGCGGCAGCATAGCGCTATGCTATGCTAACGGGAAGGCTGACGTAAGCGCTGACGTTTGTATGAATATAAATCAACATTTCTCGATAATTTTAATATGCGTTAACAACAAGACATTATTATTATTCTAAACAAACTTAAATACAGAAATTAACTTTAAAAAAAACAGAAAAAAAAAATTAGAAATTTAAAACTAAAGACCTATATATAAATCACTACAAAATCTATCGTAAATACGTATTTTGAGATTTTTTCTTACATGGTGCAAAATACCCTATCAGCACTGCAAAATAAAAAAAATTAAACTAATTAAACACTGGTTCCACTACTATACCTATATCCATAACCTTTCCCTAAATTTTTCTCTCACGACGAAAAAAGCCTGCATGAATAATTGTGCAGTGTCTATTGTGTTAACTAAAATATGTCGCCAACTGTACCTCGGTATAGACGTAGGTGTTATATCTATAGATCTAAATGTACTTAGAACAAAATTGTGGAAGTAACTCTATGTACCTACATATAAAGCGCTATCGTGGATATCATCTAGAGATGTTCAAACCTACTTTGGTTAATAATTGTTACTTTATCTTTCGTCGCAACGGGCTCTTATTTTTCTTATCTAGAGTTCAAAAGTAATAATAATACTTAACCTAGGTTAAGTTTTTTATAATATTTTATGTTGTAAATATGTTTTTATATAAAATATTGTAAAAAATATTTCTTAAGATGTATATTTTAATAAAGAGAATAATAATAATAAATGCATTTATTTCTCATCACGAAATTTACACAGCATTATTACATAGGTACATTAAACATTTATACGAGGTAAGTTTGTGATTGTGTGGTGGTGTAAAAGTATACATGACATGATGAATGAAACACGAGTATTCTATATAGTTATTTTATGTACCTACAACTTTTAGACAATCCTATTGCGAGAAAATTATAATTTGCTCGCAATAGAATTGTGAGAAATGAGACCTAACTTGACACGGTTTTTCAAAAAAAATTGGATTGAGAACAGCTTGAGTGTTTTCTAATTTCCGATCAAATACCTACCAAATATATTTATGATTAAGTAAACCACTTAC
Source organism: Eudonia mercurella (assembly GCA_963082485.1). Taxonomy (NCBI): domain Eukaryota; kingdom Metazoa; phylum Arthropoda; class Insecta; order Lepidoptera; family Crambidae; genus Eudonia; species Eudonia mercurella. The sequence continues at coordinate 8,092,611 of OY720046.1, forward strand.
TCGTATATTGCTATGTCATAAAAATGTTCGTGGCTTGCCAAGCTGCAAATAATTATGCGAACCGAAAATAAAGCCGGTGGTAGGATTCCCACGCAAAAGCCTTTGGATTGCTACATTGCCTGCGTTGCTGTATTCCGATTAAATACTATTTGTTATTGTTGGTGTTTAATTTTATCGACATATATTTAAATGAACTGAAAAAAAGTAATAGTAGCAGCTTATAATATACTTATAACAAACTTATAATATACAAAAAATACCAAAAATATATCAAATAAGTAATCAAAACTTAATGTGATAGTGAGATATTATTCGATAGTATTATAATCAATCACGCTGATTATTTCTCCATTATACCATAAAATCTGTAAACCTTTGTAGCCATATCATATATTTTATAGCTACAATGATTGACAGATTTTACAGCCTACCATGGGGGATAACTACAATCATAATATTTCAGAGACATCATAATGTGATAATTTGATAAGATTAACTTTCTCACTTTTGTAGGAAGGTTGACAACAGGTTTTTATCTGATGGCGGTATTATCAACTCTATTTCATGATTTTCGTCACGAATGTACACAGTGATATTGAATCTTGAGACATGGCACAAGGATGGAGTGCAGTAACTTATCTTGAACTAGAATGCCACAGTAGGATAAACAGGAGAAAAAGATATATATTTTTTAAATGCATTTTAGTTAAGTGCCTATTAAGTATACTAAAAAATAAAAAATAAAAATTGTCTTTTATTGCGCTACCCATAACCAGCCTTTAAACTTCCCGTGGTATAGGCATTCCCACGTTTACAATAGCATTATGTGAAGATCGAACCAAACCCACCATGCTGCCCCAATGCGAGTTGGTGGGTTTTAGGATTGCCATCATACCACAACCACCAATGGCTTGGATTATAGTGCCTTTTTAAGCACTGAGGGGAGCTAGATATGTTTTAAGTTGGTCACCCATCCGATGACAAGAGCTTGCTAAAGTGTCTTGACTTGCAAGATTGCTACGCGAACGCGCATGATGCCGGTGTACCATTGAGCTCAGAGGATCCAAGGATTAGGTGGCTGTCGCTGTCTTTACAGCGTAATCAGTACTACATACGAACTAGTATTTGTTCGTACAATTGCAGTGATTTGTTTAGTCACTCCATTGTTCGGTTCGTACTACTTTAATTACTACTTTAGTCACTTTTTGTTTCGTTCGTACTTTTTAAGTGACTGATTTAGTCACTTTTTTATGTCGCTCGTAGTTTTTAAGTCACTCATTTAGTTTATTTTAGTTTCGTTCGTACTATTTAAGTAACTTATTTGATCATTTCTTAGTTACGTTCGTAGATACTATTTAAGTCACTTATTTGTGCGTTAATTTTGGTCAAACTTAGGTACCGTTGGCTGACGTTTTCGATTAATAGACAGCATGTTGTTTAACTACCTACCTACCTAAACAAAGTCCGCAAAGTTTTGCTAAGTTCAACCAAGTTCCTTCGTAGGATGGCACGTGGATACTGTGTATATATCGATTTTGGGATTATTCAATGTCACCTTGTCATTGGAAGCTCATAACCGCGTTTTTAGTTTAATCATATAAAATAGGCAAACAGGAATATCTAGTGCTACAAAAAAAAACAATCTTGCTAAGAAGCACAAAGTATTCCAATTTATGTATTTATTTACAGTAAATTCGTGTATAACGAAGACCTTTTAGAAAAGTAAAACGTAAAAGAAAATTATTATAAGCTTTATATCATTTACTAGCAAGTCTAAGTAATTAATTCTCTAAGAACGATAAGAGATGCGAATATTAGTTACTGCGCGCACTAATCAATGTATTGTGCAAATATCGCGCCATATAGAGAACCCTATGACAATATAATACCACAGTCTTAAATTATTAAAGAGAATTTGAAGACGTACGGGATTGCTCGAGTTCAGTCGCGTACGGAGACCGCGTGGGCACAGAGATCCTGCACTAAGAGGCTAATTTACCAATAAAAATAAATAATACACGCTGCGGTGCGGTCAAAATAGCAGTTCACTTACGACCTCCTTACAAACGAGCGCCATTTTAAGTGACGCATTTCGTGTTCTATTTTTAAAATTTCCCGCGAAAGATTCCCCTTCGGACATTAAAGCCAGTTATGTTTTTAATGGTGGCACGGGTAGTGAACTATTTCGCCATGTTTTTTTGACAGTTGTTTTTTACCAAGTGATGGCAGCTGATATGTAAAAGTGCCAGGTGGAGAGTTTTAGTATAAAAGACTGTCACAGTGGAGCCGTTCGTAAAAAGAAAGATGAAAGTTTTCAAGAAAAAACTTCGTTTCTCGATACGTTCAAGCGACGTGTAGGATTTTGAGTATTTTTAGTTTTTTTGTTTCGGTAACGTTCCTTTATAAATTACAATTTCACATATCACCAGCGATATTTTTAAGAAGACCTCCGGTTTGGGTAAGTTTTATGCAATCTCAAATTTTGTATTAATGATAAATAATGAGAAAAATGTGCATGATTACTTACATATTTTACACAAATATTGTTGCGAACAAATTACAATTTGAAAAAAGACAAAGTGTTGAAGAAAAAGAAGAATTCGAACCCGCACCCCATGACATGCCGGATCAGGTGCACTGCCAACTACGCTATCATGGCCACGATAATTTTCAAAAATGTGCATTTTAAATGCTTTGCTTTCCTATATCGATACTGAAAAAACTATTCTTTCTTCTCGTGTGTGTAAATTTCCAAAAAATATTTTATTTATTTCCAGATCTATCAATCTAGGAGGTACTTAAAGGAAATTTGCCTTAGTTAAGATTTCTTTTGTTTATGTTACGTAGCAACAGAATCACTAACAAGACAGAAACGAGTTTTATTGCTATCATTTTCATGTTTTATATGGTTAGTCCAACTAAGATAATTTGTATACATATTTTTAAGTGCAAACAACATTATATCATAGGTTGTTTAAAAGCAGATTACCTTATCAAGTCTCAATTGACAGCGACTACAAAAGTTTTTAGAGATTGTATCAGTATACAAACAAAGTCCTCCAATGCTGTTTTCCTCGATAGATACAAGACTCCTTTATTCTGTAAGAAACTTCTTATTGGTAGTGGCTAAGTGCTTGGCCCAGTATCCAAAGGTCCTGGCGTTCAAGCTCTTAAGGTCCCATCCCATAATGTTCCCTGGTTTCCAATAGTCCCTTTCCCGAAAGGTCCCCTTCCTATAATGTTTAAACATCTTTAAATAATAGAATTCAAGCGCGCATAGCTGTTTGTTAGAAGGGGACGTTTTGTGAAAGAGAGAATTTGGGAAAGGGACTATTTGAAACCAGGGACCATTATGGGAAAGGGACCTTATGAGCCTGAGGGTCCTGAGCTTAAGTATCACCAGATTGGGCAAAGTTTATTTCGAATTTTTAAACCCAGAGACCGGGTTACTTTTTAAATTTCTTTATTAGAACGCCATTCTCTTACTTAATAATAGTAAACATTCTGTAGGCTAATACAATTTTCTTTATCTATTTACATACTATACTATTTAAATACAATTGCTTACTTAAATTTAAAACACCTTATATATTATATTGAAACACACATATTTATTTTACACATTTTATACACTGACATAACTTACTTTTATTCCTATGATTTGCACCTCTAACAACAGCCTCCATATATTTTATAAGTTCTTTTCTATAGTTTTTGTTTCTTATTAGTGCACTTATTGTGTTAATGTCCACGAGACCATCTATTTTTAATTCTAATTCATATTTCGCTTTTGCGTTTATTGGGCAGTCTAACATCAAGTGCTGGATGGTCTCGTTGGAATCAGTGTCACATTCACATAGAGGGCTCTCCTTGCACTTGAAACGGTGTAAATAGTCGGAGAACCCGCCGTGTCCTGTTAAAGCTTGTGTAAGGAGGCTGTTGTGGCAAATTTTTCGAATTATAGTGTAGGCGATCTTGGCGTCTGGGAAAAATATTTTGGTGGTGCCAGCAGTGTTCTGTGTACGGTATCTTTCGTTCCATAGAGAGTTTAAAAAGATCCGGGGTTCGATTCCCACCGAAGGGTACATGTTTGTGTAATCGCTTTGATTGATAGGACTTGTTTGTCTGCCTGGTTAGTTACTACCATCATAATCTTAATACATGTTAAAATTCGTAACATCAATGGTTGTAGCATTGTTGTGTTCCGGCAGTTAGAGATAAGATAGCCAGTGCCTCAGTAGTGCAGGATTCTGGGTGAAATGCGCTGCCACCTTAGACCTTATCTGAAATGAAGGCCAAGTACTGACCCGTGATAAATAAATAATGAAATGAAAATGAAAATGTTTATTTACTAAAAATAATAGTAAGCGGTTTTACAGGAGTGTACAATGACTCCCATACTAGGCTAGGCCTGGCTCGTGGGGGTCAATTCTCTAGGGTTAGCAAGGGTAACAATGTGGCTATTCATTACAAACAATTATGTAATTATAAATAACCAGAGCATTTTCCTGTTCAGCTGTCGACGCTTTAATAAAAGAAGAATTTTATACTTTCTAAGATCCCATAAAACTTTAAGATGTTTATTGCGTTTTAAACTACAGTGTGGCCAGTTTAGAGGTATACAAATTGTTTTATAAAATTTATTTATTTTGAAATGAAAATTACTAAGTATTTTTTCAAAAATACTTTATTTAGGCTTGGCAATTACTTATGGAAAATAACATCTGCCAAATGTCCACCTCTAGCAGCATGACAAATGTGAGCTCTTTTCATCGCGTTTCTCATCACATTTTCGCACCCTTCCCCCCTTGTCCCACTGATTTCGTCTTGGATATTTTGTTTTAAATGTTGAAGACTTCTCGGCTTGTTAGCATAAACACGTCCCTTTAGATAGCCCCACAGAAAAAAGTCAGGAGCTGTCAAATCCGGTGATCTTAGGGCCAATCAATGCCACCATTTCTTGAAATTAATTGTCCTGAAAACATTCTTCTCAATATTTTCATTGTGGCTTGTGCCGTATGACATGTGGCACCGTCTTGTCACCGTTTTCCAATTTCGCTAGCACAAAATTACTGAAGTTACGACGGCGTTCATGATCACTACGCTGAAGTTCTTGAGTTATCTGAACCTTATATGGGAACAGATCCAGCCCACCAACCGCCTAACGCTCTCGCTTTCAATCGCTTTAAAAACGAGGCCCTCGCCTCGCTTTCTAATATAATATCGAAATATAATATCAAATAATATCGAAAGCTATAGCCTTTGTCCAGCAGTGGACGTCTTTTGGCTGAGATGATGATGATGATAGCCTATAGCTTTCGAAATTGCTTTCATATTGCTTTCGAAATGACAAGATGACGCCTCCTCCTCGCCTCGCCTTCAAAGCGATCGAAAGCGAGAGAGTTAGGCGGTCGACCCCCAGTTCTTTCTTCAGGATGGTCTGTAGAGAGGTTCTCTTAATTTCCATTTGCTGAGAACGTTGTCTGGTAGACAATGTCGGATCTTCGGCTACACTTTCACGTAATCTTTCAATATTCTGCTTCGAACGAACTGTTCTGGCACGATGAGAAACTGGTTTATCTGTTACAATGCCATGCTCCTCAAAATTATTCACCAATCGAGTTATTGTTAGCCGCGAAGGAAAGTGATTTCTACCGAAAATTGGTCGCAATTTTCTCAGCGTTTCCGCAATAGAAGATTGATTTGAGTAGAACGTTTTGATAATTAAAACACGTTGCTGAAGCGAAAAATGCTCCATATCGAATTTGCCGTATCCACACAAAATATTTGTTACCAAACAACTGTCAAAAAAATTTTTATACCTCTATGTTGGCCATCCTGTATAACGGTCACTTATTTTATAATAATTTTTAGCGCTATTATTATTACCATGTTTTTGTTGTGCTATTATTTGATGTGGTGCCTTCTGTACTCCGTATAAAAGTATTCGACAGAAAGGTAATGAAATGAATTTACGAAATAGGTAGAATAAAAGGGTCTTTCCTTTTATTGTGTTTGATAAAGTAATTTCACTATTCAATGCTACGTATAAAATGGGTAGCTATGTGAAGAGTTTGATTTTTCCTACACTTGGAAGCTTTCTAGGGTTAGGGCTCCTCCAAAAAGTTCTAAAATACCTTAAGTAAGCCAAGTGATTTATTTAAGTAATAAAAAACCCGAACCTTGATAGTGCTGCCAATATTAACACTAATTTAATTATATAAATAATAATGTAAGCACTTTGACTTTATCTCACCTAGACTGGAGGTGAAAGCGCACTTTACCCAGAATCATTAACTACTGAGGCACTGGCTATCTTATCTCTAGTTCATCATCATCATCATCATCATCATCTCAGCCAAAAAGACGTCCACTGCTGGACAAAGGCCTCCCTCAAGGATAAATAATTTTGAGGGGAATTTGCCATAATCGCCACGCTTGGCAGGCGGGTTGGTAATCGCAGTAAGGTGAGAATAATCACAAAGAGACGCTGCTGCCCATCCTCTGGAATGGCCCCATAGCCGCCTTCTACGACACCCACGGGAAGAGATGGGATCTCTCTAGTTGGCGGAACACAACAATTGCTTGGCAGGCGGGTTGGCGATCGCAGTAAGGTGAGAATAATCACAGAGAGACGCTGCTGCCCATCCTCTGGAATGGTCCCATAGTCGCCTTTTACGACACCCACGGGAAGAGATGGGATCTCTCTAGTTGCCGGAACACAACAATTGCTACTAACATTGATGTTATGGCGACATATTTATATTAGATGGTGGTAGCTAGCCTTACAAACAAGCCCTACCAGCAACCAAACCGATAACACAAACATGTACCCTCTGCTGGGAATCGAATCTGAGCCTCTGGTTCTTAGACCGGTGGTCTTAACCACAAGACTACAAGGACATAAGTCAAATCATGTAACTACCTAAAATCATTATAAAAAAACTATAAATTTGTATGTACGTGGGCCCGTCTTGTATTTAATTATGTGTAGAACATTTCTTGCTCATCCATCTCGAATACTAGCTCTGGCTGACATATACAAGTATAATATGTCATTGCTCTTGGGGTCGATACACAGACAGATGCGGCACCCGCCCAAACTCAATTATAATCATACCAAAATGCCGAGCCGGGACTGAGTTTGCCCAGAAAATAGTATATTTCAAGTAAAGCAAGTATGAAGCCATTGTTAAAATGTCCTTGGCAAAGCGTTAGCAACGTTTAAGAGGCTATCAAAGGATCATTACATGTCCCAAAAACCATCATCACTGTAATATGCTTCTATGACTGTACAACCTTATCTTTGAGGAGCTCAGTGGCGCAGTGGTTAACGCGCCCGGTCTAGTATTGTTGATTTTAAGCAACTTTCGCAGAGGCCGGTTTTCAGATGGGTGACCAAAAATGTATTATCTCGTGCTCCTCCGTGCTTCGGAAGGCACGTAAAGCCTTCCTAGCTGCATTAGCAGTCGTTAACAACCACCAATCCGCACTAAACCCGCCACGTGTTGGTTTATGGCCCGTTTATCAATCCATCCATAGGGAAGGCTCGTGTCCCAGTAGTGGGGACATAATGAGCTGATGATGACGATGATGATAAGCTTGGAACGGGTATAACTCCATTTGAAAAAAAATCGGATAATGATTTTTCTGTAAGCCAATATGGACCCGCTTGGAATAGATAAATCATGTGTGTTCTTCACGCGTCTAAACCGTTTTACCAGGTGCAATATTAATGTTTTTGAAACTAGATGGCGCCAGTTGTGTGTGCGGCTGAATCGCGCTATTGTTTTATAAAGATTAATGTTATAGCCGTAAGCTCTACTATTAAATCTGATGGCAATTGGCATCCTTCATTACTGACTATTTGCTTTAATTACATTTTCATTTGAGGCCTATTAACTCGACGACTTCAAAAAACAATTAAAACCGAACCATTGCTTTTTTTTCTATGTGGCCAGTGTGTTAAGATAATGAAACTTTAGAGATTATAAAAGGGTATAATACGTGTCAAAAATATATTTGTAAGTATTAGATTCCCGAAACATTCAGTGCAGCCTATGTAGATTTTTGATACTCGATTTGAACTTTGAATGCGAGATATCGTGATTCAATCTCCTAAGCTCAGTTAGACCGCTGACGTTAACTCATTCCTAACACAAGCGAATACACATTTTAGATGGGTTAATAGTTTCAGCCTAGTTCTTTTCGTAACACGTGTTGTAAGACTCTATTTTAACTCAATAAATAACTGAAAATATAATTTGAAAGGACTTGCCTCAAATAGGACTCAAACCAATGCACTTTCGAAATTCGGGCAATAGTTCTTCTGCTTCATTTCAAAGTGTATGTTCGCATTTAGGAAATCATATTCGGAGAAGTAATCTCCAAGACATTAAGCTCACGATAGTAATTTTGAAGGGATCTCGGACTTAATTGGAACGGGAAACTGGCAATTATTTCGGTAAGATGCTTAGTTTTAAAGCAATTAGTATTTTGAAGCTCGGTTGTCGCGAGTGGTCAAAGCGCTCGGCCAGATATTTGGAGGTCAATTCCCAGGTCCCATAAATAAACTTATCTATACTTGTATAACTACGAGTTCCTAACAGAAAGCTGAGACGACCGATCACTCTTTCTGTACCCTCTAGTGCCACCAACTATAGACAAAATTCTTTTTTTATTCGATCAGCAAATTCTTTTAATAATGTAGCAGAAGCTTCCGATTTAGATCTCTTCTTTAGCAAACCTAATAGTGCTAAACAAATTCGTTTCAAACATTGGTTCAATGTGACTTAATGACTTACCTCGATATTTATTTGAGATATTTTACCACAGAGTTCCAGCTCTTTGATTCATCTCCGAAGCTACGTGTTGATATGACTCATTATGAATCATTATGAAATTAGCTATCTCCACCTAACCATACATGTGAAATAGTGTGAAATGTATTCAACGTGACTTATCTTAAACTGAAGATAATGTCACATGACTATTTGTTATACCTACCTACCTTTAGGATAGTGAACAATATCTTTTAATTGTTCATTTGAGAAACAAAGAATGTGTCTATCTGTGGTTGATTAGTTAGACAACTGAAAGAAAGAAAGTAAAAAAACATTTATTGACTCTCACATAACATGCTTAAAAATAGAATAAATAAAAAAAAGACGAACTACAAAAACAAAAAATAACAAATATGGAACACAGCAGTGTGACGAGCCAATCAGGTAGGCTGCTCTTGACGCAAACTCAATCTCAATACAATTCCAATGCGATTAATATGTATCGATATTGGGATAAGTTTCGCAATTTCGGAACGCCCCATCTCGATAATAATTTGTTCACTCAATTTCCACGCTATTTAATTCCAATGTAGCGCTATTATCGCTTTTAAGAGTGCCATTTGAATTTTTTAAATTTGGGATTGGAAATTGACTATTGCAATTGTGTTTCAAGAGTAACCCACCTGGACCCTACCTCAGCATATGCCGCTACGGTGTGTGAGAAAGTCACATCGCAACGGCGCAGCGCGGCGCTGCTGGTATTCTGGCAGGCCCTGTGCGAGGTGACGTTTCAAGCTAAAATGAATAAATTAGAGATATATACAGGTTGACATTTTTATCACCGTCCAAACTTTCTGAGATGACTCCCGTGATACAAACGAACAACTCTTGCTATTGGATCAACTCCTAACTCGAAAACAAAATTCAGCTGTTCCATTCATTTTGGTTGCATGAATATTGATGTTTTGCATGGAGCAGCTGAATTTTTTTTCGAGTTAGGGAGTTGGTCCAATAGTTAGAGTTGTTCGTTTGTATCACGGGACATCTCAGAAGATTTGGACGGTGATAAAAAAGTCAACCTGTGTATTTGGATAAATGTAGGTACTTGTATTATAAAAAAACCTAGATACTCATAAGATAAGTATCATAGGTATAATACGTCTGCTGTTTAGCACCGCGCGGCTCCACGCGGTACTAAACTTTTTTGAATGACTTTGCACAAGCATTTAGCCAATGAAATAGTCTTACAATACTTAAATAAACAATATTTCTTTCATGTATGATGATGATGAATGATAATAGAAATGAGAAGTGAGAAATGATATAGGTACCCCCCAACCCCTTGACTATCTCATTAAAGATGTTGGGCTTTACTAAGTCCTCGGGCGGACTTCTTGAAAGAATTTGAAAAGAGATGTTCCACTGCTTTGTTTCATTTGCTAACACTCATGCACACCCACGAACACTTAACGGTTAATAATCCACCATTATTTAACATTTTAGAAAAAAATTCAAATTTTAAAAAATAAAGCAAAACCGCAGACATGACTCTTCACTTTCCCGGCAAGAAACCTCTGGTACTAAACTTTCACATGTGGAACAAAATTGCGTCCTACCAATTTTTTTTATTTACTCCCGTTTTTTCATTCAGGAATCAATTTTGCATGATAATTAGTCAATAGGAGGATGCAACTTTGTTTGTGGGATGTATATTAAAAATGCGCATAGTGTTTTAACACTATCTTATCTTTACAAAAAATAAAAAAAATAAATAAAAAAATATACAAAATAAAAGCTGTCGAGGAAGACTGCACACTGAACTCAGCCAAACTGTCACCTGTCATATGTGACATTGACTTACAACTGCTCTTCGCTGGTTCGATTCCAAGCGGAGTGTTTGTTTTTTCACATCTTACTTATAGCCTTCCTCAATAAATTCAACACAAAAATCATTTTTCAATTCAAACCAGTAGCTCCTGAGATTAGCGCGTTCAACCAAACAAACAAACTCTTCAGCTTTATAATATTATTAAAGATAGTTGTAGTTAGCTTGGCGGACTTAAAATAAGCCCTACAACAATAATCCGAGTACAGTAGCAATAGCTAGATATAGTTAGAAATAAGATAACCAGTGCCTCAGTAGTTGAGGATTCTGGGTGAACGCTTCCACGGCCTTATCATCACTTAACATCGGGTGATATGAAGACCAAGTGTTTATGCTTAAACATATCTTTTTTAAAACATACTCTATTAACAGCGTATACGGATTTTTACCAAAATAATAATAAACTTTAATAAAACAGAAACTCAATTCCACTTGAACTGATCACTTTTCCGATAAAAAAAATATTAATCGCAAGTGAGTAACAAAAGGGGGTTTAACAAAAATGCTTTCAATAATAAAAAGCTTTACGCTTGGCATTTCGTTTCAATTAAATGGCCAGAGCACGTTTAAAGGATTAATTAATATGCCGATAATTTACAATACCCCAGAATACATCATCAATTTTGATTGGATGTACGAATGCACATTTTTTATCTTGCGCCGCGCCGGTTGGCAAATTAATGTCTTATTCAATATAGTTTTGTATTAATTTGGGGAAACCGAATACTATTGTGTTATTTTGTTATAATTTACTTAAATTTCTTAACGACTATTGCGTCATGTGACGAAAAACAATTGAATTCTTTTGCGTCTAGATTTAGAGCAATAAACTTGATAAAAAAAATAATAATTACGTTTTAGTAGACGAAAGAAATACATAATAATGTTAATGTTTTCTAACGTTTACTTGAACAACGTTTAAATGAAACAACAATAAAATGAGGGACATATATGCTACCAACTAATTATGAGATGACACACCACCTCAGTCGACGTATTCCACGAAGCACACCTAAAGTATTCCACGAAGCACACCTGCAGAGCACACTCTGCAAAGGGTTCAAAACGATAAACATTAAATCAAAATAATGTGTAAAATAAATGCGGTTAGATCCGTAAAGGAGCTCGATGGCGCAGTGGTTAACGCGCCCGGTCTGCGAGTGCTGAGGTTAAGCAACTTTCGCAAAGGCCGGTCATTGGATGGGGTGACCAAAAATTTATCACCCAAGTTCCTCCGTGCTTCGGAAGGCACGTAACCGTTGGTCCCGGCTGCATTTGCAGTCGTTAACAACCACCAATCCGCACTGGGCCCGCGTGGTGGTTTATGGCCATCCATCCATAGGGAAGGCTCGTGCCCCCGCAGTGGGGACATAAAATGAGCTGATAATGATGATGATGATGAAATCCGTAAAAGTAGTTTTATTTCTACATAATATGTTATTATTAATGCTATAAATTGTCAACAGTTTACATAAATAACGAAGCTTAATGATGAATAGGGCGCCTGCAACATAATCGCAACTGAAACCATGTGATCAAATGTCACAGTTGACGTCTGAAACAGTCGGCTCGTTTAATGAATTAATACCTAAATAACGACTTATTATTATCCTGATGCTCTTCTCGGAATAGTTAATAATCCTCTAGTTCACTTAATGAACATTGACCACACGCGATTTTGTATGAATGCGATTTCGATTAGGTTTGAGATAATTTATTTTCTCTATTTATTTTGCTTGGTTTGGAAAACATACTTTTTGTAAAAACAGAGCGCATTATTTTCATTCCGAACAAAATGGCAGCTAATTCACATTATGACTTTACTTTTGCCCCACCCTTATAATTAATGTAATCGATGAATGGAATCGAATTTAAAAAATTTGGTTGTTTTTTTTTTTATTGTACGAGTATGTGACCTTTTTGTACATGAGTGTTGTACGTACTTAGTTACATACACGGCTGTTAAACCATTTATAATAACTGTAATTTTTCTCTTAAATGTTAATGTTGCGTTATTGTTGTTGATGTGTAATAAATACATATTAAATATGTTCGAAGCCCTAGACCCCAAGTCTGTTAATTCGATAACATCTCAATAGTGTGTTAGTAGACTGATTTCAATATCGATAGAACCATGGCAAAATTTACAAAATCAAACCACTGAGACGCTTATTTTAAGCTTTTTATCACAAATTAAGCAATAGTTACTACGTAAGATTTATAGTATAGTAGAATCGAGACAAGGTTCTCGTAGATTAATCCGAGCACTCGCAAAATATACCAAGATTTCATTACCAGGAACAGAAGTCAAGTGAGTAAATGCACGCCTTTATTAAGGACATGCTCAGACTGTCTAGGAAACGGGAATGAGCCAGACGGTTAGTCATGCTAATAGCACAGAATAATGAGACTGCAGAAGGTAAGGTCCATACGGGGGGTTAAAGTTACTCGCGTCCGTAGGTTTACCCTTGAGACCCTACACGTGACCCCTGGGTGGTGCTAAATGAGTGACACTGTCTGAGTGGTAGAGATGGGCCGGCTCGCCCGGCGTAATACCATCCTCTCACAGAATATCGCCGTGAAACAATGGCACTCGTTGCTGTTGTGTTTCGTCCGGTGAGTGAAAGTATGGGAGGCCCACCTCTCACCCCTTCCCCCCTCCCAATTCCTACTTTCTCCTCAAGATCCAACTCCTTCCTCAAGGCCGGCAACGCATCTGCGGTTTCTTTGATTTTGCGGGTGTCCATGGGCGGCGGTGATTACTTTCCATCAGGTGACCCGCCTGCTCGTTTGCCTCCTTTTAAATAAAAAAAAAACTTACAACACTTACAACTTGAAGAATCGACTTTTCTCTGATGAGACCGTACAATTGTATAGCATCGAAGAATCCCCGATCCGATCAGAACCCCTCGGAGAATCTAGTAGGAAACGGGGACACGCACTAGTGCTTGTGCCATTCTTTGTAGATAACCTCTGACGGTGCTTTGATGTTGCTCAAACCGAGTTTTTCGCCACCCCCAAAAATGCTGTAAGAGTCAATCAGCACACGCTCTCCAAAAATAATAATCGCAAAATCAAAATACTGAATAAGAAAGAGAAATAATAAATTGATCCACAAAAAAATAGTAGGCTAGCACCTAAAATGCTAAGTTAGCATCTAAATAGTAGTTTAGGTGCTAACTTTGTATTTTTAGGTGCTAACTTAGTATTTTTTGGGGTTAGGTTAGGTTAGTTTGGTGATCGATTAAATACAACCCAATAAGAAATCAATATTGTTTTTTATATTACACGCGAATACAACATCGATATTGTTTGAAGAGAAAAATAGTTATTCCATATCTAGAGATATCAAAATGAAACTGCTTTTACGGATCTACTCGCGTTCGTTCTACACATTTGAGATGTCTTTCTGTGACGACGGGCCCTGTCTAGTATTCGATTATTATTATAAAACTTAATAGACGACTAAAATAGATAGACGACGTAGGTAACAAATATACTTTGACCTATAAACAATCCATGTAAGTACTAACACACTATCCTACTAATATTATAAACGCGAAAGTTTGTAAGTATGGATGGATGTTTGTTACTCTTTCACGTAAAAATTACTGAATGGATTTTAATGAAATTCGACATACAGATAGTTTATAACCTGGATTAACACATAGTATAGTTTTTATCCCGATATTCCCACGGGAATGAATGAAAACTGTCAAAGTGGATGTTTGTTACTCTTTCATGTAAAAACTACTGAATGGATTTCGATGAAATTCGGCATACAGATAGTTTATAACCTGGATTAACCCATAGGATAGTTTTTATCCCGATATTCCCACGGGAATGAATGGAAACTGTCAAAGCGGTACGAAGTCCGCCGGGTCCACTAGTAAGGGTTATAATTATAAGGATAATTCGATTATGGAACGCTCTTCCCAAAAAAGTCAGACAAGCACCAAGTTAGTTGTATTTAAAACATTGGTATATAAACTGTTTCTAGGAATCAACACCCACGTAAGAGATTCCCATCATCTTTTCTTCTGTTATGTTTAAGTATGTTTATGTAGTTTATTTTTATTTGTACTAAAGTAGGTATATTATATTATTATCATTTAATTTGGTAAACTTAAAATGTATACATATATCAGTTCTTTTAAGTAATATATGTAGTTGTTACAACTACGTTCATTGACTTACCAATTTTTCTGCTTAGTCCTTAGGTCGACTGTTAGAGAATGTCATTTGGCGTTAAATCCACTTTTTGTACTTATTTAAAATTGTGCAAAAAAGATTAAATAAATTAATTAATAAGAAGAAGCATTACATATACCTCCTTATACCGTAGTTAGATAAAAACATGATTCAGATAGGTATTCTAATTAGTACTAACTAATTAGAATACCTATCTGAATCATGTTGTCGGTCTTAAAAAGTTTATAATGTGCCAGATTGACGTTGAAGGTGCAAAGTTTACTAATCCGCGAGTTTATTATCCAAGTTTCAAATTTATGGACCTGATTCTGTTCTTTATTATCAAACTGTAAAAAAACCATATCGCCTGAGGTAGGCTTTAATTTGTATAAATTATATCTTCAATGAGGAGCTCGGTGGCGCAGTTGTTAACGCACCCGGTCTACTATTGTTGACGTTAAGCAACTTTCGCAAAGGCCGGTCTTCGGATGGGTGACCAAATTGTATCATCTCAAGCTCCTTCGTGCTTCGGAAGGCACGTAAAGCCGTTGGTCCCGGCTGCATTAGCAGTCGTTAACAACCATCGCACCGCACTGGGCCCGCGTGGTGGTTTATGGCGCGTCCCCCTATTCCATCCATAGGGAAGGCTCGTGCCCCAGCAGTGAGGACAAGAAAATGAGTTGGTGATGTGTTGAAATGAATAGATTTGTTCTGTCTGCAAATCTTAGACATAAGGCGTGGAATCCACGTGCGAAATACATTTCCTTGACTTCTACATTCAAGACCTATTATGCGTCCAGTTCTAGTAGCAACTCCTAAACATCCAATTGAGTTATTATGTGCTCTATCTTATATAGCAATAAAGCATGTATGCCTCGTTTTAATGGCCAACGTAAGTTTGTAAAGGTGGATACGTAGGTAGTCCCACAATAGTCCAATTTGTGGGCAGTGATTGGTTGACAATGTCATTCCTATACATCCCGTGAGAATTTATAGAAGGAATGTCAAGGATCTAAGGCGGTTTGCCTTGTAAAATCGTTTTTTTTACGAAGTGCGGATTTCAATTTAGTTTGAATTCGATTCTGAAGTGATGTGCCGGAGTTCGAGCGGGAATTCCAAAAGTTTTCATCAGTGATAACCTAACAGACAACTATCTGGGTATTTGTGTTCTGTTTGCTAAAATCGTGAATTTTAAGTGATTTCTAACGAATATTTTGGTTGTTATGTGGATATAAACGGATGGTAAACTCTCGGTGTGATAGTTGATATAAAAGATAGTTTTTTGAAATCACAAGGATATATAAGGTCACTTTTTATCAACTGCAAATATTTTGACAAAACATTAATTATATCAGAGAAATAAGACCACCATCACCACCAAGAAATAAGACTATCATTAAAATAAAAATTCAGGCTAGTTTTTTTTTCACTTTTCCTGACACAAAAATTGTAATATTTTTAAGAGCGGCTTCTCTGTCGGTTTTTTTGAATGAAACTAGGGGCACGTGTAAGCGGTGAAGGCATTGCGGTTCTGTGTTTCGGCTCCTTTGAATTGAAACTACCGAAAGTGCTATATTTTTCTTTTTAATCGAAATGTCTTTTGGCGTTTTTCTTGAAAACTAGCGTATATAAATTTAAAGTTTGTTCATAAAAATAGTTTATATATGTTGTTGAATTTATTCTCAAAATATTTGTGACCTTATATTAAGTGTTTTTTGTATATATCGCGAACTGGAAATTGATTTGCTGTAAAGAGTACTTGGTGGTGTTGTATCAAGTGGAATTAGTTGTAGAGATAATACAGGTGGTTGATAGTAGTTACTAACTTTAACTTATACAATTATTTAGATAACAAGAACTACAATATTAGCTATCTAGCTCGTGTTGTGTCCAGTGTATTTGCTGTTAGGATTAAACTAGTGACATGTGGAATCATCATGGAAAACTTCTGGTTTTGCTCTACCAAGTTAAAAGGTTAGCATTTTGGTACATTATATTTCCTGTGCTTCATTTGTAACAGTTATTATTACTGGATTTACATTTATTTCAATATCTTTCTTTGAAAGGGTTATACAATTTACTATTATATTTTTTAAACATCATTATTAGCTTATTAGTGTCTCTTTTCTTGCAAAACATCTTTGCACATGTGCATAGATGATTGGATCATTAAGCTGACTGGTTTTTGGTCTCGGTTCTCGGTGATTTCGATCAATGTGTTAACCTGTCTACTGTAGTAGGATGAGGAGAGAGCTTAGTATCAATGGCCTTAAACTATATATTTGAAAATATTGTAGATTTCCTTAATAGTTTAATTGTTAGTGAAGTCATCATCATTATCAGTCTATAAATGTTGTAATAAAGTAAAGTAATAAAGTAATGATTTATTTTTCATATAAAATCACACATATAAACAGAAACAGATAAATTCTTATAGATAAACATATTGAATTTTTGCCTGAACTAGGAAAATCCTGTGATTCAGGCGACCATAGTGCTAGTATATTGATAGAAAAAGAAAGAAACAAAAATTAAATTAAATAAAAACACAATTTCATCACTTACAATTAAATCCACAAAGTATATGTATAATTAAAGTTTTAACAATTTAAAAGGATTTACAAGAGAAACAAAACTATAATAGTACCTAATTCTAGCCCAACATATTATAGAAAATAATTATAAATTAGACACCTTATTTTGATACTACAAGTAACTTCTCTGTATCTTTATATAGGACATGGGTTGCAAAATATTTTTTACTTTGTTCTTACAGTTGGTATAAGTAAGGGGAAATATGTCACCGATTTTATTTAATCGGTTGTAGAGAAAAGGACCTAGGAAAAAATAGAACCTTTCTGTGAAAGAGTATTTAATGTTTTTTGAGTACATACGATATCTTTCCGTCTTTTCATTGTTAATTCAGTGCTAAATGGAAGGGCTGCGTGCTGTTTTAGAACAATGTGCATTATAAATAATTGTCGAACTGATAATACGTTGCATGACTTATATAAGAGGTTAGTAGGAAAGAGATAGGGACGGCAAGTCGACACCTTGAGGATCGCTCGCTGAGCTCTTTCTGTGGTTAGTAGTAAGGTTTTATTTACACCACCCCAAGTAATAATGCAGTAGGTTAATAGTGATTCACAAAGAGCAAAATAAACTTGCTTTATTAAAGCTGTATCTGCAATATGTCGTATCTTTTTGAATACAAATATTAACTTACGCAACCTGTTATTTAAAGCCATTATATGTGGTTTGAAAGAAAGTGTTTCATCTATTAAAATGCCCAGATATTTTATAGTTTCCGTTTGCTTAATTTCGGGGCACTCACAAGGGTTTAGTGTTGGCCCTTTACAGTAATGAGCACGAAGTGTTGAGTCTGTCATCGACACCGATTTTTTACTTAAACAGAACTTAATATATTTAGTTTTTTCGGCATTTAGTGTTAATATATTTTTATGAAGCCAGTTATTTACAACATTGAAACCGCTTTGCGCATACATATAAACTTCTTCTTCCGAGTTAGCCGCAAAAACAAGGGCGGTGTCATCAGCGTAGGATATGATTTTTCCATGATCTAGCTGTGTATTACACAGGTCATTAATGTAAATTGAGAACAGGGTGGGTCCTAAAATACTTCCTTGAGGAATTCCGAAGGATGTGTTATCCTGCTCATCACTAAGGACACTGTCAATCCTCACACATTGCGTTCGTTCTTTTAGATAACTCGTAAAAAGGTCTAACTGGGTGCCTCTTATACCCAATGCTTCAAGCTTGCGTAAAAGGATAGGGATGGAAACTGCATCGAATGCTTTTGCAAGGTCGAGGAAGATACCAACAGTATGCTTACTTATATTAAGATTTTGTACAATATATTCAGTCAGGTGGTGTACCGCATCCGCAGTAGACATTTTTGGCCTAAAACCAAACTGAAAATTAGACAAAATAGAATTGTTTTCCAAAAAATTTACTAATCTCGAATTTATAATTTTTTCTAAAATTTTTGACAACGATGGTAATAATGATATAGGTCTGTAATTTGATATTTGTCTTTTATCGCCATTTTTATAAATAGGTATAACAATGGCTTTTTTTAAACATTTTGGAAAAATGCCGATAGACAGACTTAATTAAAAGATATATGTTAAGGGAGGTATCAAAATATGCCTGAACTGCTTAATTATTTTATTAGATGGGTGAATAAACTATTTCTTGTCACGATTTGATCAAGTAAGGTTTTAAAAAAATTGTGAAGTTTTAGTAAATATATATGAATATTATGTAGAATACTTATTCAATATTTGTATTTTGTGTTTGAACGCGTCGTAAGTATTAAGAAAGTAACGATTTTGAGATGAAACTTGAAGTCCACCATCGATTTGCGTCCCCTGGGTAACCAGTAATAAAATAATAATATTCTTATTTAATTTGACTGTTTTTCTAACCATCAATTCAATATACTTCGAAACTACTTTAAAACAATAAAATATATTTAAAATGACTAATAGTTTATGTAGAAATAACCAATACACTGTCTCTTGGCTAACCAGGAAATAAAAAACCTCTTATTTTTACAGTTATTTGGATTCCGCTGTTGTGTTTAAAATATGTTGTTCATCGTTCGATTATTTCATCACAACTTGTGACTTATTTATAAATAATAATGTAAAAACTTTATTTGGTATTCAGAAAATTTAAAAAGAATATTCTTAAAAAGAGGGACACTGAGTGACCCAAGAGACTAAATAAGTTACTCAAGAGACAATTATATAGGTAGGTATTAAATTATTATTGCATCGAAGCATGATAAAGCTGTGTAAGCAAGGTGTAGGAACGTATTACATTACAAATTAAAGACAAAGTTATTTATATATTTTTATTGCTTAGAAATAGAACAATATTTAACCAAAAAACAGTCTTCTTTCCTTATTATTAAGTGAGGTAGGCTTTTAATAAACTTTATTCCTAAAACAGCATGCAAAATGACATCTTAAAAACGATTTTCCCTCAATGTCTTATTATAATTAATGTTACCCACACAACAGAGCTATATTTACCAGCCAACAGACTCATTTTCTTATTACTAAAGTAAAATAGGTTTTTAATTAACTCTACTCTAAAACTCTACTCTACTTTTTCGCTGTGGCCACACAATGCCCGATTTTTAAATCAGGCAGTGTGATGTTCGTGCGGAGCTGCAGTCAATCGATGTCCGGAAAGACAATGGCCTTGATGGCATCCCTCCAATAGTCCTAAAAATGTGTGTAGCGGAGTTGTCCCCCGTGTTAACGCGCCTTTACCGTTTCTCGCTCTCTTCAGGTAATGTGCTATCAGTCCACAAAAAAGGAGATCGGAGATCAGGGATCAGAGAACTTCAGTTTTGTTCAAAGTAATGGAGCGCATTTTAAATAAACAACTTGTCCACTACCTAGAAGAATACTCCATAATTCACGATCGCCAATACTGGTTTCAGCCGAAACGGTCAACGGGTCATCTTCTAGCGAGGTGACAGGCGAGGTGGCTGTTAGGTAGCTTTGACATAGCCAAGGCATTTGATTGGGTCTGGCACAAAGCTCTTTTCTCCCAAGCTCCCGGCATACGGTCTGCCTGCTCAGTTCTGCAACTGGGTCGCTGGCTTCCTGCATGAGCGCAGAATTTGTGTTCTATCTGGTGGATGCGCTTCCCGGCTCTAGCAATGAACGCTGGTGTCCCTCAAGGCTCCGTTCTGTCCCCCATGCTGTTCCTTCCGCATATCAATGATATGATTCCACTTGGAAATATTCATTGCTATGCAGATGATAGTATGGTGCATGGGGGATATAACGGTCACCCAGTGGCAGGGCGGGTCGAAACCGAAGTGAATCGAGCGGCTGCAGAGCAGTATCAACATGCTCGGTATGACGATTAGCTGCTATCTGAACCAAAAGGACTACATCGAAGTCGTGATCAAAACAGCCTCACGAAAACTATTCGATATTCTGAACAGAGTGCGGCGATTCTTTACGCCAGACCAGTTGTGCCTTTTGTACAAGACACAGGTACGGTCTTGCGTGGAGTATTGCTCGCACATCTGGGACGGTTCCGCAAAGCTTCTCAATGCTTTGGACAGATTGCAGCGTCGCGCTGAACGCATTATCGGCAATGCAAAAGTCGCAAATACTCTCGAATCTCTGCAATTGCGTAGAGATGTTGCGTCACTCAGCGTGTTTTTACCGCTTATACCATGGCGAGTGCTCTGAAAAGCTCTTTGACCTCATCTCACCTTCTCTCTTCCTCCATAGGAGTAGGTACACGTGCCGCTCTTCGCAGTCATCGCTTCACTGTCTCAAATATCCCATCGCGCACAAAGGAATTTGGTGACTCGTTTCTTTGTCGCACCTCCTTAAGATGGAATAGTCTACCAGCACACATTTTCCCTCCTTCCTATGTTATGGGGTCCTTCAAAAGAGGCATGAAGAAGCACCTTGTGGACCGGCAGAGTGAGGTTAACTGCTGCTACGTTTGTTTTCACACTGCACTAGTTATCTTCGCGTCTGGATCTGGACTCCATTTCTTACTTAACAACATCAGTTTTCTTTTCTTTTTCTTATATTCTTCATACTTGTTGGGATCTTTCTTTAACTTCTCTTTATAACGTCTTTGTTTTTCTTTGTTACTTAGAGGCATATTCTAGAACAATAAAAATACGTATAGTAAAGCTAAAATTTTACACACATTACATAATTATGCTGATCCAGATTTTCAAAATTATTATTATCAATTTATTTTCATAAACCTTCTTCGTTTATAGCTCTTTTCATTATTCGAAACCATATCAAAATCCATTGCGTGGTTAGAAGCAAAAAAAGATACAAATAGCCAGTGGAATCTTATTTTATTTTGTACTACGTTCTAATTTATATTATGTATAATGGAAAAATGAAAAATACTGGAAATTTAAATATTATACAAAAATATAATAATTAGGATTATGATAGTTGTCTTTTGGGTAACCAATAAAGTCTCTTGAGTCACCACTGTAGTGACCCAATGGACTGGTTACCCAAAAGACATTTGACATAAAATTAGCAATGATTGTATAAAAAACTGAAGAATTTTCACAAAAATCTTTTGTTTTAGCATTTCAGACCGGATTTGCTTCTATTAAGATACAAAATAGCTTAAATTTTTAAAAACTTACGACTTTGTTGCGGTTTCCCAGCAGACACACTTCCAACACATTCACCTAACGTGCCGGTCGCGAGCGAACTGGCCGCGTTGCATCGAGGTAAACAGTGACCTTAATTCGATCATACGATACTCAGTATCTTCTCTGATTGCCTGAGCATGTAGATGTCGTTGGCTCATTCAATCTTTACTAACAAGAAAGTGGTTTGCTAGGTGACGGCCGTACGTGGACTCTGTTGGGGGACACGGATCATTTCCAACTTTTTTATTTATTACAAAATTGTGGTTACGAATATTTTGCAGTGATTTAAACAGTAGTTACTCAGTGATATTCTTAACATTTTCCCATTAATAGTTAAGACTTTGTCATACATTTTTTTGATTTAGGACGTATTCGTACTTTGAACACGTGGAAAAGAAACACTAGCTGTTTGTATGGGAGGCATGATTTCGTCCACAGGAAAACCAATATTTTCAAGAGAAAAATGTCGTATTTTAGCTTTATCAACCCTTCAATACAATGCTAGTTTAACTGCTTTTTAACATTACCAACTCAAATTAACATATCATGTTTTTTTTAGAGTGAGTGATTTATATACTCTGTGGACGGCCTTTGAACAAGAAATAGTTTATTGACCCAGATATATTGTCCCACCCAACAGCACAATTATCTTTTAAACTCATAATGATTTTTTCAACTTCGCCTTCATCAGTATCTAGCATAACAAATGATTTAAGCAGGGATTTAGTGCTACAATCAGCAGAGGTGTACACCGGGGTCTGTAAAAGTGTCTGTTTTTTATCCGCCAGATCTTTACCAGTGTTAATAAAATAATTATTTGCGTTATTTGCAATTATTTGATGAGTTGGGTGCGCTAGAAGTAAACTTAATAAATCATGTTTTTGTTTCGAAATATAAGTGATGTTTTTAATATGTTTCCATATCTTTTTATTATTAGTTCTAGCTGCTTCTAATGATGATTTTTCGTAATTGATTTTTATTTTTTTCAATAGATTATTACAGAAATTTCTGTATCTTTTATATGATAATTGCAATATTGGACACTGAGGATTTCGTTTAGCGGACATATGCAATTTGTCTCTATGTTTCATACAACGAATGAGACTTGGAGTAATCCAAGGTTTCAAATTATGCAATTTCTTACTTAAATTAATATTTGATGTGCTGCTTCATGCTTGCTTCAGGCCTTCCAACATGATCGTCACTTCATATTATAACATCAAACTCAATCAAAATCCATAGGCTTAATGTGTTAACCAAATCACCATAGAGTTCAAGATATTTTGGATTGGTCATCCACCCGGTGGCCGAGCATTGTGCAATTTGCTTTTCACAATCGAGATCTTCGAGCTCCTTAGTGTTACTGGCAAATGTTTTTTTGGGAAACGAACTTTTGCAATAAAACCTCCGCGATCCTCGCTGTTTCTTATCAAATTCTGCCATTTTGCTAATGTCTTCTTGCTCAACGTATGGTCTTTCCACATTCGGGTAGCCTGTTAGACTCACTTACTTTAGTAACTTGTATTGTCCTTTTGTTGTCAGTGTATCGTGTGTAAGACATGGCCTTCCTACAGCCATTATTAATGTAAGGCAATGCTAGTGTTACGTCCTTGATATTTTCTCTGGTTGACCTTGGTCTTTTCGCTTCTTATTTAGTGTGTTTTACGTGTGCGTCATCATTATTATATTCTGCTATATCGTCACTTAAGAATACCTATTCTTTGTTGAACATACCACTCATATCATTTGAAAGGCAAAGCTGAACCTCAGTCATTAGTAGGGCAATTAGCTGATTGACCGCATAAGTAAACTGGCCGTAAAATATTTGATTGCCGTAACAGATCACTGTTTTCTAAGTACAGACAAGTTTGTTAAGAGGAAGTAAGTTTTGTACGAGTATAAGAAAAGTCGCGGGAAACTAATGGCTTAGCATAGGACTTGCTTATGCGACATGTACAAAGTGATGCCTTCACCGAGCAGTGGGTACTGTCTATTGACGATGATGAAGGTTTTTTTTTGACCCCGCATACACCCACCTGCTAAAACTAGCAACCCGGAGGTGGGAGGAGGTGAATACTACATGTACGGTTGGTTCTACCTCAAGCGGTTGAGCTAGCCTGTGTCAGACTCCTACTGACTAAACACCCCCTGGGGATGCCTTACAGCCTTTGAAGGGCTACATAGGCTGACGGAACGGTCGCCTCCCGTGGATGGGAGGCGATGTTGGTGTTACTCAATCAGAGTGCACGCCGTGGAAAAGTCGGCGCGCTCAATCTGCAGTGATGCTGACCTAACTAAGCGACGAAGTGCCCTGTGCCGCTAGTAAGGTGTAAGTAGTTACTTTTATACCACTCAATAGTTTTGTGGATTGGCATACTACGTAGTTCTGACATACCCTTCTCCTGAACAATTATTTCTTCTCTGTCTCAAGGTCTCGGTAGCTCAGCTCAGTAATCCATAATCCAAGAGTCGTGGGTTTCCCACTCGAGCTTTCTGACACTGCTTGGTTTTTCTAGTAAAGTTGTATCTTGTAACTACATAGTATCGAAAAATTAAAATAATAGCAAATAATTATTTCTTTCTTCCTATCACTCACTATACTGACCCAATGCCGGTCCTATCAGATTATCCGATACATGAGGTAATTCCATTTTGTGACCCATACAAGGAGCGAGAAAAACGAACGATACTTAGTTTGACGATAAAACAAAAAACTCCTTTTCTGATTCGACCTCTTCATACCTAATGAACGTCTTAAAGGAGAAACTTTACATACGACGAAACGCTGGGCAAGGAACAGATCTACCTACTAATAGTTTACAGGTCCAAGACCAATGCTTACTAACTTAGCCTTAAATCGGTTACCTGTTTTAAAAGTCAAATAATGCACGTCTGAGTTAGCATATACTTTACGATTTCAAACGGACATGGTGGAAGTGATTTGAAGTTGACACTTGTCTCAGTGAATGGCGGAGGAACGTAAGTTAAAACACTTTTAGTTACTTGCTTACTAAGTTGGCTCAACGACTCAAAGTGAGTCTTGATCTCCGGTAATAAGAGCCTCCATTTGGCTCTATTTTGCGCCACCTCCTGCAAGTCGGGCTTCACGCTAACGAAGCCCGCAAGATCTTCCCGACCTCATCCCCCCAGCAGTACCTAGGACCCCGCCCGATCCTCTAAATTCCACTATACATTTACAGAATACCTAAACAACACACTAGATTAGGCCCAAGATACCGTACTTGTAGAACAAGTGTAGGACGATCCGGTTCACCCGCGCTCAATACCAGGTACAGACCTGGGCGCTTCTCCCCACCGCCACGACCTGGTCAGTCTAAGCCGAGATCCGAGCCTTTAAAGGCGCCCTCGGGTTATTTCGCTCCTCGATCCGATCTGAACCCCTCGGAGAATCTAGTAGGGCACGGATTCTCTCTAGAACACCTCTGACGGTGATTCGTTTCACACGGCTTGAGGAACCCTTTAAGTTTCTCGCCACCCCCAAAAAAGCTCGGTGAAGCTGAAAATGCCCAGTGGCAATCAGCAAGCTCTTTCCAAAAAAGGTACCTGGGACGACCAACTGGCCGTCGGCCACTAGGCCGTCCCACATATGCTCGCTTCACCGCGCGATCTTCTCACAAAAATACTTTTACTTATTTTAACATAATAACTTAGCGTCGAGAAGGATCTTATGTTCCTGAATGAGTAGTGTTGACGCTTTATTTCTTGGGAGAAAATCAAACAGTTGCGATCCTTGCAAGAAATTATTTATATTTTAACAATAGCGTACAATAGTGGTTGTTGGTTATGCGATTTTTGTAGTCGAGACAATAGTTCAAAAAATAAAGGAAACGGATATAAAAATAAACAACAAAATGCTGCCGCAGTAATAAATACATTATTAATTTAAAGCGCCCTCTAGTGAGAGCTTAACCAAGTAGATATATTATCTATACTAATATTATAAAGAGGAAGTCTTTGTATTTTTGTATGTATGTATATTTGCAACGAATAAACTCAAAAAGTACTGGACCGATTTAAAAAAATCTTTCACCATTAGAATGCTACATTAGCGTCGAGTAACATATGCTATATTTAAAAAAAATGTCCACCCGTGCGAAGCAGGGACGACTTATTCGTCAACTGGCATGTGTGAAAGTGGTGAGTGCGCGCGAGTTGGCACCTCGGGAGGCCGTCGTCTAAATTTTTTTTTTCGGAATCGGAAAATTCGGAAAATCGGGATTTTAGACGACTGGGCTGCTAGCATAATAATAAAGTACCTGGATGACCGAGCTTTGCTCGGTATTTTTTTACGGATAAAATGACCTTTTCTAAAAATGAAACCTAGCTAGATCGATTTATCGCCCCCGAAACCGTTGTAGCCGTTTCCGAGATTCAGATTATATGTATATATACATATGTATATACAAGAATTTCTCGTTTAAAGGTATTAGATAAAAATATAATTATTGCCATTACACATCCTTACAAAGAATCACTAGGTATAGCATCTTTCAATTGACTAACTCGACAATGTGGGTTCGAAACTAACAAAGTAAATATTTTTAGTGGTAACAAAGTAAATAGCCTATACTATATACTGTCCCACTGCTGGGCAAAGGCCTCCATCATTGAAATCAAGTCATCACTACAATTGATGGGTAATGGCTTAATCACCACGCTTGCCAAATGCAGGTTGGTGTTCACAAACCAGGGTCATGCATCGATAAATCCAAAACACTTTCGCCGACCTGGGAATAGAACCTAGGATCTTCGAGTATCAAGCTGAGCGCTTTACCATTTGGCCACCAAGGCGCATACTATATCGATAAACCTTTTTTTAGTTACAACAAGTATCGACATTGTATCGGTAACTAATATAATTATTTACTATCTCGAGTGCCGCCATTATTATTTATAGGTGCTTCATGCTATTTTTCTGTCTTACTTGAAGTGGTACTTTCCTATACTTCAATTAATAGTAAAGTGTCGCATAAATAAACGTAGATGCATTTTCTATAGCCGTAAAAACAATTTAAATATTATTGAAAATATGTAAACGTGACTGTTAGCAGGAAAACTTCAATACCTCAGTAAGACATATGTGTTTAACTCGCCGTGAAAACGTAATAAACAAATATATAATCTTTATGTCTAGTTTAACCATAATTTTATATTGTTTTCTTATGAATACACCTTCACGGCTCATGTTATGTGGACAGGCGGATATGGGAGCTTTATGTATGCTTTGTGTATACTATACATATATGATAGCAACAAAAATGCAAACAAGTTTAGTAGTATCTATACTAATATTATAAAAAGGAAACCTTTGTATTTTTGTATGTATGTATGTATGTTTGCAACGAATAAACTCAAAAAGTACTGGACCGATTTAAAAAATTCTTTCACCATTGGAATGCTACATTAGCGCTGAGTAACATAGATAGGCTATATTTTAAAAAAAATGTCCACCCGTGCGAAGAAGGGACGGGCCGCTAGTTTTATATAATGCACAACAATACAATACTAATAAATCTTACTAACATAAATCAAAAATATGCTTACGTAAAAAAATTTCTCATTCATAAATAATTTTATACCTAATATTAAAGAGATAACAAAAATATCATAAATATATAAATTATTTAAATTACTAGCACTACACTTCCGACTTCGTCCGCGTGGATATGAGATTTTAAAAATAAACGTTTTTAATAAAACTTGTGGTCGCCCAGTTGTCGAAATTCAACCGTAATTTTATTAAGGCTGCACGGATTGTATCCTAAACACTAAAAATTAAAAAAGATAGAATGTGAGTTTGGATCATGAAGCTGTTTGGATTGGCATTAAAGACAAACAATACGTGTGCGTCAAATACATGGTAGTGTGTGTAATGTTGTTTTTGTTGATTTAATGTATTTTTTATGCATAATTTAAAAAAAATTAACATCCGGATAACCTTCTCTATATAAACTATAAGTGTGCGAAATTTCATACTCCTCCGTCCGCGCAATTTTCGTAAAAAGGGTACAAAGTCTTTGCTTCAGGTAATTAATATATAGATAAATTATAGCCTATGTTACCCACAAGGTATACTTATCTAAAAAATATTCACTGATAGAACTATCAGTGAATATTTTTTGGAATTAGACCAGAGATTAGCCCCGACAAACAAACATTATCACGAACGTTACCTCTTTATTAATAGTATCATCATTATCATCATCATCTCAGCCAAAAGACGTCCATTGCTGGACAAAGGCCATAATAATAGTATAGATATAGATAATTCCATATTTTGTATTCTAACATGTAGTGATGTTACCTTTAACGGTATTTTTACACTTTAGGTAATACCTAATTAGTGTATCTCAAAAGAATACACAGCGGTTTTTATTTTAAACACGACGATAGTTTTTATATTATTTTCAAGGTTATTGTTGTAATATTTAAGGTGCGGTTTACCCTCTATATGTATAGTCACTTGTTGTTACATCAAAGGGTATACCCCTAGACCGCTTCTAAACGTTCTGAGAGTAACGTCATTTAAAATATGTTTTAGTATCTTCGGAAATACCGATTAGCACTTCATTGTCAGATGGTGATTGTATTTCCGTATTGTATTTTATTTTCTACTGGTATTTGCCCTTTGGTAATTTTCACACGCCATCTTTACTTACGTCAATTAATATTTACTTATAATAACTAAGGAGGTATTTCTTTTTAGACACTACTCTCATACAAAGTAGATTTTGTTATTAGTGTTGTAAAAGTTTAATTTCTGATAGATGAAGCCGTCAATCAGTGTTAAAAAAACGTGTTCGAAGTTTAAAAGTATAGTACTAAAAAGTTTTTAAGCGAAAAAAATTAAAAAATGAATAGGAACCCTTTTTTTTAAATCTATTTTCACCACTTCAGTTGTTTTATCTGTGCTGGCAACACTACAACATAGGACGTCAAAATCAATATCAAACTTTTCAATCTGTATTGCCGCTGGATGTACTTGTTTTTCACAGATTATCTTAAGTAATATCATGTACCTACTTTTAGATAATGATCTAAAAATGTTTCCCTGCATAATATTGTCGGCATCTGCTGGCATAACATGAAGTTTAGTTCATAAAAATGTGTTAAAGGTTTAGTACTAAAAAGTTTTTATGCCATCATTTTTTTCTATTTATATTTTCACCACTTCAGATTTTATCTGTTCTGGCAACACAAAAACATAGTGTGTCAACTCGCTATCAAACTTTACTATCTGTTTTGCCGCTGGCTCTACTTGTTTTTCACAAATTATCTTAAGTATTATCATATATACTATAAGTACTTTTAGATAATGATTTAAAAGTGTTTCCATGCACTAGATCTGTGTTTACCTGCATTATAAATATATCAAGAAACTACAACTAGCATTCGGCATTTATCATTTTTAGTAGATACTTTAACCTCTGTGGTCTAGTGGTTTAGACACCGTTCTAAGACATAGAGAACCGGGGTTCGATTCCCAGCTGGGAGGTATATGTTTGCTTTCGGTTTGGTTGGCGGTAGGGTTTTTAAGTCCGCCTGGCTGGCCACCACCATCTTATCTAAATATGTCGCTATAACATCAATGTTTGTAGCATTCTTGTGTACCGACAGTTAGGGATAGGACACCCAGTTCCTGAGTAGTTGAAGATTTCGGGTAAAACTACCTTCCATCTTCGGTCTTATCATCACTTAACATCAGATGAGATGAAGACCGATGCTTACCCATTAATAATCAGAGAGAACATGAGGCTAGTCATAGAGATCATAACAGGACACTGTCGGCTGAACAGACATCTGACAGTGATAAGAGTGAAAACCGACCCCATATGCTCGGAGTGCACGGAAAGTGAAGAGACCAGCCTCCACCTACTCGCTGAGTGTTCTATGTACTCACGGATAAGACGGGAGCTATGGGGGTCGGACACACTAGACATAGAGGACCTGAAGGATCTGAAGGTAGAGCAGATAGCAAGATTAACCAAAGAGACAAAAAGATTCGACGGGGCGCCGTGAAAGCTGGATCAACCTTAACGCCCTCATAGGGGGGAACGGGGAAAAGGACGAAATGGGCCATTTCGTCCTTTTCCCCGGAGGAAACGCGGTTGGATCGTCCGTTCGGCCGGCGACGTCCCCACCAGAAATAATAATAATACCCATTAATAATTAAAAAAACTTTTGATATGTGGTATATATGCTCCGTTGGAGCTCCAAAGTTATCTCTACAGACAAATCTGTATAAATCAACAGTTCCCCACAATCTCTTTAGGAAACCAGATTCCGAAGCGAGATCCTTTTGTACGACGATGACGTCACCATTCCTTATATGGCCTGTTGCACATTGCAGGTTTTACCACCGGCACGGGTTATACCATTGTGCAGATTCTTTACTAGTTTACAAATAAAGGTGCGATCGGTCAATGACCTCAGCAAGTATTTCAGACGAGCTTTGTTGTTTTAAGGGGGTGCAGCGCGGAATTTGAAAAGTGTTTTTAAGTCACTGGTGCTAGGCGCTGAATAGGTCTTATACATTAAAAGGACTAGTGTAGGTTAGCTTGATCCTTTCACAAGGTCGTGGTTGTCTTGGAATTTGAAACAAATACCCAGAAACTGCATAAACAATACGTAAAATAATGATATCTAAAAACTTATTTCTTCAGAAACTTTGTAAATATAGCACAAATGAAACAATGATCCGACATCAAAATGTTTGTATTGATATTCCGCCGGTCACTGTTGTCTTATTTTTCAATAAAAAAACATGAATATGAAAATATTAAGACTTTTATTATTTTTTACCCAAACGCCTATGATTTTACGAAAGTAAACATTGCTCTAATTAAATCACCAGCCTACTCTGTACAGATATTAGTGTGCGTGCGTATTCGTAGTCGTGCGCCGTTGTCACACCACTGCCGCGCGCCGCTCGCTCGCTATCATAATGAAACTTGAAACTCGCAGTTTTGCGTCCGCGCTGCACCCCCTTAAGCCAACGCGTTCGTGGTGCATAGTGCAAGTTTTATTTTTCACTAGTTAACCCGACAGACGTTGTCCTGTACCTATATACTCGTATATATTAATACGTGAAGCAAAAACTTTGTACCCGTTTTTACGAAAATTTCGCGGACGGAGGAGTATGAAATTTTGCACACTTATCTATATAAAATCAATTGCTGTTCGTTAGTCTCGCTAAAACTCGAAAATGGCAGGACCGATTTGGCTAATTTTGATTTTAAAATATTAGTGGAAGTTCAGAGAAGGTTTAAACGGTGAGAAACATAAATAATAACTAAGTAACTAAGGAAAATACTAAAAACGACAATTTAATTTTCCAATACAAAATGATTTATTTATTTGTTGTCATGGAAACTGACACAGCTAGGAACATTTTGTTGACCCGGCGGACTTCGTATCAGTCCGCCGGGTCAAGTTATCTGTAAACGGCCTTCACAGCGTTTTTTAAGGGCGTAAAACGTGCGCCCGCACTTTACTAGATTCTCCGAGTAGTTTGGATAGGATTGGGATGACCTTTACAGGGTTACAATAGTGGTGTACTTACGTTATAAGCAGATGTGTGTCTAAATCATAGTTTATACCCTAACTATCCTAACTAATAGTAATTTAACTTAATATTCGAAAGTGAGTTTGTTTTGTTTGTTATTTGTTACGCTTTCACGCGTAGGTATACTATTCAACCGATCATCATGTTTGTACAAATATTTCCAAGAGTGTAATCAAAGACTTATTATTGAAAAGTGAGTTTGTTTGTTTGTTTGTGTGATACCCTTTCACACGTAAACTATTTAACGATTTGTTTTTTTGTTGTCATAGAAACTGTCAAAGCGGTACGAAGTCCGCCGGGTCAGCTAGTAGTTTATATAGAGAAAGTCATCCGAATGTTAATATTTTTTTAAAATTATGCACAAAAATACATTAAATCAACAAAAACAACATTACACACACTACCATGTATTTGACACACACGTACCTATTGTTTGTCTTTAATGCGGCCGACATTTGTCAATGCCAATCCAAACTCACATTATATATTTTTTAATAAAAAAATACAATGAATAAGCAGCTCTAAAGTAAACCGTAAATTATATAAAAACCGCCAAAATAATAAACATAATTAAAAGCAAAGTCTAGATTTAAGCTTATAAATCGCCAACGCCGATGTTGTGATGTATTGTATGTTCAGTACCTCATCTTTTAAAATATTCAACCTTTTTTTTGACTTTTTTTCTTCTTAATATGTTATAATATGCATGTTATTATGACAACCAATTTTCTTAATTATTCTTCCCCGGTCTTCCTATTGCTAGTGGTGATGATGTAGATGATGAACTCCTGCTTCTTTCCGACTCGAATGCCTCGGAGAATCTAGGTAGGGTACGGAGACTTGTTTGCGTAATGATTGAGGAACCCTAAGTTTCTCGCTGCCCATACATTTTTTTTTCGTTTATTAACAATATATTTAAAATCGGTAAAGACCATATATGCAGCCAAAAAAATCTAGAAAATGCGTAGAAAAACCTTTTTTGTGATTAGAAAGACAAATCTTGCTGTTTATTAAAGAGTTTTATATTTCGGGCCATGAACAATGCACTGATATAGGTACCTTACACACTTCATACTTGTTTATTTTGTATGCTTGTTGCATTCAAATTATATTAATTTTGAGCTGAATTAACATTTTTATTGTTAATTCTATTCTGGTAACACACCATCCTTGAGTGGCGACCGTGTACCGGAAAGCGCAGGGTGGGCAGGCCTCCAACAAGATGGACCAACGATATTGTGAAGGTCGCGGGAAGCCACTGGATGCGAGCAGCACAAAACCGATCGTTGTGGAGATCCTTCGGGAAGGCCTTGACGGAGATGAACACACCATAATAACCGTATAAAAAAATCGTTCCTCTAGTCTATTTCTTAGAAGAGGTAATGTACACGTAAATAAATCTCATATATGTACTTCTTTACAAAGTTGAGTTTCTGGACACACTTACACTGTCACATAGCTCCTTCGGGCTACACATAAAGTCTGCATTTGTCACTTTCAACCTTACACTTTAGCAATAAGATCACATTTCAAGTGCAAGTGGTACTTAGTCTTGCTCTGCACTTCACAGTGGCATTTCGCAACTCTCAGCCAACGGCGCCAACTTTAACGATACAACAGGAATTTAAAATTTATGCATTGAAACTGGTGCAATAGTTTTTGGCGATCCTTGGTTGCCAGCCAGCAGTCTTAAGAATGCGCCATGAGAAAGTTTTTATAGTGGAAACTCCTTGTCTATCCAAATAAGAATTTGAATTCATAAATGGAACGCCATGTTTCTTTTTTTTGTCTTTAGCTTAGTGGTGAAGGCTGGGAAATGTTTTTCGATTATTTTTGTCCATAATATAGGTAATACGTGAAGAAAAAACGCATGGAGGAGTGTGAGATTTGGCATAGAAGTTTATATGGAAAAGGAGTGTAAAAAGATAAAAATGAATATGTTTTAGACACTAAATGAAATAAACATTATTTTTAGAAGTAAGTTACAAAATGCGGATGATTTAAATATGTAAATGTCAAACATTTCATGAGGTTGTTTTAAAAAAACATATCATCACAAGCCCTTCAGCCAAAATACTTAACAGCTTTTTTCAGGTCTTATTTGATTATAGAGCTATAACACCGTTCTTTTTTAACCGTCTAAGACCCGCAGGTGGGTCGATCAGACCCTGAAACTAAACAAAATTCCCCAAGAAACATAGGCCAAAATACGAGATTTTTTTACTTTCCCATACAAAGCCTCTATTGACCAAGCATGGTTTGTATGAGAAAGTTAAAAAAAATCTCTCGTGTCTCTTAAAACAATAGTAAAGAAATTCGATCACTGGCCGACCACTAATTATTATTAAATAATTAGCATAAGCTCGTTCTTGGCGGAGACATGTTTGCAGTTCTGCTTTATTATCTAGAATTTGTGTTTTTATCGAATATTAATGTGAACCTGCTAACCGCACAAAATCACAAAAAAACTTAGCTTTGTGGTGAAATCTATATATTAATACGTAAAGCGAAATCTTTGGATCCCGTGTTAAGCAAATTGCGCGCACGGAGGATTATGAAATTTCGCACACTTATAGTTTATATAGTGAAGGAGTGCAGAATGCTAATATTTTTCTTTAAATTATGCATAAAAATAGGTACCTACATTAAATAAAATAAACATTGTTTCATACATTTTCAAAAATTTCAAAAATGGAAGAGGAGCGGCCGTAATCTTTCAATGCCAAACCAAACTCTCATTCTATCTTTTTTAATTTTAAAATATTAAATATTTCATTATAATCGATGGTAATGTGTAATGTAATGTCGGATGATGAATGGCATTCCCCAAATAGTTAGAGTTTCCGAGATCCAAATACCAAATCCAATCTATAATCAATCAATCAATCATTTATTAGTTCATAAACATGGGTATTACAAGATGTCACATACCTATCTCATCCTGGTGAGATGAAAGCTGCTAACTCGTAAGAAAAATTAAAAAAAAAAAAGAATTTAGTGCCTAGAGCGAGTTTCTGAAGCAAATTCGTCCACGTTTACTAAAACATAATTTTGTGCGGTATTAAAAGACCCGGTAAAAATGCTTTTGATTGTTTATTAAAAGTTATTAATGCGTTCATGTGAGCAGTGAGTAAAAAGTGAAAGCTAGAGGTCAATGAACTTTTATGTAGCTGTATAATTAAAAAAATATATTTATATACCCTTCCTACATATTGTGATAATTCAGTTTAGCTCTTTTTGTTGTTTTAAACTCAATAAAAGAACATAGAGCATATTATTATAGTGAAAAGCATACTGTAAAATAAGAAATAAAAAAAACTCATTCGACTCATGGTGTAAACTTAATATCTTTATAGTGGAAGTCATGATATAATGAATACCGGGTTTGTAAAAGTTATAATTTTATGCAAATTTTGTTGCTAACAAATTAAATTTGAAAAAAAAAATCCACGAGCCCGTACGGGTACGGGATACGGGTTAATTAAATTAATTTATTTTTTATGTTATAACTGTTATCTACCTATGTTATAAAAATTGCATAAATAGTTAAATATAATTAAATCTTCTTCAATATTAATAGTATTAATACTTATTAATATACTTTTTAAAACATGTATTATGATTATTTACATTTTTTTACGCGAACAAATCACAATTTGAAAATAGACAAAGTGTTGAAAAAATTCCACGAGCGGGATTCGAACCCGCACCCCATGACATGCCGGGTCAGGTGCACTACCAACTATGCTATCGTGGCTCAATCCAACTCGCCGAAATTAATCAACACTATCTACTTTTACTTTGTAAGGCAAAGGAATTTTTTCAACACTTTGATTTTTTTTGAAACATTTTATAATTAATAGCACTAATAAAATTTACGATAATATTTTATAGCATTAATTTTGCTTATCGGTTGGCTAACGTAAGCTTTAACCATAATTCGTTAATACCAATATCTACTAAATTGCCTACATACATATACGAGTATAATGCAGATTGTAGCCTTTATTTCTGAAATAGTTTGGTTACGCAATGTAACAAGTAAATAGACAGAGTTGTTAAGGGTTAATAAAACTAGCTTAGTATGAACATTTTACAACATATTTGTAACTGTTATACTGTTATTTGCTTTATCGGATGCTTAGTTAAAATTATAATGTAACTGCCACTTTGATTTTAACAATTCTCAAAATAACATACATGATTATTATACACAGCACTTAGAATAATAACGCCTAGAACGATAGTGTCAAACAAAGTTCTTCAAAATATTGAGGCACAAAATACTCCGTCGTGTGCGTCAGCAGCTTGTCATTACACACACAACCGTACGAATAAATGTTGCAAGTAAAATGGTAATTTCCCCAAACTCGGGGTAAATGGGTAAGTTACTAAATTCTTATCTTGTTTCATAGTTTAAAAATTGTATTGTTGTTACATATGACTTTTTTAATTACTTCAATTTTTTTATGTGAAAATAGCCACAAAATCAATAGTCACAAAAAGAAAATTGTCTTCTATAATTATTACATATTATTTTATTATATTAACGGCATACATTAATAATATTAACTGTTATATACATTAAGATATTTTCATTTAAGTTTGTAATTATTTTAAAAAAAAAGTAAAAATTGTAAGGTACATATGTACATACATAAATAGTCACGCCTCAATCCCTCAGGAGGGGTAGGCAGAGACAATGGACTGCCACTTCTCTCTTAAACTATTTGGAAGCACAATTTTATCTCATTATGCATTGAATATTATTTCGAGCCTTTAGCTAACTAAAAGATAAGATAAGATGGCGGTGAAGCTACGACTACCACAATTTTCATATCATTAGCTACTTATTTAAAGATACTTACATATAACACGAAAACATGTACATGTAATGTTATGTAAATGTAACAATGTTTGGTGATAAATAAGAATGCCAATATTTATTCATTTACTTTATTGCACAAAAATCAGTCTTATCAGAAAAAAATACTGTTATAACATTTTTTCAGCATGTCAGTTTAAAATCCTTGTAGCTGTAACTATTTTCTAAATAACTGGCGCTTTGATAACAGCAATCGTGATAAATTGTCTTTCTTGGACTCTAGACTTGGATAAAAACAACTCTAAATAAAAAAAAAACACAAAATGAGGTAAAAGTTTTCCTACATCTAGCAAAACATACATGGAATGACATATTACAAATTAACGAACATTAATATCGTGTTTTACGAAAAAATAGACATTGATTAGCTGTTCTTACAGGTGAAATATAATCTTAGCATCCTTTTTGCTAGATTCTGACTTGTGAAAGCATCCTTTGATGGCACAAATCGTCATTATAAACAAAAATTGCGGAGCTGCTTACGACACGACGTGACCTTGGATACTAGCGAGCCGTTCGGCCAACCAAGCCACATATGGCTTGGTTAAAGTTGCCTCAATCGCCGTGCGCGTACTTGGCTTCTAGGCGTTATTATTCTAAGACACAGCAAAAAAAAACTTAAATTAAAAAACAAACAAAAATAAATAGCAAATTTATAATTAAATATTTATAAATAAAAGATGTCCTCAAATTGTGGGCTCATGGGAACGGTCCCAAGAATGCTGGCAATACAGTTATAAGTGACATTTAAATAAAATAACGTTTCTACTAAACAAGTAGCTTAGAAGCGAATCATTTTATAAATTCACATAAAGTAGAGTAAAGTAAAGTAAACAGCCTGTAACTGTCCCACTGCTGGGCAAAGGTCTCCATCATTGAAATTAAGTTATCGCTACAATTGATGGGTATTACCCATCATTGGGTAAGGCTTAATCACCACGCTTGCCAAATGAAGGTTGGTGATCACAACCCCGGGCTATGCATCGAAAAATCTGAAATACATTTTGTCGGACCTGCGAATTGAACCGGGGACCTTCGAGTATCGGGCCGAGCGCTCTGCCACTCGGTCACCGAGGCGTTAAATTCACATAATTTTAAGATAGAAAAAAATAATAATTTCATAACTCTATATTTTTCAATATTTTTTATAATGAGTTCCTGAGATTCCGTAATTAGCGATTCAACCAGGCTTTTATGTAACATTAAATGTATTAACATTTCTCATTAAAGTTACGATGCCAGTTACGCATTATTACAAGTTTTATTGAATACACTAAGTAGCTATTCGTATTCATGTCTGCGCGATTGATAGCCTGCGACGCGCCGCCGTATCGGTCCATCGCAGTAGTGACGTCACGCCCAAATCGTCACCTCTCACGCTGCAAGGCCGTTACGTATGCCGTGATGCGCCCAGACACAGGTGTTATGGTCATTTACCGTCCAACCGCATGCGCCAACTCGCGGGCTCGGACGAACGCGCACGTTTATATATCGAACGTCGGCGTTCGAAATTTTTTGAAATTTTAATAAATTATTTTTAAATTAGTAATTTTTGAAAAAAGTTCGTAATCGATTGATGTGCTATTTTGTTTATGTGTTTGAGTTTGGAACTGTTCATGTTGGATTTCTCCTGTTCAAGTTAAAGGTAAGTTGTAATTTTCGTTAAATTATCCAAATAAAATAAAAAATTGCAAAGATTTATAATAAACCAAGAGAAGCAAGGAATAGTACTTATGGCTTATCCTGATTTTATTATAAACTACATATTGAGATACATAAATAAATTTATGAATTAACCACATTAACTGTTTCGTAAATTAAAAGAAAGTTATTTATTGCTCAACAAGTATTCTAATTTCAAAAGCTGGCGAAAACTTAATTTATTCGATGCGAAGACAGTTTTGAATTTGCTGGCCTTAGAGCATAGTTGTCGGCCGATGCTTTCGCGCGTATTAAAAAACAGCTCTAAAATGTATTAAGTCAATAAACAAATACCATTGGTATTAGTTTTTGGTATTAGAAAGGAATAGGTTAAAGTCTCGGCAGGAGTTATGTAAATAAAAAAGAAATGTTGTATTAATTTAAATTTACTGTTATATGAAAATATCCAAGTGTATTAATGGTCAGCCATTAGTGAATGTAAAATAAAATAAAAAAAAAGATACGCCGGCCGGTAGTGGCTTCCCACTGATCCGGTCCGAACCCCTCAGAGAATTTAGTAGAATACGGGGACACGAACTACCGCGTGATGCCATTCCCTCTAGAAAACTTTTGACGGTGCTTCGTTAATACGACTTGAGGAACCCTTTAAGTTACTCGCCGCCCCTAAAAAAGTCCGGTGACGCTGAATATGCTGTCTTGCTGAAGCAATCAGCTTTCTCAAAAAAAGGTGTTGGGTTCCTGGTAGGCTACTCTTGACGCAAACTCAATCTCAATACAATTCCAATGCGATTAATATGTATCGATATTGGGATAAGTTTCGCAATTTCGGAACGCCCCATCTCGATAATAATTTGTTCACTCAATGTCCACGCAATTTAATTGCAATGTAGCGCTACTATCGCTTTTAATAGTGCCATTTAATTTTTTTAGATTTGGGATTGGAAATTGATTATTGCAATTGTGTTTCAAGAGTAACCCACCTGTGCAGATCATGTCTAAACTAGCTACTGCTTTTACCCCCTTATTACCTATTTCTGCTGCCAAGCAGCAATGCAATCTTGTGTTCCGGTTTTAAGGGCAGGTATAAGATCAAATGATTTACTAAGTATACGAATAGATGACGCAGGTGATGGGTAGTAGAGTTTTTTAAAATTCTCATGGTGTCTTGTCTCGGACTCAGTCATTACCAGATCATTTTCCCCACTGCTGGAGTACGAGCCTTTCCTATGGATGGATAAGGAGAACGGGGTATAAACCACCACGCGGGCCCAGTGATTGGAGGTTATTAATGCCTGCTAATATAGCTGGGACTAACGTCCCAGCTATATTAGCCGTTAGGCTTTATAGGTCTTCCGAAGCATGAAGGAGCTAAAGATGATTTTTGGTCACCCATCCAAAGACCGGCGTTTGAAAAAGTTGCTTAACCTTAGCAATTGCAGACCGGGTGCGTTAACCACTGCGCCATCGAGCTCCCGCAATAAGATTTAAAAAACACTACTTGGAAAAAACATTCAACACATTGCTGCTAATTGCAAGAACGAACATAAATAACAAAATAAATCCCACAGTGTTACAATGAAAAAAGCCAATTTCAGCAATGCAACTACAAAACTCCCCGTGTGGTACCGGGGGTAAAGAATTGCACCACCCCATCTCTTCCCGTGGGTGTCGTAGAAGGCGACTATGGGACCATTCCAGAGGATGGGCAGCAGCGTCTCTCTGTGATGATTCTCACCTTACTGCGATCGCCAACCCGCCTGCCAAGCGTGGCGATTATGGCAAATTCCTCTCAAAATGATTTATCCTTGAGGGAGGCCTTTGTCCAGCAGTGGACGTCTTTTTGGCTGAGCTGATGATGATGAACTACAAAACACAAATAATAACAAAATCGGATTTTTTTTCTTTAAGAGTTTTAAATGGTAAATTTATTGAAATTTTAAATTATATTTGTTCCTTACAATAATATCTTAATCTTAATCTAAACTTATACTTAATCAAAACACCATGATAACAAGCAGCGGCACCAAGTTGTTTTACCAATTAAAATAATATAAGTCAAGATCTCTCTTTGATATTTTTATTTTACAAAAATCACCAAACCAGTAACAGACGGGGTTACTGGTTTGGTGATTTTTGTAAA
Organism: Eudonia mercurella; assembly: GCA_963082485.1. Lineage (NCBI taxonomy): Eukaryota > Metazoa > Arthropoda > Insecta > Lepidoptera > Crambidae > Eudonia > Eudonia mercurella. Next base: position 8,132,935 of record OY720046.1, read on the forward strand.
ACTTTATCTTGTAAAATTAAATAACTAGTGGACCCGGCGGACTTCGTACCGCTTTAACAGTTTTCATCAAGTGATTAAATTCTCTTTGGTTTCAAACATTAACAACACAAATCATTTTGTATTGGAAAATTAAATTGTCGTTTTTAGTATTTTCCGTTACTTAATTATTATTTATGTTTATTACCGCTTAAACCTTCCCTGAACTTCCACTAATATTTTAAAATCAAAATTAGCCAAATCGATCCAGCCATTCTCGAGTTTTAGCAAGACACGAACAGCAATTGATTTTTTTATATATTGTGAATTCAAAATTCTAACCCCCTTATTCATAAAAACTATTTGAGCATTTTTATCTGTATGTTTGAATTGTTTTGTCCCAAATAAATTTATTTTGATTTGATTTTTTTTGATTATTTAGTTAAATATTGATTTGTCAATGTCACATTTGAATTTGAGAAAAAGAGACAAAACAATGATTAACTAAATTATGCTTAAATAGTTTTTATGAATCAGGGGGTAAATAGCAAAAGTATTTATAAGGTATTACGTCTTTATCGATTGTTATAATACTTGCAAAGTGTTTCTTTCGACTGTAAGGGTAACCTTCACAGTGACGTAATGGCTTGTAGCGTAAATCACAAAGTACTAGAAAAATTCAGGGAGTCTTCTGGGGTTCGGTTATTTGGACCGATTTTTTTATTTTATTAAATCCAAAAGGTTATCCAAAAGGCCGTGGGTTTCCTCAAATTCCTGAGACTGGTTTATTTTTTTATTAAATTTTTATCTCTCTTTGATACCCACGAATACGTCACTAGAACATGTTTAGAGGCCATGTTTGCTAAGTTCGAGTTCGCGAAAGGCTGTATTGGGCCCGGGGTTTCCCTGTTTCACTAAGCGGTACAACAACTACAACCCACGTCGTGAATCACAAACGAGTTTTCGTAGTAGGGCTTCCAAAGAGCTATTGTATTCTGGATCAAGTCAAAAGTGAAAGTCAAAGTTTTTTATTGAAATAAACCTAAGAAAAGTGCTTTTGAGTCTTTCAAACTTTTTTTACATAGAACCCATTCAGAGCGATAGTGCTCGATGGGTCAAGCTGAAGATTCGCAAAGGCTGGTCTTCAGATGGGTGATCAAACATTTTTATTTTGAGTTTCTTAGTGCTTCTGGTTGGTTGGACCGTTGGACCCAGCTGTATTAGCAGTCGTTACAATTATCAATCCGCACTGGGTCCGAGTTTGCTTGTTTGCTTAATAAAAATGCTTTTTATATATATTAAAAATCTGATATTCTGCTAAAATCTGATTTTGAAAAAGTTCAAACATAATTTTTCCACCTCTTTTCTCCTCTGTGGACTATGGTCAAGACTTCTATTTTATCTGTACTTCAGGTCCGACGTAAAGGTGTAGGAAACGACCCTTAAATAAATTTTATCAAGATTATTTCGTCTCCCTAACCAAATGCCTATATAAAACACGCCAGTTCTTAGTAAGTAGGTATACAGGTTGTTTGGTAATACATGTATAATCCCGAATTTGGCAAATAGGGCACAGAGCATAGGACCCCGGAAAATTATAAACATAGGTACCTGAAAAGCACGATATGGCAGACATATCAAGGCTGTTTGTTACTTAGTAAAATTGCAAAGTGACAATCCCAGGATTAGCTAATACATTATTCTTGGTCGAAACGAAACAGAAATCAAAACATGTAAGGGTTGAACAAAAATAATGTAATAAAATAAATTTGAGTTTTTGTATGGAAAAGTTATTATTATTATTATTATATCAGCCATAGCTGTCCCACTCCTGGGCAAAGGCCTCCCCACACTTTTTCCACACCTTCCGGTCCCCCGCAACATCACGCCATTCCTTCATGGAAAAGTTAATCTTCATAAATATGATTTTGTATGTTACCACGTTGCATACTATGTTTCGGGATTATACATATATTACCAAACACCCTGTATAAGCAAGCTCTACGCATTTTCTCTCAGTTAATTAAGTCATGCCAGGGATCCGTACCCTAACAAAGTTATCTAATCATCAGTCCCGGCGGGTAAGAAGGTCGAATATAATTTGTTTAGATTATACAAAAATTAAAAGGGGCTTTGTTCTTTTGTTTTTTCGTTTCGCCGACTGTAGGTAACTTCAGGCGTAGGTTATTTTGTTGTTCGTTTTAATGAAAAATTATGGACTTTTTTGAAAATACATTAATTAGTTGACTTGCCGACGACTCGGGCACAAAATATAGGACACTGTCCGAATTGACACTTTTTAATTTATTATTTTATTCACTGACGAGCCACACTGACTGCGCCATCGAGGAGCTCGATTAAGCAACTTTCGCAAAGGCGGGTCATCGGATGGGTGACCAAAAATATATCATTTCGAGCTCCTTCGTGCTTCGGAAGGCACGTGAAGCCGTTGGTCCCGGCTGCTTAAGCAGTCGTTAACAACTACCAATCCGCACTGCCCGTATGGTGGTTTATGGCCCGTTCTCTCTATCCATCCATGGGTAAGGCTCGTACCCCAGCAGTGGGGACATATGAGCTCATAATGATGATTCGGACACTGTCAAATTGAAGAAATTTTGTACAGTCAGATAAAAAAGTAATAAATTAAGGGTGCGCCGTTCGTAAGTGACGTCATATATTTTATTTGAAATGTCTTCGTCCATATTTATTTGATGCCGCGCGGTCATACTAATTTTGTATGGGGAAATTAACGTGTTATTTTGAAAAATAATAATTTAAATAACCGCTCGATAAATCGAAAATGTGAGACGGACGATTTATAGTTTAGCCATTGGTGATTGTTTAAACAAAATCAGAGGTACAATAATTTAGATTAGACTAATAACAAAATACGAATGTCAGTTGTCTAAAAATAAACTTTTTTTTTTAAATCCGTTCCGTACTTCAGAATGAACCTATTGAACCCAGCTGCCATATCTGACTGCTACTATGACTGAGAGTTGCTGGCGCAAAAACAAGCTAGATCCTGAATAGGCGGCATGATATCTCTGACACCAAGGTCACCTTGCATGTTAAAATTATTATTATTTATAACAAAAACACTGAGTATATCGTACAGGTAGGCTACTCTTGACGCAAACTCAATCTCAATACAATTCCAATCCCAAATCTAAAAAATTCAAATGGCACTCTTAAAAGCGATAATAGCGCTACATTGGAATTAAATTGCGTGGAAATTGAGTGAACAAATTATTATCGAGATGGGGCGTTCCGAAATTGCGAAACTTATCCCAATATCGATACATATTAATCGCATTGGAATTGTATTGAGATTGAGTTTGCGTCAAGAGTAGCCTACCAGGAGTTCGATGGCTCAGGGTGCCTAGTGTGAGTTTTGTTTACTATCCGTATTCATTAGATTACGTTTACGAAAACGAAAATTAGTATGGCATTGAAGCAGCGCCTCCTGGCGGCATACGACAAGACTAAAATTTTGCCATACAAATTCTCGTTTTCGTTAACTTGATCGAATGTCAAAAATAACTCACACTAGGCCCTCAGTTGGTAAACGCGCTCGGTCTGCGATTGACGAAGTCAAGCAATTTACGCAAAAGCGGTCATTGGATGGGTGCCCAAAAAAGTATATTTTCGAGCGCGGAGGATCGCGCTTCGATAAACACGTAACGCAGTTGCTCCCGCCTGCATTAGCAGTCGTTAACAATTATCAATCCACACTGACCGCGTGGTGGTTTATGGCCCATTATTTCTGTTTTTTTGTTTTTTATACTGTAATGCCCCATGGCTAGCCTCCTTCATTAAAATCAAGTCCTCGCTACAATTTTAACATATACATGATGATCATGATAAACATATAGGTAAAGTAAATATACATTTTTTTTAAATTTACGGGTAAGCACAGTGTCTTGATCTCACCTGATGTTTAGTGATGATAAGGCCATTCGGTGGGAGCGCACTTCACCCGGGATCCTCAACTAGTGAGGCACTGGCACTAGACCACAGAGGCGGTTAATAAAAAAAAATCAATCGCTGTTCGTTAGTCTCGCTAAAACTCAATTTTTTTTTATTTAAAAATTAGATTTGAATAATTTTTATTTTGTTTTGTTCGCTCTGACACAAGGAAGGTAAGAAAATAACAAGGGTAAACTCAAAAAACAGCTGAGAAATCAAAAAAATAAAAAATTTCTAATTTTGTATAGTAATCGCCATATACGGCGTTTGTGGCACATATGTTTTTATTAAAACTTAGACAAGGCAAACTTAGACAACGTCCTTCGGGTCAGCTAGTAATCTATATAATAATACGTGAAGCAAAAACTTTGTACCCCTTTTTACGAAAATTGCGCGGACGGAGGAGTATGAAATTTCGCACACTTATAGTTTATATAGAAAAGGACTGCAGAATGATTTTTTTTTTTAAATTATGCATAAATAAAACATTAAATCAATAAAACAAACATTACACATACTACCACGTATTTGATACACACGCATATCAAAACTCTTTTCAAAAATTTCAAAAATGGAAGAGGAGCGGCCGAAATCTGTCAATGCCAATCCAAACTCACATTCTATCTTTTTTAATTATTCATAGATACAATCCGTGCAGCCTTAATAAAATTACGGACGAATTTCGACCACCGAGCGACCACTAGTATACCTAATATAATACAGATAACATCGCTTACTTATTTATTACTTACTCTTCAATAAAAAAATGTAGGTTATTGAACTTTGTTTGAAAAATTCACTTAAGTAACTACTAATTCAGGACAAACTTTACATTACATAATACGTTATAAAAACCTAACATTTATACAAATAGGGTCTCAAAACAGTAAAGTAATTATGCTGGGCTCTCACTTTTTTTCTTGGCGTATTGATTATGGTAACGCGTTCATTAATTATGCATGCATGTCGATGAAGACTTATGTGATCAGCAGACAGGTACGGATAACTTCTCGCATACTTCAAGTTTTCGTTCAAATTCTTTTCGTACAGTTAGGAGCATTAACATGTAAACAATTTCACTCTTAATCTTATCTTAGTGAGGCTTGCTGAGGTTTCCCTCTCGCAGTAACACTTCGACCCATCGGGATCTTTTGTGCAACCCCATCCTTTCACTCTTCTTCCTCTAAAAAGATAGATGTCATAAGTTTGGCAACGTCTTTAAGAGCGAAGAGCCTGAAGTCCTCCGGTTTCGGATAGGCCGACCTCAGGAGTCCCATTCTTTTCCTAGCCAGAAAGTCGCAGTCACACATTAGGTGCTGCATTGACGCCGTTTCCTCCCCACATGCCCTACACAAGCTATTTGTTGATAGATGCATTCTGTGAAGCATTTGTTTTGTGGCATAGTGTCCTGTCAAGGCACCGATGCGATGGTTAATCGGGCCTGCCTTCTACTGCCTCCGCATATGAACTTACTCCGTCCTAAGGCGTTTTCGCCTGGGAAGGATTTGGAGTGTTTCATACCCGGCTGCTCTTTCCATTCGATGCTGTGCCTGTTTACGATGTAATCTTTTAAGGCCTTGTTAATGGTACTTGGTGCAAGTGCCACGACTTAACATATTTGTATATAATAAGCAATAGAATAAAGTTAATTGTCAAATGATTGAAATACATTTGTGTTTTTGTAATTTGTTCGCAACAAAATTTGCGTTAAAAATTATTTGAACATTTTATGAAATATATTTGTTAAAATCGCTGTATCGAAATAAAGTTCGATACAGCTGTGAATCGCAAAGGGTACAGTACAACTACAATTGTTATTTAAAAAACTACATTATAATCTTGACATATTTATATGTGTACAGTAACAACCCCTTGTGTGGACTGATCCCTTGCCAGACACCAACTTTTCACCTACACAAGGATCGAATGTCAGCAACAGAATAGCTACACCTCAAATTTAAATTAAACAACGTTTATTAATCTAGTCCCGTAATACACATTAGAATTTTTATTTTATCCGGACGTTTCCAACCCTTTACAGAGTCCGTGATGGTCACAGGAATTCATAGAAAGTTTTATACATTCACATTTCGCGTAAACTGTAAAAAAAACAACATAAATTTCAAACGATAAGCCAACTATATTGTCCCATGGACATTTGAGCGGGTCCTTCATTGTTAAGAACGTTTAAAAAAGCCCAGTCCATTCCTAAACCACAGTTATTTGATATCTACAACGAGATGTATGGAACACGACGCAAGCGCATGCTGTTAGATTGCCTAATACCGCACCGAATCGCCTTGACACGCCTATCTTTAAAATCTAGAGCCTTAAAAGGTATGTAGAGTTATATGCTGCAGTATCTTTATGTTAGTAGCTTGACTAGTAAGCGCTAGTGCCGTTAAGAACCCTTATTATGTTTCGCGTCAAACTAAATTAATAAATAGTTAACAATTTTATTGACGTAAAAAATTGAATAAAATGTTTTAAATTGTAACAAAGTACCTAGACGTATTTTCACCATTTCGCGTGTACTAATATTTTCTATGAAATTAACTGTCATTAAAAGTTACAAAATACCAAATCAATAAAAATAAAAGTTTTTAGTAAATATAAAAAATAAATACTTATTATTCAAAAAAAGAAGAAAGTAAATCTAATCTTTGGAAACTTAATTATATATATACGAAGAAGAACATTCACTTAAGGCGAAGGCACACTAGCGCCACCGATTGATAATTTGACAATTACTAATGGACCGGATCTTTTTTTAAACATTGCGTACCGTCCGACAACAGGAAAGCATCCATAGTACTTATTTATTTAATAATTGTGCACTACTTTTTGTTGTGTGGTTTATTCACAAAACGGGCTATTGCATTTATTCACAAACAGTAGCCACTGTTGGTGTTAGCGAATGAATACAAAAACAAACCTAAAAGTAGTGCACAATTATTAAATAATAGATGTTTGCCTAGTGTCGGAAGGTCCGCAATGTTTGAAAAAAAAACCAGTTTACAGTTATCAAATTAAATCCATTAGCGGCGCTAGTGTGCCTTACCCTTCGCCTTAACATAAAATATAACTAATATATTATGCGACAAACATAAATTATTGGCACTTGACAATTAAAAACTAAGACTGTAGCCTTGAGCAAGAGCGTTTTGCGACGCGGCGTGCGGATTTCTAGTTCATTGCGCGTTATACTACGGCAGTCAAGGTTAACGGTGATAGAAAGATCGTAATGAACTAGAAATACGCTCGCCGCGTCGCAACCGCCTCAACCGCCTCTATGGTCTAGTGGTTAAGACCACCGGTTTAGACCCAGAGGTCCCGGGTTCAATTCCCAACGGTGGGTACATGTTTGTGTACTAGGTTTGGTTGCTGGAAGGACTTGTTTGTCTGCCTGGCTTGTCAACAATGCTACAAACATCAATGTTTGTAGCATTGTTGTTTTCCGGCAGCTAGAGATAAGATAGCCAGTGCCTCACTAGCACTTTAACAGCCGATCGCGTACTGGGTACGGGTGGGTGGGATCGTCTCAGGACGTTCATCACGTCCTCTGTACGGCATTGACTTTCTTAGCGTTTGTTTTAAAATTACGTCCGTGGTACGTAATTTGCGTGTAACCCCGATATAATGAATATTAAAAAAATATATAGATGTATTAAAAATAGTTTTTATTTTATAAATTTAAAAAAAAAATCCGGCGTAAGTACCAGGAAAGGCGCTCTTTCAAATAGTCGGCTGTTAAAGTGCTAGTTGAGGATTCCGGGTGAAGTGCGCTTCCATCATTGGCTTTATGATGACTAAACATCGTGTGAGATCAAGACACTGTGCTTACACGTAAAATATTTAAAAAAAGACACTTGTTCTCGTGGCGGCTATCAGACGGTTCATTGAATCACTAACAAGAATGTATTATTAGTTGTGAAACAAAGACAACACGTATATTGAACAAAACCAACAATTACAAGTTAATAGATTTTACAGCCAAACCAATAGGTCCAAGGTATTATTTCAAAATCCTTTTTTTGTACGGTCAACAACTTCCACTGAACACTTAAGCCAAAGCAATTAAAGAGTCTAACAGGTGCTTGCCAACATCTAGTTATTTTAACATACTTAGCACTTAAGTGTTCAGCTACTTGTGTCGTTGACTGTACGTCTTGCGACACTACTTCATACTAAAAACAGCTGATATTTTGTTGCTTATAAATAACTATAACAAATATCCGTACACAAAATAATAAACCGTACATAAATTATAACTTTTCAATTTTAAAGATTTAAAACCAAAACATTGCTTTTACAAAAGCTGCTTGATAACATATAGGCTTGCATATTTAATTTTCGATCTTGCAAGTTAAGCAACTTTGATTGCACTGGATGGGTGACCAACTCGAACTCCACCCTTTAAGTCTGGACATGGAGCGCCCAATCTTATATATATACAGGTTGCCTTTTTTTTCACCGTCCAAACTTCTAAGATGACTCCCGTGATACGAACGAACAACTCTTACTATTGGACCAACTCCCTAACTCGAAAATAAAATTCAGCTGTTCCATACATTTTTGTCGAATGAATATTGATGTTTTGTAGAAACAACTGAATATTATTTTCAAGTTAGAGAGTTGATCCAATAGTAAGAGTTGTTCGTTTGTATCACGGGAGTCATCTCAGAAGGTTTGGACGGTGATAAAAAATTACCATGTATATACAACCAAATATGGTTGTGCAGATTTCTGCGATACATCCTGAATCTGAAAATCGCTTGAATACAATTAATTAGTTACTAACAGTTATCCAAATCCAAACCAAAACCATACCAAATCCCCTAGGTAAACGCCTTAGGACGGAGTAAGTTCATATGCGGAGGCAGTAGAAGGCAGGCCCGATTAACCATCGGTGCCTTGACAGGGCACTATGCCACAAAACAAATGCTCCACAGAATGCATCTATTTACAAATAGCTTGTGTAGGGCATGTAAAGAGAAAACGGAGTCAATGCAGCACCTACTGTGTGACTGTGACTCTCTGGCTAGGAAAAGAATGGGACTCCTGGGGTCGGCTTATCCGAAACCGGAGGACTTCAGGCTCTTCGCTCTTAAGAATGTGGCCAAACTTATGGCATCTATCTTTAAAGAGGAAGAAGAGTGAAAGGATGGGGTTGTACAAAAGATCCCGATTGGTCGAAGTGTTACTGCAAGAGGGAAGCCTCAGCAGGCCCCACTAAGATAATATTAGATAAGATACTAACAGTTCCATTTTCTGCGATTTTACTGTTAAAACAATGGTTCATACATTCTAGACACTCATCTCACATGGCCGATCATCTGTGAATTGTTTTTTGTTTATACCATTACCATTATGGTAAATGTTTGTGGTGGTATCAATACATACTTTTTATTGCATAAATTATTACATTATATTAACTTTGTAATCAGAATATGTGTCTCAGATTAGAGAAATGAGAAGAGCATGAGATTTTTTTACATAACGGGGTATTTGATGATAAGGATGAAAAGGAAGTGCATTTCACATAAAATCCTCAACGACTGAAGAACTGCCTATCTTATCTTTTATACATATGTCGGCGGGATGGCGCTTCAATCGTGCGAAACGTCATCTGTCATCTCGTCGTCTCGTCTATGATGCCTTGCGAAACGTCAAGTTATGGCATTGACAGCTGTCATCGCTTGGGAGTGGTCTATGCTTGTTCAATATGGCAATTGACGTCGGGCAGCCATACTGAACGGACGCAAGCGCAGAACTCTCCGCGTTTCGTATCGCAATCCGTTTGCATCTCGCCACTCTTAATATATTCCGTGTGAATACTAAGTAAATCGATTAAAAGGACTTATTTGTGATCTATCTGCAAGTTTATTTAAAAAAAAGGAACCCACACTGGTCAAGATGGCGGATGGTGACCGGTCTAGCTCTCCGCCGATCCCACTGGACAACCCGACATCAGAAGTGAGATCTGCTCGCCATGTCCCACCTGGAAACAATGACGACATGTGGCGCAACCTGTTGGAGCAACAAAATCGGAACTTTTTGGCGATCATCGAGGCTATGAAGGTACCGCAACCAAATCGTATTCAATTACCCGAATTTGAGCCACACAAGCACTGCGATCCACGAGCATGGTTAAACACTGCCGACCTGTGCATGGCGGAAAAACCGTTAGAAGGCGCAGCGCTTGTTATCACACTGAGTAAGGCATTGAAGGGTCAGTCGTCTACATGGTTTTCCCAAATAACATTTCCGGGCATTACATGGGCCGATTTTAAATTACTATTCAATGCGAGATATGACTGTCGTGATACTGCTGCGGCGTTCCTAATCAACTTGAACAATAATCGACCGAAGGAAGGAGAGTCGTTATCGTCCTATGCCGCTACGATGTATACGTCGCTTATGTCGCGATGGAAAGACATGTCTACCGAGGAGATAGTGGTGTCTAGCATCCTGGCACACCTTGCACAATTTGAACCACGTGTACAACGCCTGTCTTTTACTACCGAGGTGTCGTCAAGAGCGAAGCTTCAACAAGAACTGTCTGCTGTCTCGTTCCTGAAGAGGAAGCCGAATGAACGTGATGGACCTGATGCGAAGCGATTTAAGCCTTCAACCACATCCAGCTTAGGAAAATGCTTCAGCTGTGGAAAACCCGGACATAAAGCATCCCAGTGCAAGTCGAAGCCGCTTCCTACCACATCGAGAGATCCGCGACCTCAACTACCTCCAGCGAAGCCAGGCGTCGTCTGCTTCAACTGCCGGGGCACCGGGCATTACGCGAAGAACTGCACTAAGCCGAGCGATAAGGGGACCAACGGAGCAGCCCAGACATCTGCTGAGAAGAGGGTTGACGTGTGTGACGTCACCGCTCCGCGTGGTACAATGAGACACTCAGGTGAGGAGTTTTCGTTTTATTACGACTCGGGTGCTGAGTGTTCTTTGATGAAAGAAACCGTTTGTAACAAGTTTAAGGGCAAACGATTGTATAACTCTGTTACAATGACAGGTATAGGTTTGGCTAGAGTTGTTAGTACTATACAGATATTGACTACCGTTACTATAGATGGCATGTGTGTAGAGGTTCTTTTTCACATATTACCCGACCGATATCTCCGCTATGACATTATGATAGGGCGGGAGATCCTTAGCCAGGGGTTAGCCGTTCATATGTCGTCGAGTAAATTAGAGTTTGCGAAAATGAATGTTGTTCATTCCTGCCAAGTTCAAGACCCTTGTGATAGTGATTTAGTTCTGATAGACACGGATGTTTCCCCTGATTTTAGATCCCAATTCGATGCTATTATAGAGAAATTTAAACACCACTTTACTTCTGGTATTCCTGATCACCGCGCTCAGACTGAACCAATGCAGATAAAACTACGGGATCCAAATAAGACCGTTTGTCGTCGCCCCTATCGGCTATCCACCGAAGAACGGCGAGTGGTACGCGAACGTGTTGATAATCTTATGCAGGCAGGTGTAGTTCGCCCCAGTTCATCGCCGTTTGCAAGCCCTGTTCTCCTCGTAAAGAAAAAGGATGGTAGCGATAGGCTTTGTGTCGATTATCGAGAATTGAACGACAACACAGTTCCTGATAGGTTTCCTCTGCCCTTGATTTCTGACCAGATAGCACGTTTGCATGGTGGCTGCTTCTTCACCACCCTGGACATGGCTTCAGGGTTCCACCAGATCCCCGTTCACCCTGACTCGATTGAGCGAACTGCTTTCGTAACCCCTGAGGGTCAATTTGAATATGTTGCTATGCCCTTTGGGTTGCGGAACGCACCGGCTGTTTTCCAACGAGCGGTTAGCCAGGCTCTGGGTGAACTTACTAACACATACGTGGTGGTCTACATGGATGATGTATTATTGGTGGCCTCGACCCCTGAAGAAGCTCTTCAACGACTCTCAACTGTTCTTTCGATCCTTACTGAAAAAGGTTTCTCTTTGAACATGAAGAAGTGTTCTTTCTTAAAACGAGAGGTAGAATACTTAGGATACGTTATCAGTAATGGAAAGATAAGACCTAACCCCAAGAAGATTGAGGCATTGACTGCACTTTCACCACCAGAAACCGTTACTCAATTGCGTCAATTTATAGGGCTTGCATCCTATTTCCGACAATTCGTACCCAAGTTTTCCCAAATAATGGCACCCTTGTACGCTTTAACCTCGTCTTCCAAAAGTGAACTTAACTGGACGGCTGAACATGAAGCCATAAGACAGCAGATTATCTCTTTGCTCACTAGTGAGCCTGTCTTGATAATATTCGATCCCGATTCTCCTATTGAGCTCCACACAGATGCGAGTTCGTTAGGATACGGAGGTATATTACTCCAAAAAAAGGACGGCAGATTCAGGGTAGTTGCTTATTACAGTAAGCGCACTACGACGGCCGAGTCCAAGTATCATTCTTACGAGCTTGAGACACTAGCCGTTGTAAATGCCGTTAAGCACTTCCGGCACTTTCTACACGGTCGTAAGTTTGTAGTTGTTACCGATTGTAATGCGTTACAATCGTCGCGCAAAAAGCTCGATCTTACACCGCGAGTACATAGGTGGTGGGCGTTTTTGCAATCTTTTGACTTTGATGTCGTACATAGGGCAGGTGAACGTATGCGTCACGTAGATTACTTTTCACGTAACCCCCTACCCCCCTCTATTCCAAAATCAATTGAGAAAATTGAGCCTACACGTGTCGATGTCACCGAGTTAACCAATAATTGGTTACTCGCGGAACAACAACTTGATAGTGACCTTTCTAAGTTAATTTCCGATATTAATGAGAATCGTCTTCCTGATGATATCGCTAAGACTTATGAGATTCGTTCCGGTATCTTACACCGCAAGATCCAACGCAACGGAAGGACTCGTTGCTTGCCTATTTTGCCAAGGTCACTTAGATGGTCTATTATTAATAACACTCATGAGTCTCTTATGCATTTAGGCTGGGAGAAAACTCTGGAAAAGCTCTATAGTCATTACTGGTTTGAAAACATATCCAAATATGTTCGTAAATTCATAGACAACTGTGTCACTTGCAAAATTTCTAAAACCCACACAGGCAAAGTTCAGGCTGAGCTTCACCCAATACCTAAGCTTGCTATTCCGTGGCATACTCTTCACGTAGATGCTACTGGCAAGTTAAGCGGCAAAAACGATAAAAAGGAGTACGTTTTTGTTTTGGTCGATGCTTTTACCAAATTTTCCTTGCTTGTCTATACTCCCAACATTGACTCTAAGAACAGCATTCGAGCTTTGAAAGTAGCTATCTCCCTATTTGGCGCGCCAACGCGTATTATCGCGGACCAAGGACGCTGCTTTGCTAGCCGCGAATTTCGAGAGTTCTGTGATACGTCCAACATTCAATTACATTTGATTGCTATGGGTAGTAGTAGGGCCAACGGACAAGTTGAACGCGTTATGAGCACTCTGAAAAATATGCTCACGGCTGTCGAGTCAGGCGATAGGTCTTGGCAAGAAGCCCTTCCCGATGTGCAGTTAGCCCTTAACTGTACTCACAACCGCGTCACGAAGTCAAGCCCCCTAGAACTTCTTATAGGTAAGGTAGCGAGACCAATAGATCTAGTAACAGCGGTCGATGAAGAGCCGGTTGATCTTGACCAAATTCGTAACCAAGCTTCTGAGGGTATTCAGTCTAATGCTCAATACGACAAGGCACGTTTTGACTCAGGTAAGGCTAAGCTGACAAAATTTTACGTAGGTGACTTTGTTTTGTTACAAAATGAAGAGCGTAACCAGACGAAATTAGATCCGAAATACAAGGGACCGTTTAAAGTCATTGAGTTGTTAGATGGTGATCGTTATTTGTTAAAGGCGTTAGATTCTAAGAGGACATACAAGTATGCCCATGATAGACTGAGAAGGATGCCTGAAGGTCAGTTGGTCGTAGAAGAGTTGGTTGATCAAAGCGACGATCACGTATCTGAAGTTCCTGGCACATCGCGTGATTAAGTTCGGTAACACTCGATGGAGGTGTTACTTGAGCGCTCGATGGAGGTGCTCGTGGGGACAATGCTCGACGGAGGCATTGTTCACTTATGTGCTCGATGGAGGCACACGGTCGCAATGCTCGATGGAGGCATTGTTTGTTTATGTGCTCGATGGAGGCACTGGTAGCATAACGCTCGAAGGAGGCGTTTTGCTTGTACTGTTTGAGGCACGAAGAGAACATAATGCTCGAGGGAGGCGTTATGTGTCTTGATGTGTGCGTTCTATGGCACTACGTAGAATCACGATATGTGTCTAGTTGTGTACTGATGAGTGTTAAGACTAATTGATTTAAAGTTCGAACTTCAGATATCCTTCAAAGTTGATTTGCTAAGGCAGTATGTGATCATTGTACATAGTTTGTAATCAATAAACATAGTATGGGACCCATGTACATGGAATGTATGAGATCGGTCCCTTCAAGAGTTTGTATATAGAGCGGTAATAAACGTGATGCTTGTGTGACTGTGTTTGTTGGTCAGAGATGACCGAGTGATGGCAAATGCTACTGGTAGTGTTTTCCTCTTTCAGACACACACGAGGACGTGTGATGCGGCAGGATGGCCGTGTCGGCGGGATGGCGCTTCAATCGTGCGAAACGTCATCTGTCATCTCGTCGTCTCGTCTATGATGCCTTGCGAAACGTCAAGTTATGGCATTGGCAGCTGTCATCGCTTGGGAGTGGTCTATGCTTGTTCAATATGGCAATTGACGTCGGGCAGCCATACTGAACGGACGCAAGCGCAGAACTCTCCGCGTTTCGTATCGCAATCCGTTTGCATCTCGCCACTCTTAATATATTCCGTGTGAATACTAAGTAAATCGATTAAAAGGACTTATTTGTGATCTATCTGCAAGTTTATTTAAAAAAAAGGAACCCACACTGGTCAAGATGGCGGATGGTGACCGGTCTAGCTCTCCGCCGATCCCACTGGACAACCCGACACATATATATATATATATATATGTCGGAGATGGAAACGGATTTTGTTTGAAAACGTCGTCTCCGTCCGCCATTTTGTGCGTAGAATAGAGTCAGTGCGCACACGTCCGGCACAGTCGAGCTCCAGAAGTAAAGTGAGTGCGAGAGTGAGTTTCACAAACTAACGTTACCTCACTGACAAGTGACAGTGACAGATGTCATAGACGCACTATGCTCCCACTACTCGCTCGAACTACTGACTCAGGGATAATTTCATAATGCCAAGCTATTCTGCCAAGCTATTCAGCCTAATATCGATAGATGCCGTTACTAGTCTATGAAATAACTCCGACACGGCCATTCTGACACTGCGCGCGTTCTCGAGCGCAGCAATTCCTGAGCTCTTCTTTTAAGAGCAACTAGATTCAAATGCGAAAACATTAAAGCACGAAGTGCGGAGCTTCCAATGCGTAAGCGTTGAAGTACGAAGCGCGGAGCTTCCAATGCGTAAGCGTTGAAGCACGAAGCGCGGAGCTTCCAATGCGTAAGCGTTGAAGCACGAAGCGCGGAGCTTCCAATGCGTAAGCGTTGAAGCACGAAGCGCGGAGCTTCCAATGCGTAAGCGTGACTGCATGAAGCGCGGAGCTTCCAATGCGAAAGCGTTGAAGCATGAAGCGCGGAGCTTCCAATACGAAAGCGTGACTGCATGAAGCGCGGAGCTTCCAATGCGAAAGCGTTGAAGCATGAAGCGCGGAGCTTCCAATACGAAAGCGTGACTGCATGAAGCGCGGAGCTTCCAATGCGAAAGCGTTGAAGCATGAAGCGCGGAGCTTCCAATACGAAAGCGTGACTGCATGAAGCGCGGAGCTTCCAATGCGAAAGCGTTGAAGCATGAAGCGCGGAGCTTCCAATACGAAAGCGCGACTGCATGAAGCGCGGAGCTTCTCATGCGAAAGCGTTGAAGCATGAAGCGCGGAGCTTCCAATACGAAAGCGTGACTGCATGAAGCGCGGAGCTTCCAATGCGAAAGCGTTGAAGCATGAAGAAAACAAAAAGAAATCAAAGAACATTTGCTGTTAACTTTAACTTTAAAAATCTAATGAACGTTTTATGCAGGCTTCCTTTTTTTTTTGTAACAAAAGATAACCAAGCACAGTATTTCCCGTTCGGTCTATCCTGACCAAACAATAATTGACTCTTACATTTAGCCCCACAGTAGGCACTATAATAGGCTCTACAGTAGACTCTGCAGTAAGCCTCACAGTAGGCCCTACATAAAGCTCTACATAAGTCTCTACATAAGTCTCTACATAATTCTCTACATAATTCTCCACATAAGTCTCCACATAAGTCTCCACATAAGTCTCCACATAAGTCTCCACATGAGTCTCTACATGAGTCTCTACATAAGTCTCTACATAAGTCTCTACATAAGCCTCTACATAAGCCTCTACATAAGTCTCTACATAAGTCTCTACATAAGTCTCTACATAAGTCTCTACATAAGACTCTACATAAGACTCTACATAAGACTCTACATAAGACTCTACATAAGACTCTACATAAGACTCTACATAAGACTCTACATAAGACTCTACATAAGACTCTACATAAGACTCTACATAAGACTCTACATAAGACTCTACATAAGACTCTACATAAGACTCTACATAAGACTCTACATAAGACTCTACATATTTAAAACTGAAAACTAAACCTTTTCGATTTAGAAAGATAACAAATCAAATGTAACATAACAAAAGATAAGGTAACTAGACAATCCAAATCCAAACTAGATAACCAGGTAACCAGGGTCATTAACCATTCGTTGCACAAATCAAAAGTCACTATTTGCAAGCTATGTAAGCTTTAAAATCATCTCGAGTTACCCCTCCAATGCCACGGCTCTCACAGCCGAACAGCGATCCCAGTCGCTTACGCGTGTCCATCTCAGTGGAACCACGCGCACGTCTGCATCACCCTCTGACTACACACTACTGTCCTGATAGACCACGACCTCCGCCAGAGCTAGAAAGCAGCAGAGAAGAAATGTAGGACTCAGATAGCTATCTTGTTAGCTTTTAATATACATGATACAGTTATAGGTGGTATAACTAAGTCTTTTCATGATAATAACTTAATCATTAGTAGTTCTACTAATGCAACTTTTACACCTAGTAATAAGGTAACCTCAGATTTAAACTGAGGTCTAAGACAAAAGCCAAGCCCACATCCATTACTATTGTACATCAAAATATTCAGGGTTTGGCTGGCAAGGACTTAGAATTAGAATTATTAGCAAAAAGTCAGGTAATTCATGTATTTTGTATAACGGAGCATTGGTTAAGAAGTCATGACACATCGTTCCATGTGAATAATTTCCAACAAGCAAGCGCGTACGTGCGAAGCTCCGCTATTCACGGCGGTTCTCTAATATTAGTAAAAAGCAATATTAAATACAAAAATCGCAACGATATTGTAGACCTATCAGTGGAGCGTAACATTGAACTATCGTGTGTGGAGTTCAATAGTTTTGTAATAGTGTGTGTATACCGACCCCCATCGGGCAATTTCGATATTTTTGAATCAGTAATGGAAGACGTACTTAGAAAATTAAAATTAAAAAAGAAATTTGTTTTAGTATGTGGAGATTTTAATATAAATATTTTAGAAAACACTTCAACGAGTGTTCGTCTTCTTGCCTTATTTAAATGTTTTAATCTTTTAAATTTATTTCTTGAACCCACTAGAATAACTTCACATTCTGCCACTTGTCTCGATAATATTTTTACAGACTATGACCCTGTTTCCAAGTCACTCATTAGTAATCTTACGTCTGACCATTGCGGTTTGAAGGTGACCTATGATTTTGATATTAGGGATGAACCAAAACTAGTGAACTGTAAACCAGTTACAAAAGAGCGAGTGGAGTGTTTCAAAAATAGTATAGCTTGTACAATTAATGCATTACCCTTTGTACAAGAGGATCCAGATGTACTTTATAGTAATCTTTTTAACTTAATCAAGACCGAATACAACCAGGTGTTTACACCAAAAACAATAAAAATTACTCATAAACTTAAGTTCTGTGACTGGGCCACGACTGGTATATATAAAAGTAGAAATAAATTGTATGATTTATATAGTTTAAAACAATATAACCAAAATGTTAATTTTACGGAATATGTAAAGAATTATTCGAAAATGTTTAAGAAAGTGTGCATAGTAGCAAAATCTAATTACATTAAAGAAAAAATTAAAAAGTCTAACAATAAAATTAAAGCCACTTGGGACATTATAAACCGTGAAACAGGTAAATTTAAACCACGGGATAATACTTTCACTTTAAAAGTAAATGACAATTTAGTTAATTCAGACTCACAAATTGCTAATATTTTTGATGATTTTTTTGTAAATATACCTGTAACAACAACGTCAAATTTAGATTCATCACCAGAAGTTGCACAAACTTTACTCAAAAAATATGTACCAAAATGTAATCTTTCTTTTCAATTTAAATACACTGATTCAATTAATATTATTAAAACATTCAAATCACTTAGAATGAAAAACACGAGTGATTTATGGGGTATATCTGTTAAAACAATTAAGGATATTATTCATTTTATTGCACCGTATCTCGCTGAAATTTTTAATAACTGTGTCGATAAAGGAATCTTTCATGACCTTATGAAGTTTAGTAAAGTTATACCTTTATTCAAATCAGGAAACAAAGAAGACCCCAGTAACTATCGGCCCATTTCAATATTACCGGCGCTAAGTAAAATCTATGAAAAAATTATACTCGAACAGTTGATGACATATTTTAACACAAACAACCTTTTACATAGTAAGCAATATGGCTTTACTAAGGGTCGTTCTACTACTGATGCAGGTGTTGCTCTAATAAAACATATATTTGATGCCTGGGAGAAGTCTCAAAACGCTCTTGGAGTTTTTTGCGACTTATCCAAGGCTTTCGATTGCGTTGAGCACCGGACTCTGGTGATGAAGCTACATTATTACGGTCTTAAAGATTTTGCTCTAAAATTAATACAGTCATATCTTTGCTCTAGAACACAAACTGTCGATATAAATGGTACTAAATCATCTGGTTCTAATGTAAAAATGGGAGTTCCACAAGGGTCGATTCTTGGTCCTTTTCTATTCTTGATTTATGTTAATGACTTGCCATTCTTTGTAGAGAACTTCTGTGAAATCGTATTGTTTGCAGATGATACTTCACTCATTTTTAATGTAACTAGGTGTAGGACTAATTATGAAAATGTAAATAAAGCTCTTTCGGAGGTACTCCGTTGGTTTACTATTAATAATTTACAGCTTAACGCTAAGAAAACAAAATGTATTAAATTTATATTACCAAATGTCAGAAATGAACCAATTGATATTAGAATAAACGGTGATCAATTAGAATTGGTGGATTCTACAGTCTTTTTAGGCATAACCCTTGACTCAAAACTTCAATGGAATCCTCATATATCGAAATTGGCCGGTAAACTCAGTTCTGCTGCTTATGCCATTAGAAAAATTAGGCAGTTAACAGACGTTGAAACTGCTAGAACAGTTTATTTTAGTTATTTTCATAGTGTCATGTCGTATGGCGTCCTACTGTGGGGAACAGCGGCTGATATTGAAACTATATTTATTCTACAGAAACGAGCAATAAGAACAATCTATAAACTAGGATCACGAACTTCCTTAAGAAATCTTTTTAGGGAGATTGGTGTCCTGACAGTTGCATCTCAGTATATTTATAATTGTATAGTTTTTGTACGTTGCAATATCAACTCCTTTACTAAACATGGTGACGTACACAATTTCAATACTAGAAATAAGACAAAACTTGTAATGCCACTGTTCAGGTTACAAAAGGTTCTTGGTTCTTTCTTGGGGCAAGGTATACACTATTACAATAAAATACCAAGTACTGTACTAGATTTACCTTTAGATAAGTTTAAAAAACATGTGAAATCTTTATTACTCATAAAAGGTTATTATACAGTCAAAGAATATTTAGATGATAAAACAGCCTGGTTATAATAAAAACAACATTATACTCTAGAATCATCATAATAAAATTAATTTATATAATTTGTATACTGATATGATAGCCTTTATCAACAGTGTCCTACAGATAACAAACAGCGTTGCGTTAAATAGATCACTAAGTTTTTTTTTATTTAGAGTATCTTGAGTGTGTCATGCTCTCTTTACTGTCTCTACGGTGGTGGCGTGTGCGTCGGGTCGTTACGTTCCCTAAAATATGGTTGAGCGAAGCGATGGCTGATTCATATGTCATACTCGTGAACGGGTGCCGCCTGTGGAGGCTGGTCTGCTCACGCTTACTTATCTTATTTTTAGTATTTTTCACTATAATTTGACTTTGTTTTTCTTAAACAATTTTTGACTTCTACGATAGTACTGTAGTGGTACTGTATGACATTGTGGAAATTGTAACTTTTACCTGATGTAAATTTGTTAGCGTAGATTTTTTATTTTGTGTTTATTTTTTTTTTACATGTTGTGGTTGTCTTCTATATTTTTGTGTTTATTGTAATGGAAAGTGTCCTGCTATGATAGGGCATTTTCCAATATTTTTGACGCTGTAAGGGAGAAAAGAGCTGGACACTTGCTGAGTTTCTTGCCGGTTCTTCTCAGTACAAGATCTCCCGCCCAGAGTAGACTTACGAACCGATGGCATAGTGACATTCATAAGAGCTACTTGTAGCCTAAACTGAATAAATGATTTTGAATTTTGAATTTTGAATTTTGCTAAACACGCACCGCGCACCCACGGACATCTTGAGTTTCCTCAATAAACACCGATTTCTACCGGGCTACGACTATGTAATAGCTACTGGTATGGTCGACACTTGTTACGGCCATTAGAGCACTAACTCGAGTTCACACAACAACTTTACTCATTATCAATCGGGTCACAATGTACCTCCACCTCAACTTCGACTGGTACATGACCTTCTGGCATCCCTGTTAATCTATGGTGTGTATTTGTAAGTTCGCTTAGAATTTAATGCTTTCAAAGTATCATAATCATGAGCTACCTCCATCAGGTACCCGCACACAGCTCATCATTTAATAAACTACTGGCTCTCTCTAACAAACCCTCATGTCTATGGGGTACTAAACGTAAGTTCTAGTGAGTCTACTTCTAATGCCGCAGTTATAAAAAACGAGTCTCTAAATTTATTATCTAACTTGGTTTTGTTTTGTTCACTATTTTTAACCAAGACAAAATCACCTGTAATAAACTTGTCCAACTGTAATAACCAACAGTACAGTGCTAATAACATTAGATTGTCCAGTAACTCTCATTGTCACTTCGGTAAGTAAACGTTTTCCTCTGGCTATTTGACTTTTTTATCATAGAAATTTCTAAGCATTATAAAATGATCATACTGAATCATGAAAACATCACCAGAAACATTCAGCGTCCAGCAGGGTTGCCGATGCAGCACAGGTCTGTTTACCCGATGACGCTGGTTCACGTTGCTCGCCATGCTGCCGGTGTCGGTGTCGCTGCTGCCGGTTGCACCGCAGTTGCTAGTAACGCCCTTCCCCGCACCCCGCAGTGATGGTATGAGCGCGTGGGCACATGTTTGCAAAAGGATCCGTGCCTCTAAATCTGAAACATAACACCAGGCGCGTTTGGTCGCTGTTTGACAAAATAATTAGCACTAAAATGATGGAACGATTACATGACCGTTTATTATCCTTGGAGAGGCAATCGGTGCTGCGATGTCCCAGTTTCCCACACAAGTAGCCGTTTTGTTTTTGTCCTTTAAAAAGCTTTTAAACAAGGCTTCACTAAGCAAGGCTTCATCAAGCAAGGCTTCACCAAGCAATCACTAATGCAGTGCACTTTGTACATTTTTCTCGGCTATACACTCACATGGAGAATGTAGCAATCCATACGTCGACTGTAGCTACGCACGCGTATTAACTCCGGTAATGAATCTCCTCATGTGCTTTCTGAACTTCAAGTAACGCCATCCAATACTGATTTTGCAGTTCCAACATCCGTTGTCATTTACGATAAAACTTGGCATCGTTTTCTTCTAGTTGTTCGCGTCGATTACATCCTTAGAGCAAAGGTTACATCCCGCTTCTGATGTCGGAGATGGAAACGGATTTTGTTTGAAAACGTCGTCTCCGTCCGCCATTTTGTGCGTAGAATAGAGTCAGTGCGCACACGTCCGGCACAGTCGAGCTCCAGAAGTAAAGTGAGTGCGAGAGTGAGTTTCACAAACTAACGTTACCTCACTGACAAGTGACAGTGACAGATGTCATAGACGCACTATGCTCCCACTACTCGCTCGAACTACTGACTCAGGGATAATTTCATAATGCCAAGCTATTCTGCCAAGCTATTCAGCCTAATATCGATAGATGCCGTTACTAGTCTATGAAATAACTCCGACATATATATTGTATATATATATACAACTCAACAATGTTACATCAATGTAACATTGTTGATTGCAGTTATGAGGACATACTTAGATGAGATGTTGGTAGGTAATAAGTATTGTAACACTTTTCACAAATCTAGTCACGTTTATTTTTTGGATACTTACTGTTTTAATAAAAAAATGATTCTGGCATTTCAAAATGGTGGTACGAGTATGCTTGTGACCACAGACCTCGTAAAGGGTTCAAAAGGTCAGAACAAAATTAAATAAAAATTGTAAAAGTGAAAAATATTATTTTCAATTTAATAATAAATAAAAAAAACATATTTGCTTTAAAAAAAATCGAAATCAGTAAATGTTTAATGAAAAGAAAATTAAAGTGTTACCGTTTTTTCGTAGTTAAGTGACGAAAGTGTAAAGACGTGTGACGTCACCATGATACGTATAGTGGGGCCTCCACCGCTACCTCTGACGTCACAATCAAGGCTCGGGGTAGCCTCAACCTGGCATTGCGTCATTTCAACAACATTCCTTTCATAATATAGGTAATGGTCACTTGGTAAACTCACACGACATTAGCCTTAAAAGGCGACCGGAAGTAAGGTCAAAGAACTTTATGTGAACCCAGAAGATGACTCAGAAGGAATAACTTACATACTATCATGATCACTTAACAGGGTAATTAGGTGAAGAGCCAGAGGTCCCATCTTCTGGCTATATACACTGATCTACCTATTTTTGTCGCCCCATAGCCCCTTGAGCGTCGAGCGACCAGCAGGTGGCCGATAACAATTAAAATTCTATTGTGTCTGGGTATTCGTCGCTTGAGCTCATAATAAAAATGTTAGTAACATTGTTATACTCGTAATGCGACAAAGAAAGAGTTAATATTGGAGACTCGTAGCAGTTTTTTTAATATTTTTAGTAAACATTTTATGTCCCACCGCTGGGCAAGACTTTCCACAAACTCTTCCAACTTTCTCGATCCCTAGCAGATTTCCACCATCGCTGTAATGGCAACGAGGTAATAATAATAAAATGTCATTTTGTTGTAAAAATAACTGTTCTAATGTTGTTATATTCGTAAAAAATATTAAAAGTCCGTACATTTGTACAAAAGTCGCTAAAAAGTCCGTACAAAACACCACGGTGGCCGGGTGGTAAAGCGCTTAGGTCCCAGGTCGGGCAAAGTGTATTCCGGATTTTTCGATGCATAGCCCGGGTTTGTGGGTAGCTGACGTTTCGGACACATTATATTCGGACACAGTGTCCGAATTGACACTTTTACATTTTATTATTTTTTCACTGACGATTCGGACACCAATAAAAATAGCTGCTTTGTACAGTCAGATAAAAAACTTCTAATGATTTCTTTACATTAATTTTAAGAAAATATACAATAGTAAAAACAATCATCACCAACCCGTAATTGGCAAGCGTGGTGATTAGGCCAATACCCATCAATTGTAGCTAGCTGACCCGGCGGACCTCGTACCGCATTTCTTTTTTTCATTCTTATATATAGCCTATGTTACTCAAGGCTAATGTAGCATTATAATGGTGAAAGATTTTTTTAAATCGGTCCCGTAGTTTCTGAGTTCATTCGTTGCAAACATACATAAAAAGTCACAAACTTTACCTCTTTATTAGTAGTATAGACTAGTGGCCCGTCCCTGCTCCGCACGAGTGGGCATTTTTTTAAATATAACCCTATGTTACTCAGCGCCAATGTAGCATTCTAATGGTGAAAGAATTTTTTAAATCGGTCCAGCAGTTTTTGAGTTCATTCGTTGCAAACATACATACATACAAAAATACAAAAGTTTCCTCTTTGTAATATTAGTATAGAATACAATTAAACTAACAACTGTACCGCAGAAACCACTAAAGAGTTCAATTACCATATAACTTAGATGATACGGATACAACAGATTTGTATCCATGTTACGAATATTTTCCATGTAGGTACAATAAGTCACGCGCTCAAATGACCGCTACTAGGTATTCCCAAGCGGATCCTCTCACTTTTTACAATTCAACCACTTTAACCTTCAATATGGTGTGTGTCGCATAATTTGCGTAGGTATTCATTAATTTATATTACAAACAGTAACACCGGGTTAATAAATAACGAATAATTTTACCTGCACCTGTGGCATAGTGGTTAGACAGGTTTTTTAATTTTTTTTGCGCCCCGCCGTTGTGGCAACCCACCTACTAAAACTAGCAACCTGGCGGTGGGAGGAGGTGAATACTACATGTATGACTATCTCAAGCGGTTGAGCTAGACTATGTCAGACTCTGTAGGAGTTTGTCCGCCTGGCTAGCTACCACCATCTTATCTAAATATGTCGCCATAACATCAATGTTTGTAGCATTGTTGTGTTCCGGTAGCTAGAGATTAGATAGCCAGTGCCTCACTAGTTGAGGCTCCCGGGGAAGTGCGCTTCCATCATTGGCCTTATCATCACTTAACATCAGGTGAGATCAAGGCACACAGTGCCTTAATTGACAGTTTTGAATACGTTGATGTGCGGACGCGTGTGTATTATGTAAATCTGTCACCATATCAACAAATATAAGTAGGTTGTTAATGTTCAAACAGCTTACAGATGAGATAGATTTCTACCGCCTCTGTGGCCAGAGGTCCCAGGTAGCCACCTTTTTTTTGTACAAATAAAGTGTATTGGTTATTAAAAGGTAGAAAATAAAGTAAGACTATTTATTTCGCTTAAAACATACTTCTCATTGCTTTTAGCAACTTTTAACAAATAATTATCACTGCTAAATAGCTGCATTATATGTAAAAAGAACTCCAGAGAAATAAAATATGTGAAATAAAGTATTTTTTCGTACTTTATTTAACAATAACAACAAGTGCCTGAAATAAAGTACAATACTTTAAAATAAAGTAGGGTTGGCAACCCTAGTCCCAGGGTCAATTGCCAACGGGGGGTGTGATTGTACTGTGTACATCTTTTTTGTTGACATCTCTCAGCAAACTTCGTGTTTTTGCTGTCGTCGGATTTCTATCAGTTAAATTAGTAGGTATATAGAGTTGCTACTACTCTTTAATATGTTTTAGAATGACGGGAAATACTTATGTTGTGTCATCCGTAATTGATTTACGATTTATAGTTTTACATCTCTATATTATAGTTCACCGGAAAAATCAAAACAAAACTACAATAAAGTGTGTTGTTCTTAATTCAAATTATGATAATGATAAATCTAATATTTTTATTGTGATGCAATTGCGATGATTACATTGATTACCGACAGATATTAAGAAAATAGAAGCATTGTGCTCGGATTGGTTGGTTGGGCCGGCCTACCACCATCTTAAATAAATATGTCGCCTTAACAACAATGAAAGTTGTATTGTTGTGTTTTTAACAGTTAAGATAAGAGATAAGTTAGCCAGTTCTTCAAAAGTTGAGGATTCCGGGTAAAGTGCGCTTTTATCTTCGGTCTTATCGTCGCCTAACATCAGGCGAGATTATGGTCAAGTGCTTATCCGTAGGAATTTAAAAAATATCTCATTTTTAACATATACATATATATGCTTTTGGATAAGTTGTTAGAATTCAATACGAGTTATTTTCTGACCGCACTCTGATAATTACCTACTTAAATGTTACTTCCTTTTCCTCCACAATCGATCAACTATGACGTATCTATTACATAAGTTTGACAATTAATGAACACAATTAGTAGATGTTTTAATAATACTATTATTTATTTATTATATATATCATTTTAATGATAAATACATATAAATATATAAAATAAATAATTTTTTATACGTCACTTCACACACACACACTTAATACGTCACTTCACACTTTTCCATTGGAAAAGTATTGAAAAAAATTACACGAGCGGGACTCGAACCCGCACCTATCGTGACTCTGTCCAACCCGTGCAAAATTATCAATATCTACTATCTTTACTTACTCTGTAAGCCAAAGGAGCCTTATTCAAATGTCGAAAACTACGTCATCAACATTTTAGAATACTTTTTAGAAATATTAAAGATTAGTTAAGAATTAAGCAAGCTAAAATAAAAACTAACCATAATTACAAATCCTATACGTTATATTTTTTTTTTATTTATAATCCAATTGATTTCATAGACTCCTTAGTTAGCGAATAGCTCATAATTTCTGCCCAGATTATAAATATGACTAGTACCAGACCGCTACTCGGCAACGGAGTGTGCAGTTTTTTTCTAAAGCACATCTCACAGTCCACTGGGCACAGTTACTTACTAATGAGTTGATATGGGTGAGGTGCGATGCATATAGTTCCGATGTGCGTAAGAGCCTCTTTACACTAGCGTTTCTCAAACGTAAGCGTTCGATAAACCTTTTAAAAAAAATCGTTTATTTTGTTATTCTTTGTGTTTGTTGGTATTTTTGGTGCAAAGGCTACTAATAAGAGCCTCTGCACACTAGCTTTTATGTAGATGTAGAGTATGCGCAGCGTATATAGACGCAGCGACAACGCAACGTTCGGGTAAACGCTGACCATAGCCACAAGCGCGAGCGTCTTGCGACGCGGCAAGCGATTTTCCAGTTTGTTGCGCTGAACAGTCAACAGTGATAGAAAGAACGCAATGAACTAGAAATCCACACGCCGCTTCGCCCGTGGTCGTGGCCGAGAAGTCTGTTGTCTCTTAAGAGCCCTATTACAAATCTTCACTCCACTGAGTTCGGACGGCCGGCGCATCGCATTTTGTAGTAATTTTACGTGGTATAGACGTTTACGTCACGGACGTAGTATGCGTTGCATTGCGGGTTTTGCACTATGCATGCGTTTACCAAACGCTAACGCTAGATATGCGCTAGTGTGAAGGGGCTCTTACACTAGCTTTTGCACCAATAAAAGGCGTACACACAGCATTCATACTAACTGTAACGATGAACACAATAAACATTTTTTAAATGATAAAGAGCTGTGACCTCATCTTATGATTGCCATTAACACGACCTATTTTGA
The DNA here is from genome assembly GCA_963082485.1 of Eudonia mercurella. Lineage (NCBI taxonomy): Eukaryota > Metazoa > Arthropoda > Insecta > Lepidoptera > Crambidae > Eudonia > Eudonia mercurella. The sequence goes on from OY720046.1 coordinate 8,160,286, forward strand.
CATAGCTGCAGTGCTTTAAAGATCAGTATAATTATGAACCTAATTTTGCAAAAATATGCAATATAATAATATAGTAAAGTAAGTCGAACATAATATTTAAGTAAAATATAAAGTATTATAATATTTTTTTTTAAATATACATACACGCAACGCTTACGACTTTTGTGGCCTCTCTATATTTGGAAGTTAGTATTCTATGGTAAGGGACTTTTTGTCCGATTTTCCTCGCTGCCACAATTATTTTGATATGACAGACTGACATGTTACATTGCTAATTTAAAAGTAATAGCTACAAAAATCACGACGTGGAATACAAAAAAGTAGATGAGATGAGAATGATTATTTTTTATTTACGCTTTCTGTAACTTACTTTAAATACGAACTGGTGCTAGATTCAGTAGTTTAGTTAATTATAGATGCATATATCGTAATACCATGGTACTCCATAGGGTGTTTGATGATCTCGAAACATAGTCATGCAAATAAGTAAAAAAAAAACAATTAAAAAAAAAACAAAATACCCGCCTGGCATAAAATTTTATGCTAGGTCAAATCATTCTCACTTTGTGCGTGCCTCCGACTGTGTTATGTATGATGTTGCATAAATTGAATTTTTATCTTGTTCCGGCCTTTTCAGTTAATTTTCTATTTAGTTATTTATTATTTTTTAAGCAGGCGGGATTTTGGTTTGTTTTTTTTTAATTTTAATTTTATTTTTGTATTTTTAGACAAATTTCATGATATACCTTTTTGAAATCCTTGTGTTGAGCTCTCTAATTTGATACCCATAAAAAAAATGTTTTTCACCAACTCCATTGGCGTCGAGCGTTTGTTTTTTTTAACGTCACCTATCTAAGAACACTTGGGCAGCTAAGACCAATCTAACGATACCTCAACTATGTCAATCCGTTCAGCGGTTCTGGAGATATGAGGTAATAAAAAATATTACGACGACCTCCTTGGTCGAGTGGCTTGCACACCGGTTTTCATGGTGTCGCTATCTCTGAGGTCCCGGGTTCGATCCCCGGTCGGATCAATTTAGAAATACCTGTTTTTCTATATTGTTTCGGGTCTGGGTGTTTCCTATGTATAATAAGTATGTATTTAAGTATATTAAGTATGTTTATCCGTTGTCTAGTTAACCATATAACGAGTTTCTTAAGGAAGCTTTTCTTGGGGCTAGATAATTGGTGTGAGTGTGGGAAACATTTATTTATTTATTTATTATTTATTTATTTATTACATACAATGATAGGCGCGAAAAACATAACCCTTCCTTTGCAGTCTAGTAAAACGACTTTTAACTTAAAAGAATAATATTAAAATCTACATTTAAGTCGATTTAGTTTTCCATACAATAACTCAAATTTATTTTATTATCTTATTTTTGTTCAACATTTTTTTACTTCTTTTTTTTTCTTCTACCATGAAGGTACACACGCCTGCACGAATACACAAACTGTCAAATTTCCTCAATAGACTTTGAACTTTATGTGTTGGAAATATGGTTGAAATCTGATTGAAGAAATTTGACAAGTAGGAAGATGTGCAGGCGTACTCAAATCGGTCACCCATCCGTTGACCTGGCATTGCGAACTTGCATAACTTGTAAGATTGCTATCAGATCACGCATATAGACGCTGCGCAATAGAGTACCTCAAACACAGAAAATAAATTTTGTTCATTTGTAAAGGATGGTTTGCTCTGCCTAAATAAATAAAGTAATTAGTGCTATTTGAAAAAACCGGCCAAGTGCGAGTCGGACTCGCGCACGAAGGGTTCCGTACTTTATGACGTATTAAAAAAAACTACTTACTAGATCTCGTTCAAACCAATTTTCGGTGGAAGTTTGCATGGTAATGTACATCATATATTTTTTTTAGTTTTATCATTCTCTTATTTTAGAAGTTACAGGGGGTGGACACACATTTTACCACTTTGGAAGTGTCTCTCGCGTAAACTATTCAGTTTAGAAAAAAATTATATTAAAAAACCTCAATATAATTTTTGAAGACCTATCCATAGATACCCCACACGTATGGTTTTGATAAAAAAAAATTTGAGATTTAGTTCTAAGTATGGGGAACCCCCAAAATTTTTTTTTTTTTTCTATTTTTGTGTAAAAATCTTAATGCGGTTCACAGAATACTTACCAAGTTTCAACAGTATAGTTCTTATAGTTTCTAAAAAAAGTGGCTGTGACATACGGACGGACAGACAGACAGATAGACAGACAGACAGACAGACAGACAGACATGACGAATCCATAAGGGTTCCGTTTTTTGCCATTTGGCTACGGAACCCTAAAAAGACAAAGTGTTGAAAAAAATTCCACGAGCGTGATCGATTAGTGCTATCTATTAGGATTTAAAATCATTTGACAGCCGTTTGATAAGTGTAAAACTGAAGGTTACGGATTAGCATGAGCCATATTTTAAATTCTATTTTCTCCAAAAACCAACAAAGTTATGCAAATTATCTTCTCACAAAAGTACCATTAGTTTAGTTTATCTATTTTCGCTAATTGCTTGATGAGCGTGGCTTACTCATTACACAGATTAAATATGCGATAACATGAGGCTCTAAAGTAGGTTTATTTATTTTTCTGAGCTCTAAAGAGTTTTGAATGCTTTTTAGAATAATACAGATTATAGGTACATACGTAAAGGCGCGAAGGAGTTTTGAATACACATTAAAGTTAACTTCCGTGTCTTTCAATATTTGCAAAAATTAGCTGTGACTAAGAAATGTTTATTTTAAAATGTATTATTTGCTTCCACCCGTAGTAGGGTTGCCAGCTATTTTTCAGGAAATTAAAGTAAATCTATCACTAACTAAAGGAAAGTCCGCGAGCTCTTGTTTGATAGAATCATAGCAGAATCATCTCAATAACTTCCTATTATATAGAATTATGTATTTTATGTATGTTTATTTATTGTAGTCTATGTATTTACAATACACATATTATATGTTTATGTATAAATATATTATACATAATGTATTGCATGTATTTTATACTTAATTACACTTAAATCATATATTATACAACTTAATTGCACCTGCCAATGTTATCTCTGCACCACCCTATGGTTGACTGGTAGAGAATGCCTCAGACATTAAGTCCGCCATGTGATAGTTATGTTGCAAAAATAAATAAAAAAAAAACTAGTATAATAAAAAGGATTGGAAGAAAAAATAAAGTATTTTCCAAATTTATTTATTTTAATGTTTAAAAACATTTTTCTTTGTACTCTTGGCACTATCGAATAATTTGTTATTGTTTTTAAAATGGCAATAAAACTCATCGCAATTATCGTTGCGTTTCGTTTCACTTCACCTGAGTCTGAGTATCATTCAGTAGTTCAGAAATTAAGTCAACAGGAATATTCCATTCAAACGCACGCATTACGTCGGAAATAAAGTATTTTCCATACTTTATTTTTATTCAAAAGAATAAAGTATGGGGATGGAAAATATCGTTGGATACGTTATTTTAAAGTATGGTTGGCAACCCTAACCCGTAGCTATGTCTTCAATCTCTAGAAATACTTAGACAGAGCTAGGAACGAGGGAAATTGGTTAAAAATTCTAATTAACTAGGAAGGCGATTCTTAATCTATGACACGCGCCCGGTCTATGATTGCTAAGATTAAGCAACTTTAACAAAGGCCCGTCATCGGATTGGTGACTAAAAATGTATCATATCGAGCTCCTCCGTGCTTCGGAAGGCACGTAAAGCCGTCGGTCCCGGCTGCTTTAGCAGTCTTCAACCACCAATCCGCACTGGGCCCGCGTGGTGGTTTATGGCCCGTTCTTCCTATCGGCCATAGGGAAGGCTCGTGCCCTAGCAGTGGGAATATTAAATGAGCTGATGATGATTATAATGATGGTTGTAGTTTGTGATTGTAAATTCAACGAATTCCTATTTATTCGAGGATATTTTATATGAACTATTATCTATGTATTTAACGAATTATATTAATTATACCTAATGTGGAAACTTTTTTGACAATCTCTGTTTTATAAAATGCTACATAAAATTACCTAATAAATATAAAAAATAATTAAATAAAAACGGCCTAGAATTTCACTTTAGGAAAAGACTGATATATATTGTATGTGCTTAAAAAATGTAAAGTAGTTTTAATGTAATATTAAAAAAATAAAAATGTAATAGGAGTTTCATCATCATTGAAATATTTTTTGTAAAAAAAATGTGTCAATGATATTCTTTTATTTATCATTATTTTCTGGAACTGGTGGTGCCTAACATACCAGCGTTTCACACCTATTGAAATTATTTTTGATCTAAATTTTTAAGTCAGGCCTGTGGTAACACGAGCTTATGAAACATACACCGCTGTATAGAAATAGTTCTTCAAACGCGTCAATTATATTTTATCGGTGGGTTTTTTGATGACTACCTACTGACATGGACTTACAATATGTCAATGCTACTAATAACTGATAAACTTATATAATATGTATATAAATAAATAATGAGATACAAGGAAAACTTGGAATTCAATCACTTAACAATAGGTGACAAATGCCCATACAACTTGTCTAATAATAATTAGTTACTACAAGGAAGAAAGTTCAGTAAACAAAATTATATTGTGGAAAGTACGCCGCGCTTGTTAAAAATAAATTATCTATTCATGTTTTCTTTGACGTGATCGAATGGTCGAAGGAGTTCGATGGCGCAGTGGGTCTGCACTGAAATAATGCACCAACTTTCGTCAAATAGGACTATAATATGAATAACGAATCTGAAATGTTGATATACGTATGATCACATTTCATCAACTGCAAATATTTTGACAAAACATCTAATTCTATCAGAGAAACGAGGCCAGAGCATTTAAAAAAAAATTCAGGCTAGTTTTTTTTCACTTTTCCTGACACAAAAATTGTAATATTTTTAAGAGCGGCCTCTTTGTCGGCTCTTTTGAATGAAACTACGGTCACGTGTTAGCGGTGAACGCCTCTCTGTTTCGGCTCCTTTGAATTGTTGAAACTACCAAAAGTGCTTTATTTTACTTTTTAATCGAAATGTCTTTTGGCGTGTTTCTTGAAAACTTGCGTATAAAAATTTAAGATTTTTTCATGAAAATAAAACTATTTTTATGAAAAAAAATCAACATGTATAAACATATATGTTGTTGAATTTATCCTCAAAATATTTGCAGTTGAGAAAATGTGACCTTATATTTATGTCTATAACTTGAATTTACTAGCTCAAATACACGATTGTATAATTTAGACCTGATCATAATTATTTTCGAAAATACTACTAAGAATAACAATTGTTAAAATTACAACAAAGTTACTTAATTTATATGCTTAGGAACCACTCAAATCTATACTATCTATACTAATATTATAAAGCTGAAGAGTTTGTTTGTTTGTTTGTTTGTTTGGTTGAACGCGCTTATCTCAGGAACTACTGGTTCTAATTGAAAAATTATTTTTGTGTTGAATAGTCCATTTATTGAGGAAGGCTATAGACTATATTAAATCACGCTATGACTAATTATCGCTGGTGAAACCGCGGGGCACAGCTAGTACATTAATAACTTCATTATTCGTAATTTAGTAGCTGCATATTTGATAACTAAAACCAATAACTTTTTAGATTCTGTTAATTTGCGGTGTCAATTGTCGCAGGCGCTACGTATTTTCGACCATATGACAGCGCCAGTAAGGATCAGCCTTTTTGAATGTTAACAAATCGAGGTGTCGTTTGAAGCTACTTTCGCAAAGGTCTGTCATCGGATGGGTGACTAAAAATGTATTGTCTCGAGCTCCTCCGTGTGTCAGAAGGCACGTAAAGCCGTTGGTCCAAGTTGCATTAGCAGTCGTTAACAACCACCAATCCGCACTGGGACCGCGTGATGGTTTATGGCCAGTTCTCATTGTGTTGTTTCCATCCATAAAGGATCTCTATCATCTCTTGCCCCAGCAGTGGGGACATATAAGGAGGCAAACGAGCAGGCGGGTCACCTGATGCGAAGTAATCGCCGCCGCCCATGAACACCCGCAAAACCAAAGTAATCGCAGATGCGTTGCCGGCCTTGAGGAACAAGTTGGATCTTGAGAAGGAAGTAGGAATTGGGAGAGGGGAGGGGTGAGAGATGGGCCTCCGGTACTTTCACTCACCAGACGAAACACAACAGCAACGAGTGCCATTGTTTCACGCCGATATTCTGTGAGAGGGTGGTATTATGCCGGGCGTGCCGGCCCATTTCGTGCTGCAACGCAGTGTGGCTCTACCACTCGGACAGTGTTACTCATTTAGCACCACCCAGGGGTCACGTGTAGGGTCTCAAGGGTAAACCTACGGACGCGAGTAACTTTAACCCCCAAAATATGATGATGATGATTAAGATGATGATCGAAGGGTCAATAAAACATGCACTAGGCACCCTAAGTACGATTTTTAATCGCAACCAGATCGCTTTAACAAAAAAAAACGGGAAGCATTAAAGGCTTCCTGGGTGACAAACCAGCCCCCCAACCGCCTAACTCTCTCGCTTTCGATCGCTTTGAAGGCGAGGCCCTCGCTTCATCTTCTAATATAATATCGAATAATATCGAAAGCTATAGCCTATAGCTTTCAATATTGCTTTCATATAACTTTCGAAATGACAAGATGACGCCTCCTTCTCGGCTCGCCTTCAAACCAATCGAAAGCGAAAGAGTTAGACGGTCGGCCCCCAGGAGTTGATAGTTTGCGCTTTGCTTTTATAATAATTGTTTTTATTCTTAAGTTTCCTATGTGTGTTAGTCTTTTTTTTTTAAATATGTAGAGGTATTTAGGCATCAACGACCCGTACGGCTAGAAAAAAAGATCTGTTGCATATTCAAATTCTACACTATAAGTGCCTTACAAAGAAACAAAGAATAAGTTCTGAATAGTTATTCCGTGTTTTGTTCCCGTCATGTAGACGTCATTTCAAATTAGAGTGAAAGAGACAAAACACGGAATAACTATATGTATATTCTGAGTTTATTCTTTGTTTATTTGTAAAAACCTAAATGTAAGTTAGGTGAGATAAAAAACTGTTGATCAATTTTAAAACGCACCATCTTATCTGGAGGTGAGCTTTTGGCAAACACAAACGTGCACTACTCGTATATGAAATAAAACCTATTTTCTGTTTCAATTTCAAGTTTTTATTTTTTAATCAGCAAAAGGCGTAAGTTTAACAGCCTTGCGACACAACCTTGATAGAGACATTGATAGGATGTAGCGATGGTGCGTGAAACTTAATGAGTCATTGTAACACCATTGTATTGAGCGTAGAACCGTGGTAGAGACAACGTAGAGCCTTGGTAGAGCCTTAAATTAATTTGAACTTGGCATTGAATACTTTTTCCCCCATAGACTCATTAGAAGGTTTAGATAGTAAAAATTTTTTGCAATCGAAGGTAATGGAACACGATTGTAGTCAAATTCAAATTGGTTGTTAATTGAATGAATTGTCTGTGAATATGTTTATTTGTTTGTCGGAGCTAATCTCTGGAACTACTGAACTAATTCCGAAAATTCTTTCGCTGATAGAATTCTTATATAGAATTCTTGTGGGTAACATAGGCTATATTTAATTTTGATAAAAAAGATTTCTTATTAAATTGTCAAATCCACGCGGTCAAAATCACGGGCAAACTGCTAGAATTTTATACAGGAAAAAATGCATTAAAGAAGAGAGAAAATGCGAGAAGACAAAAATGGTTATAGGTAATTCTCCCCCCGACCCCATTAAGGAGGAGGGTATACCCATTAAAAACTCCTGCACTTCCTTTCCGTGATCCCAGGATGATTTGGGATCATCACTGGAGTTTACCCCGAGGGAGACGTTTAGCAGCTTAGCTAATACAATTGAAGTAAGAAAGCTAAAACTTTAAAAGAAAAAAAGCAAAAGGTCACTCGTGCGGTGACCCAGCTTTATGAAAGTTGCTTAAAATATTATGGCAATAAAAATTATCCTATCTTATCTTATCTTATCTTAACATGCACGATCGCAACCCGAACGCACTAGCCGTTGCTGCTGGTACCACAAATTACTTGTGACACCATCATTATAAATAACGCATTACCGACCGAACTTGACCTTAGGACTAAATTATTACGTTTCTGCTCCTTACTTATTTTTAATACTTAGGACAACTAATCTACATTATAGGTAAGCTCCATCAAAATGAAGTAGGACATCATGACAAAGTTTTGAACTATAAACATGAATCACTTTCATTATTATGGAGAAGTTATAGTCAACAGAAAAAACCGGTAAGTCCTTGTCGAGCCACGCGCAGTGTAGGGTTCCGTAGCCCATCTCAATAATGCGGACTCTGAGGAGAGGGCTTTTATGAACATTTATTTAACGATGGCTCATATACTTAAATGTAGATACTACCGGTTTCACACACCTGACAACGTTATTTAAGTAGTTCCCAATTAAGAATTTGTACTGCGCTAAGTACATTTTATAAGTTGGTCGACTGTTACTCGTAAACTTGTAAAGCCTACTTAGCTGTGATAGTTTTCAGTGTGGGGGGAATCTTGACTCTAACTAAATTTTGCACTTTAAAACTTAATAGTTCACAAACGGATGCCTCAATCAAGAAACTGTTTCCACAAACTCGTAATATTTTAGAAATTGCTATCCAACGACACCTTACACTATACACTACACACTTACAACCTAAAAAAAATATTTTTCAAAATTATACTTTACTACTTTGTCGGCGTGATTAATATGTATATCCATACCAAATAATAGCTTTCTAGTACTAAGAGTCTATGAGCTAGGCTGCGGACGGACAGACAGACAGACATGGCGAAGTCTCCCTTCATAGTATTAATAATTACTCGTATTGTACAAGGTAGGTAGGTAGATAGGACTTTGTCTCTAGAGGTGAGTGGGAGAGTCACAGTAAATACGAGTATCAATAATTTATTTTGACAATTGTGTTCACATATTTCTTTTTATTTATTTATTTCAATAAGGAGCTCGATGGCGCAGTGGTTAACGCACCCGGTTAGCGAGTACTGAGGTTAAGCAACTTTCGCAAAGGCCGGTCACCGGATAGGTGACCAAAAATTTATCATCTCGAGCTCCTCCGTGTTTTGGAAGGCACGTTAAGTCATTGGTCCCGGCTGCATTAGCAGTCGTGGTCGTGGCCCCCGTGGTGGTTTATGGCCCGTTCTCCCTATACATCCATAGGGAAGGCTCGTGCTCCAGCAGTGGGGACATAAAAATGAGTTGATGATGATGATGATAATGATGAAGCAGCGCCTCCTGACGGCACACCTACGAGAAGAGTTAAAATTTTGCCATACAAATTCTCGTTTTCGTTAACATAATCGAAAGGCGTTTGAAACTCGCACTTGGCACCTAGATACTCCACAAACCACAAAATAGGTAGACAACCTCACACGATCACGTTATCTCGCAACAGCCGCACTCTATCACCCGTTTGTACTAAACTTATGAATCGCCTAAGTCTTGGCTTAACTATTACCCGGTCAAGTTAACTCGGCACCTGGCTCGAAAACGTCGCTTACACTCAGGTGCCGACTTAACTCGACCGGGTAGTAGTTAGGCAAAGACTTAGGCGATTTATACGTTTAGTGCAAACGGGTGTATGTGTGCGTTGTTCCAGCGCGATATGTATTAAAGCTTACCTTTTGCAGTCTCCGTATTGTATGGTAAAGTCGCGAAGAACAAAACACTGACGGCCCCTTTTTGTATATTACAGTAGAATCGCAAACCACAAACGCGTATTCACATATTTATGTTGACGACTGTACAATTTTAGCAGATCAGCTGATAGCAGCACGCGTACAACCAAACACTAATGGTGTACAACGTCATTGACATACATTTGTAACGTAACGATGCGATGTAGCTATATTCTGGTACTGTTGTGCGATTTGGGAACGATGTCGCTTCGATAGAGCATCAACTTATGATAGAACTCGCGTGTGTGTACTGATTGCTTACAAACACCTCACCGCACTGGGCCCGCGTGGGGGTTTATGGCCCGTTCTCCCTGTGGTTTTCCATACAATTAGGGAAGGCTTGTGCCCCAGCAGTGGATGAAATATACAAAGAGCTGGTGATGAGAGATGTACTCTGAGAGGTGAACTTCGAACTTATTTTATAGCTTTGTTGGTCTATGTTTACATATTTGTACTTTTTAAAGTTAATTAAAAAAGGTTTTTTTTAACCCCCGACGTAAAACGACGGGGTGTTATAAGTTTGACGTGTCTGTGCGTGTGTGTGTCTGTCTGTGGCATCGTAGCTCCCGAACGGAAGAACCGAATTTGATTTCTTTTTCTTTTTAAAGAGGTTCACGTTTATACCTTTTTATTTTATTTGTAAATATTTTTTCATATTTTTTTTACTTGTCTTAGGCTTTTTACGTTCATACAATTTTTATTATTTTGTGTCGGGGGTTTTTTAAATTTTAAAATTTTATTACAATTACTGGTAAGCTCTTGGCGTTTATCTCATGTTTACCTGATGTTAAGTAATAATGAGGTCAAAGGTGGAAAACTCCCTTCACCCGGAATGTTCAATAACTGAGGCTTTCTAATTCAATTCAAATTAACCAAAAAATTTTAACGTCTATACGTGAAATTTTTTTGGTTAATTTGAATTTTTGGTTATTACTATGGTATTATACACATGTCATTAACCAAAAACAATCTATGATAAATACTCTAGAAAAACTCACACGTTATCATGGTCCATGCAATAATAAAAAACATGCAAAAATTCCGTTAATACCTAATTACTCTCAAATTGTATTTAGTGTTCTAAAGACACATCGCAATGTTGAATGCTGTTTAATTGACCAACTTGCAACACAGAATAGGCGCCTAAGGTCGTTCAACGCGGTTCGACGGAACGTATAATGATACATCACGACCCAGCCATGTGACAGTACTCGTATGTTGTCTGTCTATGTTTATGACTTTTTAACATATCCTTTGGTGGTAGGGCTTGTTTTTAAATCCGCCTGGGTAGTCACCACTATCTTATCTAAGTTTGTCGCCATAACAACAATATTAGTAAAAACAACAATGTCAGTGACAAGATCATAACATACATGTCGGTAACATTGTTGTTTTGTTTATGACTTTTTAACATAAACGTTGGTGGTAAGGCTTGTTCTGAATCCGCCTGGCTTAGTTATCACTATCAGTAAGTCTGTCGCCATAACAACAATTTTAGTAACAAACAACAATATTAGTAAAAGTAAGTAACAAGAACAATCGTAATATTGTTGTGTTTTGTTTATGACTTTTTAACATATCCGCTGGTGGTGGCTTGTTCTAAAACCGCTTTGCTAATTACCATTATTTTATCTAAGTATGTTGCCATAACAACAATATTAATAACAACAACAATGTCAGTAACAAGAACAATAGTAACATTGTTGTGTTTTGTTATCTGCCTGATTTTAGGCAAAGTTCAGATGGGGGGACAGCTAGTGGAGCAGGATTGTGCCGCATTTTATGGCGAGTTTACAATAACCCCACTAGGGGTCCTCACCTTGCCGACCTGCAAGTCGCTTTTTCACACCTCGTTTAAAGGACCATGTTGTAGGAAGAAGGAAATACGTGTGCTAGGAAGGAATTAAATTTTTTTGGTAGCGTGACAAAGTAAGGATTAAAAATAAAGTCCGCCTAGCTAGATATGTTACCATCTTATCTAATTGCTTATCGTTGTTTGTCTTTTTTTATTATTTCAACTGCAAATTTTCAAATATTGTTAGATAGATAGATTGATATACACTTTGTTGCCTACACAATTATACAGAAAACAAATAACAGGAACTTTAAATATAATAAAGGTAAAGGCGGTCTTATCGCTTAAAGCGATCTCTTCCAGAGAACCTTTGTGGCATATGATAAATTAGGAGACAATGAGAGGTAGTGTACCGAAAACTAGCGAATCAATAGGAAAGTAGGAAGCTTGGTAAATATATACAACGTGTAACAGAAAGGTGTGGTCAAAATGAAAAGATCCAAAGCGTATCCGATCTAGATCTTGTATGCAGCGTTACTAAGACATAATTATTAAATTTAACTTGTTAAGCAATTTTTCATTAAATATTTCTACTGTTACGTCACATCAAAATAAACAAGTCACAGCCCTAGTGGTTTAGTAAACTCTGTGCATGTACTTACATTTATTATCACTACTGCTTGTTTATGCGCGCCTGACGTATTAACAATTGCATGACAAATTAAAGTTAACAATTATGTCTCAGTTACAACACATACAAGATTTAGATCGGATACACATTTGATCTTTTCATTTTGACCACACCTTTCTGTTACACGTTGTATAAACTATTTTGCGAATAACACTTTATGAGTTAACATGTTAACAATGTAGCTCTTATTACAATGGAATAAGAATCAAAACTAGTCAAAATCAATATGTTATTGCTTGTGACTGTACCCTACTATGAGTATCCCATAGGCAGCACGCACTGCTAGCGATAGTGACTAGTGCAAGCTAAAATGAACAACGCTTCCTCTTATCCGCTAGAGCTTAAGGTTTATATTTCCACCAAACAAACCATTCAGGCTGGCACGTGTCAAGAGTATTTTCAATTTAAAGGAAACTTTATAGCGCCCTTTGTTGTTAATTAGAGCGTAAGGTTCTTTTTGCTGTAACGAAACATTTACGTAGCCACTAGCGAGAAGCGCACTAACTCATGGTATTAGAGATGTGCCGGTTTGTAAAAAACGTATGTACACGGATACGGATCATTACCACAAAAATACATAAAATACTCTTACTACAAAAATGGCTAAATACGTGTTTAAAATATTGTGTCTATCTAAAAGTATTAGCTAAAAAGTGACAGAATCTGTTTTAAGCATTGTCTAACTTTAGCCTTCGTTGTGTGGTAAAGCAGTTAGTGTCTATATCCGCGAATACGGATACGGACTTCTACTTTTTACTTAGTCTGTGCTAACACAACGTATTTCGATTTGCACTGCGTGTATTGTTGTTTATAGTTTAGTGGGATACGGGCAATATATATATCAATAATAACATTGAATCTCCCTACCTGCTAAGTAAAATTTTACTTAGATGCCCTAGGGCGAACATGCGGAATTGTAATACATTTTCTGTACCTATGTGTTGGACGAATTATGCAAGCAATCGATTAATACCAAGAACAACAAAAACTTATAATTTATTTATTTATTTATTTATTTAATGGATTACTAACATAAGATACAGCATTACAATTTAATATTTATATTAGGGTTGTTTACTAACTGTTCTTAAATTTATAGGTAATCACAGCATGCACAAAAATTAACATATTATAAAAATTTACACTTTACAAAAAATTATAATCAAAGTAACATTCCAAAACTTAACATAAACATTTTTAAATCATTTCACAAATCATTTAACTTTTCCAATTTACCACTCAACTACATTAAAGTACTACTGAGGCATGTCATTATTTTTAAGTATTTTGAGAAACCCGGGAAGACCTTGACAATGGATATCGAGCTCCGGAAGCCCATTGGATAAAACGTTGTACAGACGACATAAACGTCTCACCGGCGAGCTGAAGATTTGAAGTACGGTCACATCGATATTTTTAATCTTAAGCTACGTCAATTTAAATCGATTTTTAAAAATGAAAAATAACAGTGTACAACTTATAAGTTACCTAATATTGTAAATTCAAAATTTTAAGTTATTTTTTTTTGTAATCTAATAATATTTCTGGCTACACCTACTATTTAATTTACTTTTTATTAATTTGTATTCTAGCATGCAACGTTGCCTTTCTCAACAATAGTTTTATATAAAAGTGGAAACTAATTAGGCTTATGTAGGAACTAAGTGTCACAATTATTTGTATGACTGTAACGCTGTTTGTTTCCCAATAGATAATTAAATAAATAAATAAATAGATAAATAAATATAAATACATATAAAAAAATAGAAGTTAATCTATATTTAGAACTAGCTGACCCGGCGGACTTCGTACCGCATTTCTTTATTTTTTTTAATATAGCCTATGTTACTCAGCGCTAATGTAGCATTCTGATAGTGAAAGATTTTTTTAAATCGGTCCAGTAGTTTTTGAGTTTATTCGTTGCAAACATACGATCGTGCTCGGTGGCGTGCACTTGGAGAGGCCTATGTCTAGCAGTGGACTAGTATAAGCTGATGATGATGATGATGATGATACATATGTACATACAAAAATACGAAGCTTTGTTAGTAAATCTATACTAATATTATAAAGATATAACACGTAATGACATTTCTTATGTAAAAAAGATCCGTTCAAGATCCGCCAAAAAGTAACGGATACGGATACGGATCTTATTTCTCCATCGGATATCCGCGGATATAATTATAGATACATAATATCTATATATCCGGCACACCACTACAAGGTGTAGGGTTTATATGTCGGCAAACATAACACGTGCCGTTTGCCAGTCCGGTTTCCACGAAGTAGGCCTCATTCAAAAGAGGTTGCAAACACTCCGCGAACTTTAATTGGGCACAAAGATCAAATAAATGGGATTGATTACGATCCGCAAAATTACGTACTAATATATGTAAAGAAAAAATTATGCACGATTAAAAACTTATTTAATTTATTCTTTAGTCGTTACGTAACGTACATAATTAAAACGAGTTATGTAATTTGATATTATTTTTCGCTATAGATTTTATTATTCCATTCGTAGGTATCCACATGCTTATTAATGTAGTGTTAGAAATCTCAGTTACTAGCTCACTGTCAATTGTTTTTAATCGGATGCGTTCCATTTTAGGAAACAATAACAGCTTAGTTTCATTTTCAACAATAACATAATTATAGAGTTTGTAATTTGTTTTAGAGATTTGAATCAAAGAACAAAATATATAACCGCCTCTGTGGTCTAGTGGTTAAGACCACCGGTTTAGACAATGAGGTCCCGGGTTCGATTCCCAGCGGGGGGGTACATGTTTGTGTACCCGGTTTGGTTGAAGGTATAGATAGGGCTTATTTGTCCACCTGGCTAGCTACCACCGTATTAGCTAAATATGTCGTCATAACATCAATGTATGTAGCATTGTTGTGTTCCCACTGTTAAAGATAAGATAGCGAGTATCTCAGTAGTTGAGGATTTCGGATGAAGTACGCTTCCTCTTTCGGCCTTATCATCATTGACATCAGATGAGGTGAAAGATTATTAAAAAAAACTGTCCATCCCAGGCATGATTGTGGACGTTATATAACAGATGGAATAGAATTAAATAGAAACATTTTTATTGACACTCACACAAAAATTAAAAAAAAAAAAACCACGGGTTGCACTCTGGGAGTGCCGGCAGAAGTGAAAACTTGAATATTAACGTTGTGCATTTTTGATATTTTGGAATGGTTAGGGAATAATTTTGCACGAATTGCTTTAATTATCAGTATAAAAGTACTCTCATTTATGTGGTAGAATACAATATTTATTTATTGGGCTATCGTATACAAACATGACAATTTATATTACATTAAAATGTTATATTAAGTTATATTAAAAATTTATATTACGCCGCGCCAGCTGTCTACTCTCCATCTGTCTTACGAATTATCGATCAGGTCACGTGTCCTGACGCGAGTTTATCATTTTTTACCCATTCCTCTACTCTCCATCCGTCTTACGAATTTTCGATCAGGTCACGTGTCCTGACGGTCACGTGTCCTGACGCGAGTTTAACATTTTTTACCCATTCCAAAAAAAGTGCACAACGCCGCTAAAGAAGTTTTCACTTCAAAAAACAAAAAAAAAATACTTACAAACAAAGGACAGATAAATAGAGAAAACTACAAAAAAAGAAAAAACGTACAATTTAGAAAAAAAGAGAAAAGTGAAATAAAAAAACAAAATAGGGTGTGTGAGGCCAACAAGGACCCTGTCTCAGCATAATACTCCCACTTCACTCACAGTTGGGCTGAGTGGCGTATGAGCGCTGTTATTCTTACGGGGCCTTTGACGGACGTAGATATATTAAATAAATAATATAATAAAAAAAAAATAAACACTCATGTTTAAACAATATTACTATACACATACATACTCGAGATAGATCGAGGCCTTGATTATTTTTCAATAAAAAAATAGAAAAATGATAAGAATATTTCCACGCGCGGTTTTGAACCCGGTGCGCTTCCAATTACGCTATCTAAACTTACTTTGTGGGCTAAGGAAACCATTTTCAATGTCAACAGCTATGTTATCATAGTTATCAACATCGGATCTTAATATTTTCAACAACATCAACATCATTAATTATTATCAAAAGTAATAGTAGTAATAGTAGTAAAGAGCCACTACAGCATAGTTTGCAGTGCACCTGACCCGGCATGTCATGGGGTGCGGGTTCGAATCCCTCTCCTGGATTTTTTTCAACACTTTGCCTTTTTTAAAATTGTAATTTATTTGCAACAATATTTGCGTAAAATTATATGTACATATCATAAAATAGCCTATATACTGTCCCACTGCTGGGCAAAGGCCTTCATCAATGAAATCAAGTCATCGCTACAATTGATGGGTAATGGCTTAATCATCACGCTTGCCAATACGGTCTGGTGATCACACGCCCGGGTTATGCATCGAAAAATCCGAAACACATATTGCCCGACCTGGGAATTGAAGCCAGGGCCGTCGGGTATTGGACTGAGTGCTTAGCCACTAGGCCACCGAGGCGTCATATCGGGCGATTATTATCAACTAACTGACCCGGCAGACTTCGTACCGCATTTTTTTAACATATTTTTAGCCTATGTTACTCAGCACTAATGTAGCATTCTAATGGTGAAAGAATTTTATAAATCAGTCCAGTAGTTTTTGAGTTTATTCGTTACAAACATACACACATACGAAAATACAAAGCTATCCTCTTTATAATATTAGTATAGATAACAAATCAGAAACGAAATAGTTACCTCTTTGAAGCAACATGTCGTAATTATAACACATTTGTGTGAAATTAGGGAAATTCGTTTCGGTTTTTTTTAGTTGTGAACTTGTGACTCAAGATTCGTCATTCTTTACTAATTACTATTGAGGTTAACGTGTCGAATTGTCGATTACGAACGACGAGTAAACACAAAACATTTGTCTGATGAATCTGAATACCTACTAATAGAGATGTTCTAAAATAATTATACCGATAAAATAATTTGTTCGAAAATAATGATACCCATAAAATACGTTGTTATTGTTTTTGATATAATAATAATGAAACAAAAACAAAACAAAATGAAATGAAACAAAAATATTTCAATGTTTGTGGCAGGAAAAGTACAAAAAAAAATATCCTAAATTTTTTTTAAATACTAGGGCCTTATTTCTCTGATATAGTTAGATGTTTTGTCAAAATATTTGCAGTTGATAAAATGTGACCTTATATGTCATTTTCGTAACTTAACAATAAGTTCTGTTAGCGATAGGCTCGATGTAAAGACGATCTGTTAATCATTAGTAACATTTCCTTTTCGTTTTTCAACATGCTTAGTAAAGTCACGTTTCAAGCACTTTATTAAAACCAAAACACTGTCATGCGTCCACAAAATAACCAATCGTTTCTGAGTAACCTAATTTTGAAATTTAGACCGTGATTTAAAAAAAAACCCACAACAATTTACTTAACTTACCAAAGTTTAATCGATATCCACACTCAATACTCAATATATTTATTGCAAAACCATAAATAGTGATGGTAAAAAAACAAATTATGGACCGTTTTGGGTACGCAATTAAAAGAAGAAAGAGAAAAGAGGAGAGGAAAGAAACCTTTTCACTTCAGTAGCTCAAACATGTAGGTTTTGCTGCCTGAAATCAGTGAGCAAAATCGCATTTCGAGTGATACCAAGTAACTTTTTTTTTTTTTCAAAAAGCCACGAGTATCTTATTCAGCCTTGGGTTAATCATACAATTTGAAACATTCAAACTCTATATCTTTCCCGCCATTAGAAAGAGAGAGAGAGAGAGACAAAGACCAGCCTCTTCGAAGTTCCAATTTTGAATTCGACCTCAAAGACAAACAAGTTCGAAATCTCGTACTAACTAAAGAAATTTTGCAAAAAGATAATTATGTCTTTTAATGTAATTTATTGAATGTTTAACTTATTGTTGTATTTAAACGAAAATAAGTATATACTACAAATAAAACTGATATTTAACCTGTAAATATTTATTTCTAGTTTCAATAATGTTACGTAATATATTTTATCTCCTAAAGTGTTCTCGCTGCTGAAGTGAAAAGTTATGTGTGTTACACGAGAGCAAAGTTTTTTGCATCTCGTGCCTTTAAATCCCTCGCCACACTCAGGATTCAAAATCAGCACTCGCAGCAAACAACGACTTTGCTCTCTTGTTGCACAAATAACTATTTCTTTACATTTTATGTGAAGTTAATAATGAACATATAAATCGATGATAATGAAACTATGTTATGTTTGAAATCGTGACTCTCATTAAATATTGTTTATTGTTTGTTCCAGATTCGACACAATGTTTAGCAGAAGAGACTATGTCGTTTGGACGTTAGTGGTGGCGTTAACCTATGGTAAGTCCTAGTAACATACAATGTTTAACAAAAAGGTGTGGTCAAAATGAAAATATCCACAGATCTAGATCTTTATGCAGAGTTACTCATCATCATCATCATCATCAGCTCATTTTATGTCCCCACTGCTGGGGCACGAGCCTTCCCTATGGATGGATAGGGAGAATGGGCCATAAACCACCACGCGGGCCCAGTGCGGATTGGCGGTTGTTAACGACTGCTAATGCAGCCGGGACCAACGGCTTTACGTGCCTTCCGAAGCACGGTTACTAAGACATGATTATTAACTTTAATTTGTTATACAATTTTTAATTAAATATTTCTATTGTGACGTCACATCAAAACAAACGTGTCTCAGCCCTAGTGGTTTAGTAACTTCTGTGTACTTACATTTATGATCACTGCTGCTTGCTTATACGCGTCTGACGCGCATCACTTCACAAATATAAATAAGTATTTCATTAACCATTGCATGACAAATTTAAGTTAATAATTATGTCTTAATAACAACACACATAAGTTCTAAATGGGATACACTTTGGATCTTTTCATTTTGACCACACCTTTTTGTTACACGAGTCTTTC
This sequence comes from Eudonia mercurella, assembly GCA_963082485.1. Taxonomy (NCBI): domain Eukaryota; kingdom Metazoa; phylum Arthropoda; class Insecta; order Lepidoptera; family Crambidae; genus Eudonia; species Eudonia mercurella. The sequence goes on from OY720046.1 coordinate 8,179,497, forward strand.
CTATGGATAGATATGTAGGAAGAAAGGACCATAAGCCACCACGCGGGCCCAGTGCGGATTGTTGATTGTTAACGACTGCTAATGCAGCCAGGACCAACGGCTTTACGTGCCTTCCGAAGCACCAAGGAGCTCGAGATGATAAATTTTTGGTCACCCATCATTTCTTTCGCCTTTGCGAAACAGGCTTAACCTTAGCAATCGCAGACCGGGCGCGTTAACCACTGCGCCATCGAGCTCCTGTAAATTTAAAAAACCTGACCATAATTAAATTACTTAAAAAGGTTATTGATATATCAACGGTCGTAAAAACGATGCATTTATAAAAGAGTACTAACATCTTTAATTATACGAATACCACTATTATCATATTAAACAGTTGTGTCTGGTCGAAAAACTTTACCCTATTAGTCTTATTACAAGGTGATAAAGCTTAAAATTGAATAAACCTGTACATAGTGTGATCAATTTAATATTTATGTGACCGCGAAGTGTTGAGTGGCCTGGCATAGACAAGTGGGATTATGAAGGTGACTAGCAATTTTACGACCTATTTGTTGGATGGGATATTATTTGCTGCCAGGTTAGGTATCTATCTAAGCATGTGCCTAAATTAGCAAAAAAAATGCAATATGAAAAAATGTTTATCTAAAATTTACTATAAGTAGGTAAATATTTTTTCATAACAATTTTTTTTTTGCTAATTTAGGCACACGATTAGATTAATACCTAGTTAGGTAATAGTTATTTGTTATACAAGAGTGCAAAGTTGCTTTTTAACCGCGTGCTCAATTTTGATGACCGAGCAAGCGGAGGATTCTAAAATTGAATCACGAGCGCAGCAAGTGATTCAAAAATTTGAATCCTGAGCGTTAGCGAAGTTACTTTTGTACTGATAAATTCGGCACCATGGAGGTAAAAGAAAATAGGTTTAATTATGTTTTGAATTCACAAACTTAGTGCACACGATGTTCTAAATTTAATCTACTTTATCCTCTAGCGGATAAAAACGGCTTTTGCACTCAGATATCGAAGAGCAAAAGTACTCTTTCCAAGATGGGGGGATGAAAATTAAATTTATAATTTACTATAGTAGATAACAAATTGTCTAGAGTTCCAAAATGAGCAAAATCGTTTAGTCTTATTCTTCCTAAGGGCCATAGTAGCAATTAGCCTAATGTAACATTGCTATAGTACACCAAAGTAGCACACGGTCTGAATTTTTGTCAAAGTTCCATATTGACGAAAGATCCAAAATCGACAATATCGAATACGACAATAGTCTAATTATATTTCGACCAAAGTTTTAAAATAAGGAAAAGTGTTGGAAAAAATTCCACGAGCGGGATTTATACCTGAACCCTTTGAAATACGGGGTCAGTTGCATTTCTTTACGAATACAACAATTTATGTAGCCTATGGAAATCGATCCCGGGCACAGCACTAGACCGCCGAAGCAGCGTAGAGCTTTGCAATAGTTTTTTAACTTTCAAGAACACGCAAGTCACTGCGCCATTGTAAAAAATAAAGTTCTATGTAAAATAAGTCCTTTTTGACGATACTAAAAAGTATACGATAAAGTTGGAAAGAAACATGAACTTGTTAATGTCAAATTGCGTACCTAGCAAAGGTACATATGTTTGCGAATTAACAGACAAAATTTACTTCACGATTTTTATTTATTATATTAACGATAATACCCACTTATTAGAAACGCTAAGGGTTATATGTACCTAAATATTTATTAAATACAGTGAAAAAATTAAATGCCTACCCGACCCAGCCAGGAATCGAACCTGGGTCTTCCGCAATCCGGGCTGCTGCAATGACCATTATGCTACTAGGAAGGCTGACGTAAGCACTGAATTTTTACACTGCTTTTTAATTTTTGAGAGCTTTTAGCGGCACAGTGCCATCTATCCAATGGTTATTGCAACCAATAGCTATGCAGATTCATCTTTACATATGAAATACCAGATTATATGTACCTACTTGAAAAAGGTTGGAAAATTAAACAAAGGGTTTTTTGGTATCAGAATGACATTTCAAAGCGGCATGAAATTTAAGATGATGATGAATTATGGAAAACGTTTTTTTATATCTTATGTGTAAGCACAGTGCCTTTATCTCACCTGATATAGGTGATGATAAAAGGCCAATGGTGGAAGCGGTGTGGTGGTCGCCCGGATTCCTTAAATACTTCAGTAGCACTGGCTATCTTAGAGTTTCTTAAGGAAGCTTTTCTTGGGGCTAGATAATTGGTGTGAGTGTGGGAAACATTTATTTATTTATTTATTTATAGCTGCCGGAAAACAACATTGCTACAAACATTGATGTTATGAAGACATATTTAAATAAGATGGTGGTCTAGCCAGGCGGACAAACAAGCCTTAGCACCAACCAAACCGAGTACACAAACATGTACCCCTGGATTCAAACCCGGGACCTCTGGGTTTGAGACCTGTGGTCTCAACCGCGTGACCTTAGAGGCGGTTAGAAATTAAGTCATTCATTAAAATATAGCGATGACTTTATCTCAATGATGGAGTCCTTTGCCCAGCAGTGAAACATCATCATCATCATCATCAGCTCTTTTTATGTCCCCATTGCTGGGGCACGAGCCTTCCCTATGGATGGATAGGGAGAACGGGTCATAAACCACCACGCGGGCCCAGTGCGGGTTGGCTGAGGACGTATATGAGCTGGTGATTTTTGATACTTAGCTATCCTCTGCCCACATGCCAAATTGCCCAGGGAAATAAAAGATTTACTTATTCATTATTTATTAGATTTACATTAACATAATTATAATGGACTTTAATGTTGTGAATTAACTTCATTTTTATTGTTATAAATTGAATTTAAATGAAATGTATGTATCTGTATTTTCCACCATTGTATGCATGTTTAATGCAAATAAATAAATATTATATTTCTACTCTATTCTGCTGCACTACTTAGCTCCAAACCTATGCAGTTTAATCACACGAAAGAACTATCACACTATGAAGTATAGACTAAAATAGATATTGTCAAATCTCTAACTAATATACAGTGTTTCCAATAACGGTAGCTGGTATTTCAATCGAGGTATTAAGCCTTTGTGCTATAGTGAGCGAGCGCACAAGATAAAGGTGGGTGCACACGACAACTAAACGGCCTATGTGTACATCACTACGTACCACACCGATCCTATAGTATTCTGTAGTATATTGAATGGGTTTCGAAACCTTGCGCTTGGAATGAGTTGTCTTGATACTTGTGCATTTTATTGTATTGGTCTGATGTTGTCTAATCAAGTCAGATGTTTCAAGCGTTAAGTTTAGTGTATACTACTGGACATAGGATGGGTTGTGTCTTTGATGTTGACGTCCGACTCGTAATAAATAAAAAAATGTCCTTTGGCTGAGATCATGATGATGATCGCGATAGGTTCAATTGATACAGAGAGAGGCAAAGCTCATAAAAAATACATGTTCATACATTTTCGTTGTTTAACACTAGTTTTCGAAGCCTCCTTTTAAGCTCATGTCTCTAATTACAACAAATAACTAAACATATGTTTAATTTAAATTACTTACTAAAAAATAATACAGATCCAAAAAAGAACAAAAGAAACAATAAAAAAACTAGTAATGACAAATATTTGTGTATACTATGTATACTTATTTATTTTTATATGAATTTATAGGTGCGTGATCAAAAGGCTTAACTAAGATAAGATCTACATAAATTGCAAAACAAAGTTATAACTTGTTCCAATCTACAAGGTCACGTGACTCATATTAAACATTTAAAAAGTAATTGCAGACTGGACTCAGCCTTGATTCATGCAAAAATATTGATTCTAACATAACTATACAGGATGTTTGGTAATATGTGTCTTATTCCAAAACATAATTATGCAACCAAGTAAAAAGGTAACCGTGATAATCTGCAAAAACATAACTATATACAGGGTGTCCCAAAATTAGCAAGTCACACTGTCACCGGAGGAAGGTGGGCCTCAGATGCGTCAAACAAGCTAAATTGTCCATAAAAAAGGTTGAAGTAAATTTTTTTCACGGTTGCTGCTCAAAGTCGAAGCCATTGTTTTTGTGTGACAATAAAGTTAAGAGAAACTATCTAATCGTCGTTTTTGCACATGACTTTGCTACTAAATAATGTTGTTTCATTATTAAGTAACTATTCTCAAAAACGTAGGCGTAAAAAAAAGTTAAATAAAGAGCTCTTTAAAAAAACTTTGATAAAAATATGATCTAAAATTGATGATTTAAAAAAAATACCTGATGATGATGGTTATATCTCTAAACTCCACATCTGAGGTTCACCTACCTCCGGTGTCAGTGTGACGTGCTACTTTTGGGACACCCTGTAGATTTAGTTTTCCATACAAAAACTCAAATTTATTGTATGCAATTATTTTTTTTCAACCCTGACATGTATTAACTATAAAACAAAACTACCTCAATATCTCGGCAATATTCCGGGGAGCTATGACACGAGACCCTATCTGTAATGTTCGTGATTCCAAACATCCTGTACAATGCACAAACTACACTGGAATTATGAGACGACCTCCAAACAAACCATCTTGCCTTTGAATGATTACTATTATGAAATCTCAATTATCAGGGTCCTTCACATTCAACTATCAAAAACATTGGTCGCGGTGTACAGCGCTAGATGAATAGACCGATTAAGTTGAGCAAGTCGGTACAACCTTGATTGGTGGAGCGAGGATTGGAAAGACAATCGTCCGATTGAATTTCCAAAGATCGATACAGTTTTTTTGGTTTCTACTCGGTATATTCGGTGCGGTCGGAAAAACTTTCTTTAATTAGCATTTTCCGTGACAAAGTTTTGTTATCCTAAAAAATAATTTATTAGCTAGTTATTTAATTATTAACATCTTATTTTATCTTATCTTATCGTAGTGGGACCTGTCGAGCTTTTCCTCTTCCAGTAGTCCTTTTTCTTTATTTTATTTTTTTGGGGGCTGCGAGAAACTTAAAGGGTTTCTCGAGCCATGTGAAACGAATCACCGTTAGAGATTTTTTTAGAGGGAACGGCTTCACGCACTAGTCCGTGTCTCCGTGTCCTACTAGATTCTCCGAGGGGTTCGGACCCGATCGGGGTAGCACTTTGACCTATAGGGGTGTAATGTGCAACCCCCTCCTTTCACTCTTCTTTCTCAGTGAAGATGGCTGCCATACGTTTGGCAATGTATTTGAGGACAAAGGTCCTGCAATCTTCTGTTTTCGGATAGTGATTGTTGTTATTTGTTAGTCGCTTTTTTTTTTTTTTTTTACTTGATGGCTTCGTGCGATTAGCACATTTAGCCAGTGTAAAAGTAATTTTTCTTACAAGTAATCACGAACACTTAGCGGTTAATAATCCACCATTATTTCACATTAATATGCGACATATCACAAATTTTAGAAAATAAAACAAAACCGTAGACATGACTCTTCACTTTCCCGCCAAGAGGTCTGTTAGTCGTTATCATCATTACCAGCTCATTTTATGTACCCACTGCTGGGGCACGGGCCTTCTCTATGGATGGAAACACCACAGAGAACAAACAGGTCATAAACCACCACGCGGGCCCAGTGCGGATTGGTGGTTGTTAACGACTGCTAATGCAGCCGGGACCAACCTCTTTACATGCCTTCCGAAGCACGGAGGAGCTCTATGATACATTTTTAGTAACCCATCCGATACCATCCTATTAAAACAATCAAAACACGGAAAGGTCTTTAATTAAAATAAGTATTATTAACGGGTTTATTTTTATCTCTTTTGTCTGTTTTGATTATCCAATATTTCAATAAAACTTTTTGCAATTAAAAATGCATGTCCGTCATAATTACTCAATCTTTTAAAATATTTAATAATTGCTTGCTAATAAATAAGTTTACCTTTAAAAGATTTAACAATTGTCATTCAGTCCTTTGAGACAAAACGGTCATTCTGGTATTTAAAATTAATCCAATCAAAGTCTTTTGATTGCTCCGTTCAATCTATGTTTCCGACGGTTTTTTTGTTAAGACTTAATTTGTGTATAAAAAAATTGATTTCACAGGAGGTTCTTTTAAAGCTAGATTCATTTTTGTATAGTTAACTATACAAAAATGAATCTAAATAATATAATAATATAACGCCTCGGAGGCCGAGTGGCATAGCGCTCGGACCTATACTAGAAGGTCACGGGTTCAATTTCTAGGTCGGGCAAAGTGTGTTTCTGATTTTACGATGCAAAGCCGGGGTTTGTGATCACTAACCCGCATTAGGCAAGCGTGGTGATTAAGCCATTACCCATCAATTGTAGCGTTGACTTAATTTCAATGATGGACGCCTTTGCCTATACTCTATAGCCAAATTCGATAAAGAATGTTTACCAACAAAGCGTTGACAAGCAACCAGTGACAGGCATGTATTGACAACAATGACAAGGAAAGATTTTACGTAAAAGATGTACTTTTATTAAATATGGTATATTTAATTTAAAAACTACAAACCGAAGTGCAATCATAGCTTAGTTTTAACCTATTTGAGTGAATATATTAGCTACTTTGAAATAATTAAAAAACTGCGCTTGAAGATTCAATAATTTATTTATTACATAAATTAATCAACTGCTGTTACAATCCAATTTTCTATTTGTTCATGAATGTTTGTTTTGCATTGCAAATGCACTGTTTACGCTGCAGATTTCAGAGGTAGTAAGATAATCGACCCCATATGGATACTAGTGTCATCTTCATTTGGAATGCTATTTTATAATAACGGAATTGTTTAGAATACCTCAATTTTAGTAATGACATTTGTTTAATAGGGTTAACAAGTGAAAATATTTAACGTTTTTTTTACGTTTTTCGTATTATAACGTTTTTACCGACGTTGAGCGACTGAATTAAGTGAGATGTGTTGTGTAATGAGTCTTACAATACCTTTTATGTAAAATGCAGTAATCAAGTAACGACAAACACAATACGAAAAACACAAAAACCATTTTTGCCCAGATTTGTGATGACATCAATTTGGTTTGTTTACATTTATTCTTTATCGAGTTTGGCTTGAGTATAGCAGTTATAGGCTATTTACTTCTACTTCTAATAATAATATTAGGTAGGTATATACCCTATCTCTTCCCGTGGGTGTCATAAAAGCCGACTAAGGGACCATTCCAGAGGATGGGCAGCAGCATCTCTCTGAGGTTACCCTCAACCTACTGCGAGCGCCAACCCGCCTGCCAAGCGTGGCGATTACGGCAAATACCCCTCATGTGATCCTTGGGGGAGGCCTTTGTCCAGCAGTGGACGTCTTTTGGCTGAGATGAGGTATATACTTTATTTGCACACAAAAACATATACAAAGATATTGACACAGAGACAGAGCACGAAGAAGATGACCTTATTGTTAACAAGCAATCTCTTCTAGGCAACCTTAGGTGAGAAAAAATTAATAAAAAATATATAAAAGTTTATGCAATTTAAATATGTTAAAATTGAACTAAAGAGGTTTGGTAATATTCGACAATTGACCTGTAACGTCCCACTGCTGCGTTAAAAACCTTTAGTTACAGAAATATACATTTTAAAAACTGTCGCAGACAGACAAGACGGCATCATCCTAAAACACTGGATCACGACTCACGTGTGACTCCTAGAGCTCTAGCCGCTAAATAAACAATAAATAAATTTTGTAATTTGATTTATTAAAATGAAATAAAAATGTAATCAATTATTTGAATGTAAAGAAATTAAATTTAATATAGAAATGTAATTATAATACTAACATACTCGTAGCTTGTAAGCCTTATTGGTACTACTATCTACAAATGGATGTAAAGGTCTGAAATAAAATTATTATTGTTATTATACGAAATCCACGCGGGCGAAGTCGCATGCAAAGTGCTAGTGGATGGATAAAGCTCGTACTATTGTGTGCTATTGTAGCGAATGACTTGATTTCTATGATGGAGACCTTTGCCCGGCAGTAGAACAATAGCATTATAGGCTATTACTTACTCATAAGCAGTGATCGCAATAGGTAGAGCTATTTTGGTTCATTGACCGTAAACGTATATCTTAATATGGATATACCCCGGGATTTCGACTACAATACCGGGATTTTAAAAATAAAAATAAATGAATGAAGGTAACAGAAAAATGTAATAGATCATGTAACGAATTCCACTGGTGATTGATTCGAAAATGTCGCGTACTTCACTGTATTTTCACCCTTATACCTCATTGTAAGCATCGCGCGATGTGTGGCTTCGTAAGAATTGTCAAGCTTTTAGTTAAGTAACTTCCAACTCATATGAAATCCCAGGATTAATTTTTAAACTGCGTAGGGCATGTCCATATTATTACATCGTATTATATTTCGTATAAAAGTACCAAAAATAGCTATACCGATCTCTGCTCATAAGTTATGATAAGGCCGAAAGTGAAAGCATTCTTCACCCGGATTCCTCAACTACTGAGGCACTGGCTATCTTATCTCTAGCTGCCGGGCCACAACAATGCAACTAACATTGATGTTATGGCAATATAAACAGTATTTAATTACTCTGTCATAATATGACCTACCACACCAGATGGGGCAAAGAGGTGCTAGAGTGGAGACCCAGAACTGGTTACAGAAACGTGAGGAGGCAACCAATAAGATGGGCCGATGACCTGGTGAAAATAGCGGGGAGAGGCTGGATGTGGAAAGCTCAAGACAGAAAGGAATGGCGTGCATTGGAAGAGGCCTACACTCAGCATTGGGTGGCAGTGGGCTGAGAAGAAGAAAAATATGACCTATACAAAAAAAAAAACCGGCCAAGTGCGAGTCGGACTCGCGCACGAAGGGTTCCGTACTTTATGACGTATTAAAAAAAAACTACTTACTAGATCTCGTTCAAACCAATTTTCGGTGGAAGTTTGCATGGTAATGTACATCATATATTTTTTTTAGTTTTATCATTTTCTTATTTTAGAAGTTACAGGGGGGTTTACACACATTTTACTACTTTGGAAGTGTTTTAGTGAATAAATAATTTGAGTTTGAGTTTGAGTTTGAGTTTGACTCTCGCGTAAACTATTTAGTTTAGAAAAAAATGATATTACAAACCTAAATATCATTTTTAAAGACCTATCCATAGATATCCCACACGTATGGGTTTGATGAAAAAAAATTGTTTGAGTTTCAGTTCTAAGTATGGGGAACTCCCAAAATTTATTGTTTTTTTTTTCTATGTTTGTGTGAAAATCTTAATGCGGTTCACAGAATACATCTACTTACCAAGTTTCAACAGTATAGTTCTTATAGTTTCGGAAAAAAGTGGCTGTGACATACGGACGGACAGACAGACATGACGAATCCATAAGGGTTCCGTTTTTTGCCATTTGGCTACGGAACCCTAAAAAATGGCGTGCATAAATTAGTTCAAACTTCTTTGGCTTTTGATCAACCAAGAACAATGATCTAACATAGTTATAAGACCTTAAAAGTTCTCAGCGATTCATATTCCTATATTAAAGGACACAAGGTCGAAAGGTCTGTGTACTTAATGAATAGGTTTCTAAAAACTTAGCAGCCGCTCGTTATAACTCTTCCACTCATTTGTTGCGCTTTAGAATCCTTTTTTTAACAAGTTTTTTAATATTTTACTGATGGTAACTTTGCTTAAAGGCGCAGTAGATAACGCGCTCGGTCTGCGATTGCTGGCAAAAGGCCGGTTATCGGATGGGTGATTAAAAACTTATCATTAAGAGCACCTCTATGCTTCGAAAGACATCTGAAGTCGTCAACTGGCTGCATTAGCAGTCGTTAACCACCACCGCCCCCCACTCACTGAGCTCGCGTGGTGGTTTTCGCTCCATTCACCATGAGCTGGTGGGTGCGTGGGCACTTTGTGCAAAATAGAACGTTTAAAAGTATATTTTTGATTATCTTTGATATTGTTGCTATTGTACTGTCAACTTCTGTCAGGGAAGTTATCGGATGGGTGTCCAAATTCAAATAACTAGTCCAAATAAAAAAAATTAAAATATTTCATTGACATTTTAAAGGATGACAGCAGACAACAGCTGGTTAAGTCATAAACCAGTTGCTGACTCCTATTTTTGATTAATAAAGGAAAAATTGCCGATCATTGGTTCCTGAACCCAACAACCTATATTTCGCTGTGACCACGGTTGAAAACGAAAAGGTTGAAATCGTTTCATAAAAGTGATTCATTTCAAATATAATTTGATATGAATTTTGAAAGGAATTGTTTTCGTAAGTATACAACAAAAAAAAAATTACTTATTTTGACTTGAAAAAAAAAAACAGAAAAATAATGAGAAAATTAAAAACTAAAAACCTATAAATAAAAAATGCCCTCCAACTGTGGGCTCATGGGAAAGGTCCCAAGAATGCTAGCAACATTTGATAGGTATAAATATTTACAAAGCACACTAGCCAGTTTATAACGGATTATAATTGGTGTGTGGGTTTTACTTCATTTTTATCTTTGTTTTTTTTTATATCGAATTAAGAGTAAGACTCGACTTAATGTGGGTGTTTATAAATATATAAAAAAAGTGCAAACTAAAACTGAAACCTAAAGGGTTCCTCAAGTGGTGTGATCGGAACACCGTCAAAGGTTTTCTAGAGGGATTCACGTTCCATACTAGACTCTCCGAGGGGTTCGTTCATCATCAGTTGAGATGAAGACCAAGCTCTTCAATTCAAAATCATTTATTCAGTTTAGGCTACAAGTAGCTCTTGTGAATATCATTATGCCATCGGTTCGTAAGTCTACTAAATAAAAAACAAAACAGAATCTATTCTCAGAAGTAATTTGAAGCGTTTGATAGGTAGGTGCTGGATGATAAACCGTGGTTCCATCCCCATAGCTTTTCCCATAACTCCTGACGTGAACCCATACCTAACCCAAAGTATCAGGAACCTGGATGGGTTAAGACGACACCTCGCTTTGTGAACATTCAAAAAGGCTGAACCTTACCGAGATTGTCATAAGGTCGCAAATACGTAGCGCCTGCGACAATTGAGACCGCAAATTATCAGAATGATTTTTTTTTAATTTATTGGTTTTCGCTATCAAAATATGCAGCAACGAAATTACGAATATTAATGTTATCAATGTATTTGAGTAATTTCCAAGGGTAAATTTGTTGTAATTTCAACAATCGTGATTTTTTGTGGTGTTTTCGAAAATAATTATGATCCTGTCAAATTGTCGTGTATTTGAGCTAGCGAATTCAAGATAAAGACATGAATATACGTATATCAACATTTCAGAGTCGTTAGTCATATTATAGTCTTAAACTATTCGACGAAAGTTGTCGCATTTTTTCAGTGTGTCGCCGTTTAACGGGGAGTTCGATGAAGCAGTGGTTAACGCGCTTGGTTCTACGATTGCTGAAGTTAAGCAAAAGCAAAGGCCGGTCATCGGATGGGTGACCAAAAATTTATCATCACGAGTTTCTCCGTGCTTCAGAAGGCACGTAAAGCCGTTGGTCCCGGCAGCATTAGCAGTCGTTAACAACCACCAATCCGCACTGGGCCCGCGTAATGGTTTATGGACGGTACTCCCTGTGGTATTTCCATGACACTATGCGAGAATAAGAGAGATTTAATAATACTTTATCTCCTTTCATTGAAACTTTAATACAATACAATCTATATACATATAAGTAATGACTTGTCTTGACTGATTCATCATCGCCGAGCCTAAACCGTTGTAACCAGCCACTAAGAAAGGATTTTACGGAAATCATACCCTAAGGGGGTCAAATAAGGGTTGAAAGTTTGTATGAGTCCTTCAGTTTTGAAGTAGAATACTTACATGAAAATTGATATTTGGCTTCTTGAAAAGAAATAAAAAATGACATGTTTCAGGAATTTTGTTTATTTTCCTAGAAGTAAAAAAGGGAAGAAGGTTTTTTTTTGGAGAAATCGATATTTTTAAAGTAATAACTCTCAAAATGAATATTTTAATTGATCTATAGATTTTTCAACAAAAATAAAGAATGACCATTTTTCGAAAAACCTCCCATCTCACACATCGTGTAGCCTACGAGAGCGAAGCCACGAGCAAAAGCTAGTACCTACATACTTTAATACAACTTTTTGTTAATGTACTTATATGTATACTGTTGGTGTACCATTTCCATAAACAAATAAATAAACTATATCCCTTTAACAAAGGCTCGAAAACCAATGAAAAAAAAAACTCATCATATTGTGCCCGTTATAAAGTCAAAAAAGCCTTTGATTGAACTTGACATTCAGTGCAAAAATGTTATAAACCGTACAAAGAACTGAAATGTAAGAAATAAGTCTTACATTGTAGGATGGTCTCAAAAAACAAATTAAATAAAACACATGAGTTCATTTAGCAATTCAAATACGGTACGGCATAACGAGTCAGTTTAGCGTTTTTGTGGCCTATCAAGTTCCATAGTAACCATGTCAGTAGGGTTTTTTCCTTATTAAGAGCGTTTTATGATTGGTTTTTTACTGCTGTTTGTTTTAATCATAAATAATGGTTCCTTTTTTACTTGGATTTGAAATTAAATAAGTGCCAATGGACTTGACCGATCCAAGGTTAATGTATTTTATAAGATTCTAATTTATGCTACTTCATTATCACATCACCACCAGATCATTTGAGAAACAGAGAAATTTGTTTTGGACCCTTACTAATATCAATTTAAATTGTCGGCGTAAACTTTAGGAAACAATCTATGAACATAAAATTATATCTGAAACCTAGTCTCAAGCCGAATTTTTTGTTAAGTATATCCTCAAAAAGTATTGATTCAGATGTGAAACTAAAATAAACTCATTTTGTTACAGGCACCCAAGGAATTAACACACAGACAGATACCAAAGCAGCAACATATAACGATGAACTCACAACAATAGAAAATCACACGCTAGGAAACCAAATAAGACAAGTTATCACATACAATCACAGTCTAGGTGACGTCTCCATGACTGCTACTAATGAAGACAACGCGACAAAAGTGGTTTCGAATGACAATTTTAATACTAGACCACTAGAAAGCGCTTCTAGAGTTATAATGCCTATAAATAAACCACGCAATGGTATAACACAAGACAGTATAGATAAATCTATGCTTGAAGAATCTAAATCAGCTAAACTATTAGCTGATGCAATAACTAAAGTTATAAGTAGGAAAGCTGATAAAAGAGCTGATTTAAAACCTCATGCGAGGTATGATGAAGTCACTGGAGAGTTAGTGGGAGGTGATCACCCGTGTCACAGGGAATGCAGGGAAGGAGAAGAACCTATGATTTGTTATTATCATTTTAATTTGGAGTGGTATCATACTATGAGTAAGGCGTGTTATAGCTGTCCGTATAACGCGACAGACTGCATGAGACCGGATTGTATACCGGCTGATGGGATAAGCAGAACCTTGAATGTTGTCAATAGGAAAATGCCCGGTCCTTCAATAGAGGTAAGTTTGTTATGTTTTTTAGATCTTTGATATTTTTTACAGGGTGGCTGAGCATATGCCTTATTGCCTGATGCTTACCGTACTGTCTAGAGCATGGACGCTTTTCCTAATTTATTTGTTAGCAGGGACCACATAAACTGTATTTAAAAAGAAAGTTTAAGCTTTATTCAAAATTTAAAAGTATTAATTGTAGCGTAAGTTCAGTAGTGACAGTTTATCTTCACACACTTCATGCTACCAAAAATGCTGATGCGAAACATTTCATGTTCCACCCCGGGACCTAGGAATTAGCAAATAGATAGCGTAGGTGATAGTGCAGGAATTAAAAAATAACACTGTACTGCCTTTTTGAAAATTATTTTGTGGATTTAATTATGTTCTGTCCCGCTGACCATTACCGATGCTCTCTTGGACCATCTGTGGTCCGCGGACCACCAGTTGGGAACCACTGGTCTAGAGAATTGTAACGTTTTGGACGTCACAGACGGCTATAATCGACAAGCGATAGCGTGCCCTCTGCCTGGCGTGAGTTTTGTTTACTATCCGTATTCATTCGATTACGTCGAAAACGAAAATAAGTTTGGCATTGAATCAGCGCCTCCTTGCGACATACGAGAATAGTTTAAATTTTGCCATATAAATTCTCGTTTTCGTTACCGTGCAATGATCAAGTTTACAAAAACAAATAAGTTGCTAAAAAGTAGTGGAACTTTTTAATGGTATAGAATCAGATAGTTTCAAAAAAGGTTCAGAATTGTCATAAATGTTTCTTTAAATAATAAATTTTTATATCAAAAATATATAAGACTAGCTGACTCGGCGGACTTCATACCACATTTTTTTAATATAGCCCATGTTACTCAGCGCTAATGTAGCATTCTAATGGTGAAAGAATTTTTTAAATCGGTCCAGTAGTTTGTGAGTTTATTCGTTGCAAACATACATACATACAAAAATACAAAGGTTTCCCCTTTATAATATTAGTATAGATAAAAATATATAGCAGGATATAACGCAAACTACTTAGAACTAGTATCATACGCTTATATTCCTTTATTTACACCTACTTATCCGACGTTTCGAACTTTCGACCGAGTTGCATCGGCCGTGGACACAATATTCAACACTACAAAAGTGAAGTTTTTTTGATTTGTCGAAACTTGAAGAGTGGTTCCACGCAGTGCTCATTTTTAATATTTTTCAATTTTGATAAGTAACAGTAGGTGATTATTGGGCATTCTACTTCACTTTTTCTTAATCGTTCGCTCACTTCGTTCGCTCTCTCGAAAAAGTGAATTAGAACGCCCAATAATCGATATGGATTATTAGCTTTTCCGTTATTTAAGCGTAGCAACCATTTTATGTAGTCATTTCTGAAAAATCCTTTTAACACTGCAGTCAAATTTAATTTTTAATCATAAAATATAATGAAATTCTTAAAACAAAAAGAATCGTTAAAATTGGAATGTATTTGTCCAACTTCATTGACAGGGGCAAGTCGACATGGAAAGTTATTGCCAAATACAATTCGTTGTATTGTTTGCGGTCCATCTAATTGCGGGAAAACCAACATAGTAATAAGTTTATTATTACATAAAGATGGTCCACGATTTCGAAACCTGTACGTGTATTCAAAATCTTTGTATCAACCTAAATACATTTATCTCGAAAAAGTTTTACAATTGGTTCCAGGTACATCATTTCACAAATATAATCATAATAGCGAAATATTGAACCCTCACGAAGCGTCACCGGATTCCATTATTATTTTCGATGATGTTGCTTGTGAAAATCAAAACAACATCCGTAACTATTTTGCTATGGGGCGTCATAGGAATATTGATTGTTTTTATATCAATCAAACTTACACCAAAATACCTAAACAACTCGTAAGAGACAATTCTAACATGATTATATTGTTTAAACAAGACGACGTAAATTTAAAACATGTTTATGATGAGCATGTAGGGTCTGATATGTCATGGCTTCAATTCCGTGAAATGTGTTTAACTGTTTGGAAAACACCATACAATTATATTGTCATAAATAAGGATTGTGAGCGAAATAAAGGATGCTATAGAATGACGTTTGATACATTTATAGTCGTAGATTAATAATTACATATACGGATGTTATAATATTTATAAATCATTTCCACATGAGATTTGGAGGTGAAAGGAAACCCAATAAAATGGAAAGAGATCTAAAGAGACAAATCATTAAATCAGCATCAGCTGTTAAAAGAAAGTTTGACATGATAAAGGATGCAAAAAATACAAGAAATAATACGTTAGAAACAATATTTAAACCCATAGTTGACCCTCTTAATATGATAGCAAATAAAAATGATGAAAAGCACCATGACAAAGAGACTGTTTATAACCCCGTATTTAAAAAAATAAAGAATAATGAAAGCGAAGCGTCGTATTCGTCTATTGAAGAATTTAACGAACTAAGTAGCGAAGATGAGGAAGAAAATCATGAACAATTCCGAACAACCGACAAAACCCTTACTGTATCACCTACTCAAGACCATGATGTGAGTGAAGGTTCGTTCAAATCGCTACAATCATCGCCAAACGTTAAAAGTCAATCTTTATCATGGTCTACATCATCTGAAGTATTTAGTGCTATACCTTTTGGAATAAGAAATGAACAAGGAAAACTTATGCTTGGAAAAAGTCGCGTTTATGATGACGGCACCACTCTAATAATTGGAAATCATAATTTGAGAAAAACTCTCGGTTTAAAAGAACTATTGTATAAAAAGAAACCAAATCTAGATGATATCACAGATAACGACCTTGAAAACTATAAACTACTACTTATCGATACTAATGCACACAGACGTAATTATGATCCATCTAAACCAATAAATAGCAACAAGGGATTTAAATACATGAATATTATAAAGCCATTATTCAAAATCTCTAGAAAACCAACCACTAGTACAGTGAGTATTCCTCGAGGAAAAGGTATTGAACTTGTAAAAAAAGTAAAAAGAAATACAGATTTAGTTTACTGGGATGATCCTAACGAGTTAGTAAAACGACTGCAATTACTGTTCGCATCACGAGATGCTGGTAACACTGGGTTAGATAATGAAATTATTGCAATCATCGAGGAACTTCACGAAGCCGGTATCATAAACAAAGAATAAAAACAAATAGCATCGGGAAATTTGTGCAGTATACTTACAGTAAACAAAGCATCGGGACCGCAATGAATATAGATAAATTCGGTCATCACGTTCATAAACGTTTACGATTATCTGAACATATTGATATCTATAACGATACGTTACAGAAGTCTGAAACGGGAGAATACGATTTAAAATCATCCAAACTAAAAGGATTGTCGTCTCCAGACAAGGACGATGAAGCTGTAAATAAAGCATATTTGGATAAAACAGTTCAAGAGCTGAGAAACGAAATAAGCCAAGTAAATAGTCGTGTATTAATTTATTTAAAGAACTTGGAATCAGCGAGAACAGACCGTTTATCTTCTATGTTTTACTCAAAAATAGAAATAGACCGTATGATTCAAGCCAAACAAAAATGAGTAAGAAAGAAATTGTAGACGAACTTCACAGAGCGGCGAGAAGAAATTTTCCACGTCGAAGTACAATTATAAAAAGAATAGATGATTTATGGCAAGCAGACCTTATGGATTTTCAAAAGTACTCACAGTTTAATAAAGGATATAAATATGTTTTAGTCGTAATTGATACTTTATCAAAATATGTGTGGGTTAATCCTTTGAAGTCAAAGAATAAAAGTTGCGTTACAAATGCAATGCAAAATATATTAACCACTTCATCTCGAAAGCCCAAAAATTTACAAACAGATTTAGGCAAAGAATTTTACAATGAAAATTTTAAACAATTGACGATAAAATATAACATAAATCATTACTCCACTTACTCTGTAAAAAAAGCTGCAATTGTTGAAAGAGTAATAAGAACTCTAAAAAGTCATCTTTACAAATTATTTAGCATCTGCGGTAAATATCAATGGATACAAAAAAATTTGGAAGACGTTGTACTATGCTACAATAATACTATTCACCGTGTAACAAAACTTAGGCCTATTGATGTTAGCAAAGAAAACCAGTTGATTGTTAGGTCTAACATTATTAAATCACAAATTACCAGAAAACATCAAAAATTTAAGTTCCATCTTGGGGATCAAGTCCGGATAAGTAAATACAAAGGGGATTTCTACAAAGGTTATACTCCAAACTGGTCAACAGAAATATTTTATGTTATTAAAGTCAATCATACAAACCCAGTTACTTATCACTTGGAAGACAAACATAAACAGAGAATTTTAGGATCTTTTTACGAGCATGAATTACAGAGAACCAAATTTCCAGATATTTATCTTATCGAAAAGGTTTTAAAAAGAAAAGGAAACAAACTCTTTGTCAAATGGTTAGGTCTCAGTGATGGTGAAAACAGTTGGGTTGATAAAAATTCATTGGTGTTTTAATATAAACTAAGCATTATTATTTATACGCTCACTTTATAATCATCGATGACGGAAGGAAGTGGTATTATTAACAACTTAATAAATAACATTCCGTTTGAGTTACATTTACCTGGATATCAATTTTGTGGTCCAGGCACAAAACTTAAGAGAAGATTACTCAGGGGCGAACGAGGTATAAATAAATTGGATGAAGCTTGCATGTACCACGATATCGCTTACAATAATAAAGATTGGAACGTTAGACATAACGCCGATTTAGAACTTTTAAATATGGCAAAGAAAAGATTGAAATCGAAAGATGCTGGGAAAGGAGAAAAGATTGCATCATGGATAGTAAAAAATGCAATGAAAACAAAGCTTAAAGCCGGAGCAGGAGTACGGTCATTCATGAAAGGTGTTAAAAAAATTCAAAAGCAAATGAAAAAATTAAAATGTAATGACAACCGCACGACTATAAAATATGCGCATGCAGCTGCAAAAAAAGTGTTTTCTAATATAAAAGGAATACGCTTCCCACGCTGCATTCCTGTTCCGAAAACTGGTGGGTTGTTACCCCTCATACCAATCTTTGCTGGTTTATCAGCTCTTGGTTCACTCGCTGGAGGTGCTGCAGGTATAACAAAGGCTGTTAACGATTACAAGGTTGCTCAAAAAAATCTTCAAGAATCTGAACGTCATAACAAGATGATGGAAGCCGTTGCACTTGGGAAAGGATTGTATTTGAAGTCTCACAAAAAAGGAGCGGGCTTGTACTTACAACCTCCAAAAAACTAATTAAACGGTTACCCAAACGAGCACTTACTAATCTAGATATATTAAAGCACTCAGTTCATATTCCATATTTTCGTGGCGTTTTTATGCGAGATACGTTACCATCAAAACCAAGAAAAATTGAATGTGCTATTCTAAATTTAGATAGTTCCAGAAATCCGGGAACTCACTGGGTAGCCTATGTCAAGCAAAATGAATACTGTGAATATTTTAACAGTTTTGGTAACTTAAAACCTCCGTTAGAATTAATAAAGTATTTGAAAGATATACACATAAATTATAATTACAAACAGTATCAAACTTTTGGCACTACGAACTGCGGTCATCTTTGTTTATTATTTTTAAGTAAGTATTGGAAAAATCATTTATATAAAGGTTAAAATTAAAATAACTTGACAGTATAATTATGTCTTTCACTGTATCCATAACTGGGCAGGGAGCCTCCCTCGTAACAAACTACTCACCTACTTTAGAATTACGTGGAGAATATGAGTGTGGACTTCTGTACTTTTCTACATTTAATTCTATTCCTAATATAGACGAAAGAAATAATAAGTTTTACTATGGTAATAATGAGGTCATTGAAATTCCAGAAGGATCATATGAACTTCAAGACATTTGTGATTTTTTAAAAGGCAATGTCAAGAATACTGCATTAAAATTGAGTTGTAATAATAATACACTCAAAACCAAAATATTCTGTTCAGAAGATGTTCACTTTGAGAAAAGTAATTCCATCGGTAAAATTTTAGGTTTTGCTAGGGAAACAATAAAGGCTAATATAAGTTGCGAATCTCGGTATCCAGTCAGCATTTTATCTACAACTATCGTGCGCATCGAATGTGACGTAGTTGGAGGATCATTCGTGAATGGAAAAGCAAGCCATATAATTTACGAATTTGTACCTAACGTGCCACCAGGCTATCGAGTTATTGAGATAACCAAAAACTTAATATATTTTCCAGTCAACCAAAATTCAATCAGTGCGATTAATATTAGATTACTAGACGGTCATAATAAGCAAATCAATTTACGAGGTGAAGAAGTACAACTATACTTGCACTTTAGAAAAAAATGATAAATTTCAATAAAAACCCTACCCCATCAGGTGTTCAAGTCAGTTCCAAAGGTGCATTTAATAAAAGAACACCGCTTTTATTAAAAAAGAAACTTACTAAAAATAATAAAGATTTCCTAAAGCTAGTAGGCTTGTTAAAATGAATATATTAAATATATCTCAGCCGACATCATACGACAACAGTATCGAGAGTTTTGAATATCATTCGTATAAGCCTTATGTAACAAGTTTCAACAATAATGATGAAATAAGAATACCAATCAATCAGCAAGATTTGTATGTGTTGCCGTCACGCAGCACTTTGTATATTGAAGGTAAAGCTGATGTATATAACAGTACCACTAAAGAAAAGGTAACAAGTATGCATTTTGTAAACAATCCAATGTTATTTCTATTTCAAGATATTCGATATGAGTTAAATGGAATAGAAATAGATAAAATAAAAAATGCAGGTATCACGACGACAATGAAGTCTTATTTGTCGCTGAATGAAAATGAATCCAAAAGTGCAAAAGTTTGGGGTTGGTCTCCTGCAGGAATAACCAATGTTACAAGCGGAGTTTTTTCTGTCTCAATACCATTAAATAAAATATTGGGATTTGCAGAAGATTATGAAAAAGTTTTAATAAACTGTAAACATGAGTTAGTACTGTTGAGAAGCAACACAAATGTCAATGCATTAAAATTGAGCAAAGAACAAATTGTGGAAAATATAGCTATAGATAAAATCGTTTGGCGTGTTCCGCATATTAAAGTGTCAGATCGAGAGAGAATTAATTTATTAAAACATTTAGAAAAAGATCGGGCCATCACACTGGCCTTTCGTAATTGGGACTTGTATGAATATCCGTTACTACCCAAAACACGTAAGCATACTTGGTCTATTAAAACTTCATCGCAAACAGAGAAACCTCGATTTGTTATTATTGCCTTACAAACAAACCGAAAACATAATGCTGGAATGTCAATGGCGGAGTTCGAC
Source organism: Eudonia mercurella (assembly GCA_963082485.1). Taxonomy (NCBI): domain Eukaryota; kingdom Metazoa; phylum Arthropoda; class Insecta; order Lepidoptera; family Crambidae; genus Eudonia; species Eudonia mercurella. The sequence continues at coordinate 8,200,308 of OY720046.1, forward strand.
CATTGCAATGTTCGTGACGTAAGAGTGTTTTTAAATTCATCATATTACCCCTACGAAGGACTTAACATCAATTTCTCTGACAACAAGTTTCTATTAATATACGAACAGTACGCAAGGTTTCAACAGTATTATCACGGACGTCGATCAGAACCGTTGTTGAGTTTAAAAGATTTTAAAGATATTGCTCCTTTATTTGTTATTGACTGTTCTCGCCAACAAGAAATGTTAAAGGGATCAATCGATGTAAGAGTAGAAATCGAAACAGATCAAGAGATACCTGATCAGACCGCCGCATATTGTCTTATACTGAACGATTGCATATTTGAATACAAACCGCTGAGTAGCATTGTGAAAAAGCTATCATGAATAACGAAACTATTATAGTGGATATGCAAGGATTTAAGGATTTGAAAAATAATTTTATTGTAAAAGAGTTATCAATAGCAACTAAAAATCATACGCAGACGTTCTTAATTAAGCCACCATATGCTTTTAAAAATCTAACAGATGAAGAAAAGAAGCAAGTCCGTTGGTTAGAAAGGAATCGCGGGCTCAAATGGAGCGAGGGATTCATTGATTACCGCGAATTTAGACGAATAATAGTTCCTTATTTAAGCAGTAAGAAGGTATTAGTAAAGGGATTGGAAAAAGGAATGTGGGTTCGCGAGCTATGTCAAGATTGCGAAATAATGGAGTTAGAAGAAAAAGGTTGTCCTAACTTTTTAAAATTATATAGTGATTACCATGTAGATGTAAATAAATTTAATTGTGAATATCATAAAAAAATGTGTGCTTTAAAAAATGTTCTGTGTCTAAAAAAGTGGTACACTTTAAATGTTACTTGATTTATAATTGTAATACAGTATTTTCCTCAATAAAATGTGTCTAAGTATTTTTTTGTTTTATTTACTAAAGGAAAAAGGGTTGAATGAAACGATCTTAGTATTCAATTAAATTATATTTATTTGAAAATTTCTTAAAAACTATAACTATATCCACAAACTTTTTTTGATATATTGCTAATGATAGCCTCTGTTTGATCCATTATGGGGTCAATATGCTCTGTTACCACATACTGCGCACATAATAATGGATCAGTATGATTTTTTTCCAAGTCTAACACTTCAATCTTTATTAATCGACGACCTTGAATCAGCGAACTTTTCATCACGTAAGAATGATGTTGCTTCAGATAACTTCTTTTTTGAGGTCTCTTCTTTGTGATATTTCTCATCACCTTGTTATACAGCGGGGAATCGCATCGCAATTCATCTGCTCTCCAATTCGGATACTCCTCTGTAAATCCCTCGAGCATATCTTGAGCGTTCTGTTCAAAGATCGGAGATGTCGATTGCACGACCTCCTTGTTGATGCTGAACGACAACGAGTTCTCTTGAGTATTCTAAAAAATGAAATAAAATAAAATAATTAATTACATACATATAACCACAACAATTATCCTCGAAGGGTTAGTCAGACACTAACATAGTCCACTTTTCACCAAATAGCGACACAATCACAGTAAGAATAAAATTATTTTATAATCGTATAAAACTATCTAAACTACTTACCATGTTGATATTATCTAGCTGGACTACTGACGCCTACACTTTGATAATTGAAATTAAAACTAATTTGAAACCCATTTATATTAATGTAGGTATATGATGTGATGACACAGCAACACTTGTATGTAGGTACAATGTAGGTTGCTTACTCGAAAATTATAAGATTTTGCAACAACATGTAATTTGCAATTTAGCAAAATAAAAAAACATTATTGATATTAATAAAAAATGATTAACTTAGCAATAACGTGACCTGATTTGTATTAAATAGGTTTCATATTACCTTATAGTCAGAAGAGTTGTATTACACAACCTACTCTGAAACTAACTTGTTCAAACTTGTTTGCGTTAGAATTTTCTTACTTATTTACCGTCAATGTTTTATTATAATAATGTATATACTAAATTAAATAAAAATGCAAGTTAGTTTGTTACTTTTATATTTTATTAGGTATATTAAAACAGCTGGGTAGGTACAGTAAATTTACATTACATTTCATAATATTAGTTACATTTCCTATTCAAACAATGAATCTGAGCAAAAGCAACTACATAATTAATTATCATTTTTTAATCAAAATATTGATTATATCTAAGTACTTAAGTATATTGAAATACGGGTTACAATACTTTATAACAAGTTCATATTATTTTTAATTCAAACAATGAATCTTAGTAATGATAATAAATAATAATACATTTTTTTTATTTCTCAAGCTCTAAGTATAATAAGATTTAAAAACACAGTGAAAACAATCGTTGTTAAAATATATAATCCCAGTGACCCCAAGACATAGTAGATATTTTATTTTTTAATATTACGCGTTTGTCGTCATTACCTGACAAAGCTATCTTGTTCTGTTCTTGGGTAAATATTTCATGCTTTAAAGATTTAAAAATAATGTTTTTCTTTCTTAAAAAAGTATTTTTGTCTAATACATTATAGTAATCTTCGAAATGCACATTTTTTAAAACCTGTTTCTGTATACCTTTAGCCTTTTTTAATTCCTCTTGTACTGTTTTTATACAGTATAATTTTGATCTTAAACCAACAAACTCAGAAATCAAATTTCCACCTAGTTCATCTTTGAAGAGACCCGGGACTTTTTTGTTAAGACTTGGTATACCGAAACAGTTATTTAATGGATAATTACTAGTATCGAAATATCTAAGGAAATTCAACTTTAAATCTGTATAAAAATCTTTGCTTTCTATTGAATAAAGAAAACTGTCAGTATCCGTATAACAAAGCTTTAATTTTTCCCCATAAAAAGGTTTCATAATAGAGTAATGAAAATCAAACATGTGACTTTTGGATATTTCTAATACAGAAAAGCCAATGTATATGGGTTTGTCTAAAGTAACTGTCTCAGGTTTCATTTGAACAGCTATAAAATTTTCTGTAAAAATTGTAGCACTATGGAAATTTGGTCGAGCTATTAGTTGCTCAGCACCGAAACTTTTCTTTGTTATATTTTTTTCATCATTCCACTTATTAACCAACTTCACGCTAACCCTTTTCTCAGTATCTTCTAATGTCTTACCAAATATACTATTGTTTAAAAGTTTGAAGAAATCCTGTTCAAATATAGATTTTGCCTTTTTCCGTAACTCAGTGTTCATATCAATATACTGTTTTAGGTATGGACTCTGATTGAATTGAATTACTCTGTGTATTTTTTTTAATAATAAACCATGTTTTAGGCATGTTTTCAGGTAGGAAAAATGAATGACATAAAAAAACTTATCGTATAAATTTGGTATCAATTTCGAAGTTTTGGATCCTGGAGGAGCAAATTTTTGAGCACAGAATGGAAAATCGTTATGATAATTATGCAAATGATTAGGGTATTCTAAGTCTACTTCGAGTATATAACCAATGTCCCCGTCAATAGGCATATTTTGAAAATCTATATTTGAAATTTCTAGTTCACTTAATAACTTAAAATTTGAATGAGGTAAATAAGCGCACATAGCATAACCATAAAGATTATTACAATCAATATAAACAAGGAAGTTATCACTTTTTGCGGGGTCATAAGTTTGTAAATACTTGTTATTGGCTTTCGAATATCTTGTAGAACATAAACATATACCACCGCGAATGCCTTTTTGTATCATTCTTAATATTTCCAAGTCATTTATTAATTCTAATTTAACATCTGTTTTTAATAGCATAGCGTCAAAACTCAGGCTAGGTGCTGTTAAGTAAAAAGAAGGATCCAGTTTATAATTCGTCTTACAAGTTTTTCGAAAACTTTCGAAGACGTCCGCTAGTAAAAGTACATCTGACTTAAGATATAAATCAGTGTATTCTCCAAGGCTCCGTAATTCAAAGGTTTGCCATACTCTTTTTGCATGTTCATAATCTGCTTTTGATATGTTACAATTATGCAATTTACTAAAAAAACATTTAAGAGGAGGTATTTCTTCCTCATCATAAGAATTCCAAGTAGTGACGTATTCGTAAGGATAAACCCCTTTACGTCTAAGTAAATTAAAATGTTCCTGAGAAGGAAAAAAAAATGTCAGATGTTTGAAATCAATTGTATTTAAATTTGCAACTAGCTTCTCTAGGCTTGTGCCTAAAAATTTAAAAGAATCGACAAAACGAACAGGCATGATAGCTTTGTTATTGATTTGAAAAAATTTGGTAAACGATATGTAATTTTCTTTATTTTTTGCAATCACTTGTATCCTACCGGATAATTCTCCTAACTGTCGTATGAAAAGATGACTGTCGTAACCAGCTAAATTATGAAAAAATATGGGAACGAACTTAGGCAAACAATATTTAATATTACAATAAGAATGAGCTGCACCACGATATCGCCCAGTAAGATGGCAGTGATCTTTTACTTTGTCGTCAAATAATATTTTGTTACAAAGATAGCAATTTTTAGCTTGAACAAAATTGGTTCTATCTTCATCTGTTAAGAACATAGGGATCGATGAATGTAAAATATTATAAATTACAGTAATATCAGATAGAAGGTTATCAAAAAAATGTTTCACACAGTCAGGTCCTCGATAAGACACATATTTATTAAGGGAGCTGTCGTAGGAGCATACAACATAGTAAGCAAATGCAGCTGGTACATGCTTTTGCGTAATCGTTGTGCAACTTGTTCCAGAATTTGATTCAACTGGCTCTAACAAAGATTCAAAGTCTGCGTATAAGACGAAGGGCATGTCTTGCATACGTTCATAATGTTCAAATTGTATTAGAGTTCCCTGATTAGGTAACGTTGTTGCTACACCACTGCAAACGTGAGCTTCGAGTTTAAGATTGTCGTCAAAAAATATCATACAATCCTCACATAAAAATATTTTGGAATGATGTTTAGTTAACTGCTTGCGAAGTAATTTAGATAAATCTTTAATTAAACAGTAATGTGTGCGTTTTCCATTTTCAAGAAAAAGCATGTTGACGTGATGTCCTTTTCGAAATTCACATTTGTACAGAGGTCCAACAACCTTAGTGTTATTTTTAAGGCCATAAACATTAATACTTATGTCGGGATTATTCTTTTCAAAAATTCTTATATCCGCGAACCCTACTGGAAATGTCATATTTTTGACATTAAGTACACTTTCAAAGTGCGGATATGCTGTCGTTCGGTGTGCGTTATTTTTTGCAGGAAAAAGTGCTGCCATAACACACCACAAAAAGCAGTAATCATCTGAATTTTTAATGTTGATACATGCACGTTTGTTTTTTATGACGCTAGGTAAATGTAAGTAACCCGAGGCTCTCAACGGGTTATATTTGTTTATATTTACTTCTAGATACAAGCTTCGTAAATAAGCCCAACCACTATCTTTTTCCTCAAATTCTTCAACTTTTTTACAAATTTTATGGCTAATGTTTGTGTACATTTCATCAAAATTATAACTTTGATGTAAGATAGTGTTTTCAGTAGCAAAAGATTTAATTGAAAGTGAATCATCCTTATGCAGAAAAAATTCACAAAACAATTCAAAATTTACTTTAAGGTTTGCATAAGCCTCAATTCGAGCTAAGAGTAAAAGTTTTACGCGGGAGCGTAATTGCGTTAAAAACTCAGCAGGAGTAAACACACGCATACGTTCTTCATCGTCACCGATGACGTCCTCGCATCGAATCCGGTACGACGCTATGCGACCGCGAAAAGCGCTATGAACTTTTTCGATACCTTCGCTCTCAACGACAGAACTATTATTCTTGTGTAAAATACTTTTTAAATGAGCAGAGAAAGAATTATTTTTAACGGATAAGTTGCAAGTTGAACAAAATATAGTTTTAACCATTATGATTTTTTCACTGTGTTAAAAAATTTACAAGAGGTTAAAGTCGTTTTTAAGTAAAATGTAATATTACATATAAAATGATCTAAAACCTAACACACAATATAAAAGTAAAACCATTTAAGTCAAAATTTTCCGAAGAGAGTGTAACTAATTATAATGGACCCAGCTGACTGTAACTATTTTTTGTTTTTATCACTAAAGAATACCCCCTCTTCAGTAAATTTTGATTTGGCTAATTTAACAAATTTTTTTATAGTCAATAATTCAGGAGACTCGGCTTCGCCTTGTAGTCGAACCCAAACTATTGCCTTTTCACACCTTTCAAAGCCGGTGAGACTGTGCACCTCCTCAGCGTTGTAGAGACGCAGCTCCGCCACCAGTTCACCGCTGAGCTTCGCAGTCCGACGCGTTACCCCGCCTGGTACACGTCGCGTTAGTACGCTGTCGTTGACCTGGTTTGTCTCGCGTGGTGGCGGCGAAACTTCGTCATCTGACTCCGAATCATTTAGCCAGTTTGAAGCGGAGCTGGACGCTTCTTGTTTTTTCGCAATCGTCGTTGAGGTCTTAGGCACCGACGACGACGAGTACAGGCATTTTTTCTTAGTGCTAGAAAGATAAGAAATGTAATTAAAAAACATACATTACTTTACTTATTAATATCGCCGATATACAAATAAGAAAACATACAATATGTTGACACATTTTTAATACTTAGTTTTAAAAGTAGTCAACGCAAATTACCTTATGCTTTCGTTGTCCGAGTCAAACAAATTGGTTGACACACAGCTTTTCTTGGCAGAGCGTTTAATTTGCTTGGTTTCAGACCTGAAATAACAATAAATATTAGAGACTCGATATTAACATTTGACATGACTCGACATGACCCAACATGATAGTAAATGCTAGGATGATTTAATAATAACATTTGCTGATCTAGGTCAATGCTCCTCTACAGACCTTCTATAATGACTTCTCTACACATAGAGAGAACGGACCACAGCCCACCACGCAGACCCAGTGCGGTTTGGTGGTGATAACGGTTGCAGATGCAGCTGGGATCACCCGCTTGATATACCTTCCGAAGCATATAGGTACTCGAGATGGTAATGGTCGACCACCCATCAGATGACTGACCATGCATGACACAACATATTAATAAAAAAATAATAATAATATTCAAAACTTACGAACATTATTTCGGTGTATATCTTCTGGATGATTCTCGGGGCGAGCGACGTCGGAGTACTGAAGCACTGACTAGTGGTCGAACTACTGGGCTTGGCGTGTCTACTAGTGGTCAATCTGACTTAGGAAGCACTGATACGACGACTACCATTTTTCGGGTATTTATTGGAGAAAAGTGTTTAACAAGCTATTTTACTAGGCAGGAGTGATCAACTTTTTTTAATTTATTTTTAATTTATTTTTTTCATTTGTTTGTATACAACTAAACTACCAGTGCTAGTTTTTAATTTCAAGATTACATACACCGTATGTAAAAACTGTTAATTCCAAATACTTTTTTTTTATTTTTACCTTTAATACATAGGTACTTAATACTTATTGGTCTTATAAAACACATCAATTCTAAGTAAGACAGGTTTAGCCGATAGTTTGACCTTCTGTACTACAATCAGTTACGTATACGATATACACATAAATGCTTGCATTCATCAAACAAAATGCTGCTACTAGCATTCAACTTGAACTGAGCCTTTTTCGCGTTATAGTCAAGTATCTAACCACTACATTAACTACCAGTTATATTTTACGAGTTATATTTTAACGAGTTTACGTTTAAGCAAAAGTATTTAATCAAGTATTGCAATATAAATAAATATGTAGGTTTTATTAGTAGCAATGAAGTATTTACAAAATTGAAGCAATGTTGAAAACCTCTGGTTTTTTTAATATTTAGCAAATTATATAGTTTATCGATTAGTGTGAAAAGTTGCAGCGTAAGTAAAGTATAACATACATATTTTAACATTTGCTGTGTAAAAAAGGTCAGCAACCTTTCGATAAAGCGCTGACAGCGATTGTCCGGATGTGCAACATTAGGACTGTTTTCACTAAGCATGAAATTTATTAATACATTCCATCTCATGATCGGTCTTTACGAGAGTTGCTTAACCACCACAATCGCTGATCGAGTTCACCACTGCGCCATCGAGCTCCTCACACTCTAAAATTATTTTCGATGTACTAAACTAGACAAATGTCTCGGTAACTTTAAAGTTAACCGCTCGGATATCGAGAGACGCAGGTTTGATTACCGTGAGGCAGTCTATTTTTATAACTTCTGTGTTTATGTATATGAATACATAAGATGACTTATTCCCACAATAAATAAATCTAACCATATTTAATGGGTACGTATTAAAATAGACATTTGCATTAATAAGTTAAACCATGAAAAGGTACTGTTATGGAAATCCTATCTGATGACTTGTTGCTAAACGTGGCTTCAGCATGACATAATTGTTACCTGTTGCTCTGTCTATCCCACTTGTGGGAATATGGCGTGATGTTTATGTTATTATGAAAATTTATGTTTAATGCGTTTGTCAATTAAACAGTATAAACTTAGCTTTATCTTTTTAATTTTGTTTATATTAAAGGGTTATTCCCATTCTCCTCCAAGAAATTGTCCCAAAGTCCTCCACAGAAAAAATACGAATATAATAATTTGTTAATCGATTTTCATTCTCCTCCGTAATTAAAAAAATGGTAACCGGGTTAATCTCAAACTCCGCAGACAACTTCAGAAAATACTAATTTTAGCTACTCTGAGGACAATAGAACTAAAAAATTATACTAATATTTCATCAACATCAGCCTATAAACGATCCACTGCTGAGCACAGACCTCCCACGTGGACAATAGCACGTGAGGATAATGGGTCATAACCCACCACGCTGGCCCAATGCGGTTGATGGGTTTTAGCGACTATCATCTTACGACAACAACCGAGACCAACGGCTTAACGCGCCTTAGCACGGAGGAGCTCGAGATGTTTTAAATTTGATCACCCATCCAGCGACTCAGCATTGCGAAAGTTGCTTAGCGGACAAGATCGCAAGCCGAACGCGCTAGCCGCTGCGCTATCGTGCTACTATACTAATATTTAAATAATATTTTTTATAATAGTCTTTGGAGGAGTCTAGGAATCAATGTTTGAACTTCTTATATTTTCCAAACAAAAGATTGGAGGCGTTTGGGAATAACCCGTATTAAAATTGTTTTTGTCAGCATTGAAATGGGAAGTAGTCGAACTCGTAGGTAACGTGTGTGAGTGTGTGTGTGTGTGTAGTGATTGCATACGTCGTTGTTGGTGGGATTGATATAAATAAGGTAACTAATAATTCCCTGCACAGTTGTCTGCATTGACTTAGATCAAAAAACACAAGTGTTTATCTATTATGAAAACCTTGAAAATGTGTTGAGTAGATCGGAGTCGATAAAGATAATTGGCAACTGATTCTAATCAAAATACACAAGTGTTTTCCTATGGGTCGAGGTACTACTTTGACAAATGTTATTCATAGTACTAACTTATTCGGGGATCCAGTCCTGGGAGACCAGGAGCCCCATCCAGTTTAAGTTGTGCTGTAATTCCATGTTGTTAAAAACCTTTGCATCCAATAGACGAAGACCTTGAAAATGTGTAAAGTAGATCCTAGAACCTATATTTAAAAAATCTTAATACGGTGGTACGACCAAACTGGCTGGAAAGAATCTTGAGCAATCAGCCACATGTTTTAAAAATCATTTTAAAAGCATGTGAAGATTTCGTTTCCAGGTACCTATATTTAGAAAATCTTAATACGATGGTACGACCAAACTGGCTGGAAAGAATCTTGAGCAATCAGCCACATGTTTTAAAAATCATTTTAAAACCTTGTGAAGATTTCGTTTCCAGGTACCTATATTTAAAAAATCTTAATACGTGGTACGACCAAACTGGCTGGAAAGAGTCTTGAGCAATCAGCCACATGTTTTAAAAATCATTTTAAAAGCATGTGAAGATTTCGTTTCCAGGTACCTATATTTAGAAAATCTTAATACGATGGTACGACCAAACTGGCTGGAAAGAATCTTGAGCAATCAGCCACATGTTTTAAAAATCATTTTAAAACCTTGTGAAGATTTCGTTTCCAGGTACCTATATTTAAAAAATCTTAATACGTGGTACGACCAAACTGGCTGGAAAGAGTCTTGAGCAATCAGCCACATGTTTTAAAAATCATTTTAAAACCATGTGAAGATTTCGTTTCCAGGTACCTATATTTAAAAAATCTTAATACGATGGTACGACCAAACTGGCTGGAAAGAATCTTGAGCAATCAGCCACATGTTTTAAAAATCATTTTAAAACCATGTGAAGATTTCATTTCCAGGTACCTATATTTAAAAAAATCTTAATACGTGGTACGACCAAACTGGCTGGAAAGAGTCTTGAGCAATCAGCCACATGTTTTAAAAATCATTTTAAAACCATGTGAAGATTTCGTTTCCAGGTACCTATATTTAAAAAATCTTAATACGTGGTACGACCAAACTGGCTGGAAAGAGTCTTGAGCAATCAGCCACATGTTTTAAAAATAATTTTAAAACCATGTGAAGATTTCATTTCCCGGTACCTAAAATAACTTATGACTTATGACGATGGTACGACCAATCTGGCTGGAAATAATCTTGAGCAATCTACCACATAACATAAAAATTATTTTAATATGTTTTAAGTATAGCTCAATGGTTTTAAGTACCTTTAAACATATAAAATAATTTATTGTATCTGGTTAATCTGTAATCTGCATTGTGAAGGTTTCATTTCTGAATGACTATTGATTTTTGTTCAACAGCACATACCTCATCAGATACGCACCTTAAAGTAAAAGACATTTCTTATTATAATATTTTGGTGTTACCTAATGCGTAATGTGAAGTCAAGTGAACGTCCTGATTCTAATCAGTGAGTAGCATTTTTAGTAAACTAATTTTTTATTTTTCTCAACGATTATTGTCCAAAACACGAGTGGCGTTGATTTTTCAATCGCGCGATTATTGGACATTCTACTTCGCTTTTTCCAGTGAGCGAACGGAGTGAGCGAACGATTAAGAAAAAGTGAAGTAGAATGCCCAATAATCACCTACTAGTAACATTTCCATAATTATTTTAGTCCATGAAACCGGTGGCGTTAAAGATAATCTGGTAAATACAGCGCAGAATTTCTACAAGACAGATTGTTTACTAATGCTGTTAAAAAATATACCGAGTGCGTAGTGCTACTGTAATTTGCCATTCAATCATGTTAATGAAAAAGAGATTTTGTATGACAAAACTTTTTCTTTATAACTTTCTGGTAAGCGCTAGCTTTCATCTCACCTGATGTTATATGATGATAAGACCGAAGTGTAATCCTCAAATACTGAGGCACTGGCTATCTTATCTCTAGCTGCCGGAACACAACAATGCTACAAACATTGATGTTATGGCGACATATTTAGATCAGATGGTAGTAGCTAGCCAGGCGGACGAACCAGTCCTAACACCAACCAAAACGAGAACACAAACATGTACCCCCGCTGGGAATCGAATCCGGGACCTCTGGTCTGGAACCAGTGTTCTTAACCAATAGACTAAAGGGGCGGTTAACTTTAACTCTCCTCGTTTTCCACCAGATGGCGCTGCTTTAATTCACATTATATCTGTTTTGTGTTTTTATATTGTTTTCAATGAGCCTCAAAACAAATGACAGCAACAAATGACCTGCGCCGATGGCGTAATTTGCAAATTGGCAAAAAAAAATTGACATTGAAAAAAAATTATGAAAACGCACAGAAAATAAAGTTGTTGGGTTTTTAGAGTGTAGCAAATATATTCTAGTCTTGTTTATAGCTAAACTTCATCATACAAAAGTAGGCTCTAAATAGACGATATTTAAGTTTTACGTCGCGTGGTCGAGTCCGGGCGAATCCGATCGGTTGGGGTTGGACGGAATTTCGCTTCGGTGCGATACGCCCGGTTAGGGTCTGAGGGGTAACTTGATCGAAGTGTAAACAATACTCGCTCTAGGCAATTATGTATTAGTTAAACATTATATTAAGACCCTGTAGTCTCAAGACTGAAAACTTAAATTGTAATTATGATATTAATTATATTATTATTCCACGATAATATCCTTAGATTATATATATGATATCAATACTCGCAGTCAGTAGAGCGGCGCCTATCATATTCACAAGCCCACCGTGTTGCGTAGAATAAGATTTTACATGCCGGCAACATTGCCTTATTATAACTAATAGGCGTAACTTGTAGGCTCGTATTTATCGTTAATATCTAATTTATTTCTTTAAATATACGCATAAAAGCCTTGATAGCCGAGTGATAAAGCCCTCGGCTCGATACCTGAAGATTCTGGGTTCAATTCCCAGGTTGAGCAAAATGTGACTCGGATTTTTCGTGGTGATTAAACCAATAAATGGAGGCCTTTGCCCAACAGTGGGACAGTATATAGGCTATTTACTACTTCATACGTTTAAAAAAAAGTTGTTTTATTGGTGACGACTGTATTTTATTCTTACTGAAAATTCAAACTATTGAAAGTTAAATGAAATATATTATAATTAATAAATAAAATTTGTTTACGCTCACACCAATTATCAAGCCCAATTCTATTCTATTGAAACTCGTTAATATGGTTAAACAAGATAACGGATAAATATACATAAACATAGAAAAACCTGGGTGTTTTTTTATGTTTATGTATATTTATCCTATATTTACCCGAAATCAATACAGGAAAACAGTTTTCTCTAAATTGACCCGACCGGGAATTAAACCGGGGGGCCTCAGAGAAGGCGTGAGGTTAGACTCGGCGCGCTAACCACTCAACCACGAAGGTCGTCAAATATAATTATTATATAAATAAATATTGATAATTAATTATGAGTTTGAGAAGATTTTAATCATGCCGTATAAAACTAAACTACTCAACTGCCAGAGAAAAACAATGCCTCTTGTTTTTCGACGGCGGCAGACTTGGAAAATACAGTGGTAGCTAGCACCGCGGTCTTAAGTTTTTTTATAAAGTATTGCTAGACATAGGTAGCTCTGCCGAAGCATTCCACTAAGCCCAAACATTTGTTCTTCTCAAAAGTTACTTTATATGTAGATTCTTAACATGTCAACCGAATATTGATTCTCAGGTCTGCCAACACGACAGGGTGATAGTGGACGTGGAGAACGATCTGATGACGGAGGGCACCACCGTCCACTGGCACGGCCAGCACCAGAAAGGGACTCCATACATGGACGGGACGCCGTATGTGACCCAGTGTCCTATACCACCTGAGACAACGTTCAGGTAAGAAAGATAAGAAAGATTTACTATTAAGTAAAAAACAAGATTTTTAAGTTTATAACGGTGTTTGTGTTTTCGTTTTTTCGATTTGCACACAAGATCTCGATGGGTCGAAGCGCTACTGAGAGAGATTACTTAGTATGCTGTAACTGTAACAGGAAGAGGGGTTGGGCTTATTCCAAGTAAGCCTGGTCAGCTACCACCATATCGCCTATCCACTGAGTGGACTTGGTGACGTGTAGACCACAATCTCGAGCGGTCGGAATAGAGCTGTTATTAACGGGTATCTTGTAGGTGGGTAGTAGATATATGTAGTGGGTACCCTTCTCCCGAGGAGATCTTTTATAAGGCTTTCGGGCCGGGGAGGCGGGAGTTAGAGGGAGAGCAACACGTAACCCACGTGGCTCCCAAGACGCGAAGGTACTCGGAAATGAGTTTTTAGTTGTCTAAAAACAAAAGGTACCCCTGTTCAGTACGTCGCCATTACAGCAAGATTAATAGAGTTATTATAGAGTAGCGATAGTCAGCATAGCTGCTACCGTCGCGTCGGCCAGATACGTCATCGGAACCTTCTAGTCGTAGCGGTCTTCCGTTCCACTAGATCAAGGAGGAGAAGACGAGCGTGTGTACCTGCGTTTGCGCGTACGTTTGTGCACCTAAATATCTCTTGCGCATTTGACCTGCTTTATACTCTCATTAATAGAGTTATTGCGTGGTGAGGAACTCCACATATAGAGATTATGGGTGAATTGGGCACTCACCAGCAGGTGAAATGAAGGCTAAGCGCTTTCTCTTCCTAAAATGTGATAAAGTCCATCAATGTGAATTTGTAAGCTGTTTTTTTAATGCGTACCGGAAAACTCAGTTTGGGCAGGCTTGCAGGAAGTCGGACCGACGATCTGGTGAAGATTGCGGGTAGCCGCTGAATGCGAGCAGCACAAAACCGGTCGTTGTAGAGATCCTTGGGGGAGGCCTTTGTCTAGCAGTGGACGTCTTTTGGCTAAGATAATGATGACGGTGAGATGATTCATTAAATCCTTATTGTTTTCTAAATCTTCCAGGTATCAATTCAACGCGACCCACGCTGGCACACACTTCTGGCACTCTCACTCCGGCATGCAGAGGGCAGACGGAGCTGCTGGCGCCTTCATCGTGAGGAAACCAAAGTCGCAAGACCCACAAGGACCGCTCTTTGACTATGATAGGTTGGTCCAACTACTTATACCGGCGTATATCGCCAAGTATACTACTTACGCTGGCACACTTCTGGCACTTTCATTCCGGCATGCAGGCGCAGACGAAGCGGCTGGTGTCTTTATCGTGAGGAAACCAAAGTCGCAAGACCCACAAGGACCACTCTTTAACTATGATAGGATGGTTCAACTGTTAAAACGGGTGTAGATCGTCTAGTATACTACTTACGCTCGCACACACTTCTGGCACTCTCGCTCCAGCATCAGAGGGCAGAAAAAGCGGCTGGTGTCTTCATTATGACAGGTTGGTTTTGATGCAACTGCTTATATTATACTTAGACCAATAGGTACACCTACCACCTGCGCAGACACACTTTTGGCACTCTTAATGAAGTATGTGGAGGACAGAAGGTGCTGATGCAATGGTGTCTTGGTCGTAAGGAAACCAAAGTCGCAAGACCCACACAGACCACTCTTTGACTGTGACAGGTTGGTTCAACTGTTTACAACCTTAACCTGACTGACAATCGTTGATGACTTTTGAAAAAGGAAAACAAAATTGTTTCTAAAGTCCATATTCTGATTAAACAACAAATTTACTTACCATAAGAGTATCTACTATATATATAGTAGGTGGACTGGACTGGATCTGCTATCAGGTGGACTGTAAAAGTGAAAAGCTAAAATCGTTAATAAACTTACCATTATACACATACAAACCATTAATAACGAAAGCGTTAGTACATTTAAAAAAAAAACATTTGATTCCTAGTCCCACACAAAATCTTTCAAAGGTTTAGGAAGCTTATCCTCGGGGTATCGTAATTACCGACTTGTGTAAGTATCGTCGTATCAACATAAACTTTCTAAGGCTTGATTTTGGTCGGTTGAAATTTGAGAGTTGCCGTCTTCACCAAAGATTCAACCTAAACTATCAGCTTTCCTGCAAAAGGTGTGCTCACTCGGAACTCGACTAATTGGAAGTCGGCAAAAGTTTCAACTAATGAATGACTGGTACTCGCTTGTGACTCGTAAATATTGAAAAGTATAGGTGCGGTGTTCGATTCATCATCACTACATAGTATAAAACAAAGTCGCATTCTCTGTCCCTATGTCCCTTTGTATGCTTAAATCTTTGAAACTACGCAACGGATTATGATGCGGTTTTTTTAATAGATAGAGTGATTCAAGAGGAAGGTTTATATGTATAATAACATCCATTAAATAGTGGAGAAGTACTGTTATTTTTGAGGTTTCTAATGTGATGTCGTAAATAATTACATTTTTTTCGCTTACATTGCAAACGCAGGCTGAACCCTAAGAGTTTTATCAAAATAATGTACTAAGTATTGTACACATTGAAAAGGTCTACAGAAAAGTCTGTGATGGTATATGTCTATCTCTTATGGATAACCCACAATAACTTTTTTTTGTTATTTACTTTTTACGACAAATAATGGCTAATTTTCGAAGCGATTTTAACCAATACAGCATTAATCCTTAACCAATTAAATACCTTGAATACATTGTTCATTTAATATAGATCTATATGGCCCTTTACACCGTATGATTTAAGTGAATATTTTCGAAGATATTACAGATTTAAAAATTGCGGGACGTAGCGTTTGCGGCGGTACCGGCCAGTTCACAGTTTTTCTGTAGTGTATTTAGTATCAGCATTGCACCCGTGCGAAGCCGGGGCGGGTCGCTAGTTTATATTATGTTTTTCTATTTATTATCAGCTCATTTTATGTATCCGCTGCTGGGGCATGAGTCTTCCAAGGATGGATAGGGAGAACGGGCCGTAAACCACCACGCGGGCCCTGCAGCCGGGACCAACGGCTAATCTCTCTTCTTTGACAATGGCTTTAAGTACCTTTCGAAGCACTGAGGCTCTCGAGACGATAAGTTTTGGTCACCTATCCGATGACCGGCCTTCCTTTGCATAACCTACTTAACTTCAGCAATCGCAGACCGAGCGCGTTAAACTGCCCCGTCGAGCTCTTCTTTTTCTTTCTATTATACTTACTCGTCTAATTTTAAATTGATTGTGATTTTGTGTTGTGTAATAGAATGAAAACTTTTAGTTAGTCTGTTCAAAGCATCAAGCATCAACCATTTTTTCTTAAATAATGCTAGTGCGCGCAATTCGCAAGTTTGACATATTAAGTCGGTCCACATAGATTTTTTTTGAAATGGTTTCTATATTTCTACATTTGCATTTTTTCCTAAAACAAGTTAAAACTGCTAGCTATATGGGATCGCAGAAAATTTTGTATACTTATTTCCAAACATCAGTATGAACATGGCACCTAAATGATTCTAATACTTTCCTATAAAAATCAAAACCCTTATAACTTTACTAACTGTGCCCCGCGGTTTCACCCGCTTTAATTAGCGAACAATCTACGCAGCGCACGAGAGGAAAGCTCTCAAAAAATATATTTTCCCGTTTTTGTAACATTTTCATTGCTGCTCCATTCCTATTATTCATAGCGTGATGTAATATAGCCTATAGCCTTCCTCAATAAATGGACTATTCAACACAAAAATAATTTTCAATTCGAACCAGTAGTTACTAAGATTAGCGCGTTCAACCAAACAAACAAAAAAAACAAACTCTTTAGCTTTATAATATTAGTATAGATTAAAAAACAAACTAACATAGTTTTTTTAAAGTTTCATTGTTACCAACGTACTTGTGGATCGATGGTCTGAAATAAAATATGTTTATTTTTTATTTTTTATTTAACAACTCCGCCTCCTTCTCAGGTCTGAACACGTGATGATAGTGACCGACTGGATCCACGAGCTGACGGTCGGCATGTTCACCGACCACCACCACTCTGTGGGTGACAACAAGCCTCCCACGCTCCTCATCAATGGCGTTGGTCGTTTCAAGTTCTTCAATGACACCGCAAAGCCGATGTACATGAAAGCGGCGAGGTTCAACGTTGAACAGGTAAACCTTTTTAAATACACCTAGAATAGAAAATAATAGAATAGCTTCACAATTTACTTCGCTACAGGTACTGTTAAGTAGACCACCAGCTAGCTATTGGTTTACGGGGCCCATAGCGCAAACGCCAAGCTGTCTATGTAGAGTACCCCGTCTAGTCAGGCGATACACCGAGATAGACTTTTCTGACTCACCTGATCCTTAGCTGGCCGCTCCTCCGAGCTATATTGGCTAAAAGGACAGAGATGGAGATGGGATGGGGAAGGATTAAGAAAGAAGGGTTCGTCAGCCTGCTGTCCATCCGCCAACGCACTCATTGGCCTTTTGGCCATAGTCTTTTCCGAACAGGTAGGTACTACTAATATTAATTTACATATTTTTTACACTTTTTCTTCTTTTTGGGACGCCTCGGTGGCTGAGAGGCAAAGCGCTCGGCCGGGTTAGTTGCGTTATTCCCCAGTTGCGATTTTTCCCGAAAAATAATACTCAAAGGTTCCGGGTTCAATTCCCAGGTCGGGTAAAGTGTTTCGGATTTTTGATGCACAGACCGGGTTTGTGATCACCAACCCACATTAATTTGGCAAGCGTGGTGATTATGCCATGGCTTGATTTCAATGAATGATGACCTTTGCCCAGCAGTGGGACAGTTATAGGCTATTTACTTGTTTTATTTACTCCTTTTTTTGAGGGGGAAAGATGTAGCGTCAGCTCGAACTTTGTTTCTAGAGCACATATGTAGACTCGCTGTTTCCAGCTGATGCACATACTTAAGAATACAATAAATACTACTACAAAAATATAATGCTGCAATATCGTTTAAAGTAGGACTTGAACTTACGGTGAATCCGTTATGTATAAGCTACCGTGTTAGATCTCAGGTTCTACCTAAGGAAAGTCGTAATTTTTCAAATGCTCTTTTCAATTCTGATAAATTTTGTGTTCGTAAAACAACTTTTAATAATAAGATAATTGTGTAAGTGAACTCGTGGTAAGGGCTCATACAGCTAATTGAATGCGTACCGGCTTCATTATGTAACATTAGGAAGTTTCTAGACTAGAGATTATACAAAATGGCGAATTTAATATGTTAATCAGGCAGCGAGAGCGCGGCGTGTTGATCTTACACTCAAAAAGCAAGTGCTTCTAGTACCCTGTTATAAGGGTGCTCTCTTGGAAGGCTAATTCTGTTATAAAACTACAATTGAAATTGAAATAATACAACGTTAAAGTAACAAAAACTGCGCAGATCTTTTGTCTGAGGCATTTGTAATTTTTTTTATAAATGTTTTCTTTTTGGAAGGAGATTGCGGAGATTTCTATTGGCAAGTTAATTGACATTGTCAAACCATAGCCACAATATAAAACCATAGATAATGTCAATAAACTTTTTGTGAGCAGTGAGAAAGTTAAATAAATAAACTTTCCTACACTCACACCTTGCTCTAAGGGAGCCCGCCCACGAGCGACAATCGCTGAGCGATTATTTTGTAGTAGAATATGGAACATATAGAATTCAATACTTCAACGCCCACCGGCTACAAAAAGTCGCTCTAGAACAAAATCGCTGCCTCCCGGGCGACGCGATTGTCGATGTGAAATGGAACGTTCGGAAATGTACCTAGCAACGCAGACGCACACTACTCAGCGACAGTCGGCCGCGTACTCTAGCTAAGGAAGGACGTGTCTTGACAATGGGTGTCGATATCGACATTTTAATCGAAGAAGTAGAAAAGCGGTCTGCCTTATACGACACAGGATTGCAATAAAAAGAAAATGTTATGGGAATAAATATGTTTAAAATTGAATAGTAAATGGGCAACGTTTAACAAGACAGAAAAAGCAAGTTTCGGTAGGTGGATCTAATTTATTAAAAAATCTTAGTAGGTATTATTTAGAAATTATAAAATCAATTATTGATTTGTTAGAATAAATAATTTTCTAAATCCGTACAAAGTAAG
Source organism: Eudonia mercurella (assembly GCA_963082485.1). NCBI lineage: Eukaryota > Metazoa > Arthropoda > Insecta > Lepidoptera > Crambidae > Eudonia > Eudonia mercurella. The sequence continues at coordinate 8,219,646 of OY720046.1, forward strand.
TAAGTAACGGTTTACTGTCGAATTGTCAGTCATTTTGTGTAGGTACGTTGATAGGTGAATTTTACGTATTCTTAAGTGATTTTTATCACGAAATATTTTCAGGGAAAATTACACTTGAAAATACGTTGATAGGTATTTTTATTAGTGTTTAAAGCTGATGTGTTATGCCATGTTCTATCAATGACAGAAGCTCATTAAATGTATTGATTGACATTCTATAATATTTAAAAAACTTTTTCGCTTGAAGTCTCAGATCAGCATGACGAATATGAAATAATCCCTTTAGTAATCTCTGCGAAATTATTAAATCAACCCAGAACCTTCTTTTTTTTCTTCTGTTCCTCAAATATAACCAGACACACACCTTTCTATGTAAATCCAACTTCGTCTGTAAATCCATGAAGTGCACTTCCCACGATAGCCAGCGACAAAGTGACGCAAGTGTGCGTTGAGTCGCTCACAAAATCGCTTACAAAAGTCGCCGAAAAAGTAGTTGCGATTTTGTGAGCTACAAGAAGTAGTACGTGGGCGAGCAGCCTAAGACCCACACCAATTATCTAGCCCAAGAGAAGTTTCGTTATGAAACTCGTTAAATGGTTACTAGACAACGGATAAACATACTTAAAATAAATAAATACATACTTATTATACATAGAAAACGCCCAGACCCGAGACAGTTTAGAAAAACAATAATTTCTAAATTTACCCGACCGGGGATCGAACCCGGTACCTCAGCGATGGCTACACCATGAAAACCGGTGTATAAACCACTCAACCAAGGAGGTCGACAATTCGGAATAAAAGGATTCCTGCGTTTTTTTGAAACGTTTGCTGATTGCTACTGGGCATTTTCAGCTTCACCGGGCTTTTTATTGGCGACGAGAAACTTAAAGTGAAAGTAGAGTAAAACTAGTGCGTGTCCCCGTGCCCTACTAGATTCTCCGATAGGTTCGGATCGGATCGGGGAGCGGAACAACCCGTGAGCTCGGACCTCGGCTCGGGTTGACCGGGCCGTGGTGGTGGGGAGAAGCGCCCAGGTACACATTTTTACCTGGTACCTATAGAGCGCGTGTGAACCGGCTCGTCGTACCCTTGTTCTACGAGTACGGTGTCTTGCGCTTAAACTAGTGTGCATGTTTAGTGTATTCTGTAAATGTGTAGTGGCATTTAGAGGATCGGGTAGGGGGAAAATTCCTAAAGCCGTTTGATCTGGCTATCTTAAATGTGATGGCGGCTTTCATAAGATGGTGGTAGCTTGCAATGAGGACGTTAAAACAAGAGTGCAATGGGCCATCTAGACAATCGCAATGGAAACAGTCACGTTGCCTCTGAGTCAGAAACTAATCGTCTAACCACTAGACCCAAGAGGTGGGTCAATCTGCTCCGAACACACCGAACAGTACAGTAACAGCACCGGTGTTCGACAGGAACGAGCGATCGACAACTTTTCCTTTTAATCAATTAAAACAGGGTTCAGCTACAAATTACTTTATTTAAGGGTGCGCCGACCAAAAAAAGATTGGTGATTATAGGCGGGGCTATACTGGGTGACCCTGTATATCCTGATTGAGCTGAACTGCACCGGAAAACTCATAAAATAAATAATAAATCTATATTATTAATAAAGAGATAAAGTTTGCGACTTTGTTTGTTTGTTTGTTAACGGAGGGTAATCCCTGGAACTACTGGTTCGATTCCCAAAATTCTTTTACATTCCTTGCGGGTATGTTACCCGCAAGGAATGTGAAAGAAGGCTTTATTTTACGGATGTATGAGGCCAGCCTTACGCAACAATTGTGTTAGTATACCATCTGCTTCCAGCTATGCATCCATTTTAATAATAATAATAATACTATACTCCTAGACACGGCACGTATTGTCAGAAGGTTCCTCACTATGCAGCCCTGACCACCGGTAGCTTGGGCCCTGCCCCGCTGCTGGTGGTACTCTAGGATTAGGTTTTTATAATGTTTTATTGTTTTTATATTAAAATATTGTAAAAATCTAGTTTTAAGAAAGAAAATAAATAAAGGAGATAATAATAATAATAAATTCGTTTATAAAAACACAAATGTTGAAAAAATTTCCACGAGCAGGATTTGAACCTGCACCCTTCTGACATTCCGGGTCAGGTTAGAACCACGATAGCTCAATTGGAAGAGCACCTGACCCGGAATGTCAGAAGGGTGCAGGTTCAAATCCTGCTCGTGGAAATTTTTTCAACATTTGTGTTTTTGTAATTTGTTCGCAACAAAATTTGCTTTAAAAATCATTTTGAACATTTTATAAAATAGCTTGCTTATTTCTTAACTGATCTTTAATATTTGTAAAAATATTATGATCGGACGTTAATGACGGTAGTTGTTGACTTTGAATGGGCGCCTTTGGCTTACAAAGTAAAAAGTGTTGAATAATTTCGGCGGGCTGGTTAGAACCACGATAGCTCAATTGGAAGAGCACCTGACCCGGAATGTCAGAAGGGTGTAGGTTCAAATCCTGCTCGTGGAAATTTTTTCAACATTTGTGTTTTTGTAATTTGTTCGCAACAAAATTTGCTTTAAAAATCATTTTGAACATTTTATAAAATTCGTTTATATTAATGAAACACTATTCTATTTCTTGGCTACGAAAACTGGGCGTCGACCCCTGGATTACTGTATCGAAACTTTTTAAGCAATCTCCTACCATTCGACACATAAATCAGCAACAGGCTTAGTCCCATGAAAAACGCAAGACAAACATTTCAGCGAGCCAGCAACGGCAAGGAATAAATAATTCCGGCCATCCGGACAGACCAGCGGAATGTTCTACTTGCAAATATATTCGTTTCCGCTTGCGCTGAGGGAGGCTCGCTAAATTCTTAAGAACCTACACTGGCACCACAAAATAAGGAGACCCAGAAGGTCCTAGTAAGCTATATATCAGCTATACTAATACATACCGCGCTAAACATGGACAACCGGACACAGAATATCACAACAGTTTTTTTTGTTTTTTTTTTTTATATTAAAAGGAGGTGGTGAAGGGAAGACAATGGTAGATAGAATGCCATATTGAGGAAGGCCAAAGAGAAGATCTTCCTCCGAGCTGGGTGGTATATAGTTCGGGGACCGAGGTCCAACGGATCATTAGACAATATTTAAAATATGGTGCCATTTCTGGAGATCTCTGTTCAGGCAGGGTACGACCTGTTGCCGTTGATGTAGGCATTAATGTTCTTTAGGTCTTGAAGACTTGGGGTTTTGCGCAAAACATCGTGTTACAGATGTTAGTTGGAGGTGCTGTATATAGCGAAGGAGACGGTGAAACTTCGCTACCGCGATGCAGGCTTTCCATACTATTTTATGGTCGTAGTATGGCGACGTCGTTGGCATACGTTTGTGGTGCCATCTGTTGACACGGTTGAGAAGGTGTTTGCTTCGTGTCGAATAATGTGCGGCGTATGCGGTAGGTGGTGCCGCCACAGAGGCTAACGAGCAGGCGGGTCACCTGATGGAAAATAGTCGCCGCCGCCTATGGACACCCGCAAAACCAAAGTAATCGCAGATGCATTGCCGGCCTTGAGGAAGGAGTTGGATCTTGAGGAGGAAGTAGGAATTGGGTGAGGGGAGGGGGGGGGGTGAGAAATGAGCCTCCGGTACTCTCTCACCAGACGAAACACAACAGCAACGAGTGCCAGTACAGTTGCGCTCGGACTGTGTGCTGTGCGAATTTCGCTTTATTTCCATACACTTAGAATGAAATTTGAATGAAGAGGAAGCCGTCCGTGCCATGTCCGCGCCCGACCAGGCCTACGTCACTCTATGTACTTGCGCGCGTTAGATACCTACAGAGCGGCTTACCGCCGGCGGTATAAAAGCCAGTGGACTGTCGCAAGCGCTCGTTATCGTACGCTCGTTCGCTGTGCACGTTGCGTCATTCATAAAACATCGATCATTTGTAGGTATTCTGTAGTTATTATTAAATAAGTATTGTAAATAGTGAATAAGTTTAATATAAATGTTGATCGACATTTGTGTGGTTTAGATTATTATAAATAGTAATTAGGTGATTTAAAATCTCGTTTCAATAATATAAACCAATGCCGCCCGCGCCTGGAAATTTTTGTGAAGTTGATGATTGTAAATCTAATAAAAGGAATTAAAACCTGTCATTATTTAGTTTGCCTGTTGATGAAGAAAGGTAAGTACCTACCTAATGAAACTCTTTTATGTATATACATTATAGATACCTACTTATTTGGATGAATTTATAGAATAAAATAGGTTGGTTTTAATTACTTACTTTCAACATTAAAGGCGGATTTTGAGTCACAACATAAAAATATAAATCTAAAAATGTATGAAACAATGTATGTATGAAATCGATTACGTTCCGACTCGCGTCGCGACACGACACGTCAGACAAATATAAATGACCTGTGACTATGTCTGCATTAAAGTTGTGACAACACGTTTGGTGTGGTGGTTAGTGACCCAGCCTGCCACGTCAGCGGTCGCGGGTTCGAATCCCGTTAGGGGCAAATGTTTGTATGATGAATGTGGATACCTATTTTATACTCGAGTTATGGGTGTTTATACTCGAGTTATAAGGAATATAATCCATCTCTATACCTACTCAGTTCTCTTTCATATCATAACACTTTCATACGAAGGAAAATCTATATTCCAGCAGTGGGATATTATGGACTGATGATGATGAAGATTTATAACTAAGTAGATAATTCATTTAATATCATAGGTAACATTATAATGTTCTCTCATGGAACTCGGATTCATACTGATCATAAATAATTGAGCTTTTCAATTTATCATTCATTTTAATTTAGATTACAAAGCTTAAACAAGCCATTTAGACACAGGTTAATTTAGGTACAAGTTATTGTGTGTGAACAATATTTTTATCGTAGCAACAGCCCTATCATTACTACGATGGCAGCAAGGCCGCGCGGCTGCCAATCGATAACAACTCTATAGTCGAGCCTATTAGGCATAATTTAGCACGCAGCGGTCGCCGACGCGTCGCGACGAAATGAAGTAGGCTATTAACGCGGTAGGTATACGAATTTTTGTAGGGAGTGATTTATCTGTTACGAAGTAACTATTACCTAATCTGTGGCCCGACGCTCTGTATGTGTGGCCTGCGCTTTAGAGCACAAAATAAGGAGAGCCAGAAGTTTATGAACAGCTTGGAACAGTCCGATCGCAGCTGTTGCAAGATTCCATGTACGTCAGAGGTAGTTTGCGTGCGTTGCGAGCGCGTTTGTATGAAACTACCCTTCTAATCTACCTAAAATTAGTGAAGGGCTTTTGGAAAAATGTTTTTACCCCGTAAATGAGTTTTTGGCACGTTAGATTTCAACAATGAAGTTTTTAAATTATTTACTAGTGGCTCGTCCCGGCTTCGCACGGGTGTACTTTTATTTTTAAACATATTTATTAATATATGTTTAAAAATAAAAGGAGGAAGGCCTTTCTCAATAAATGGACTATTCAGAAATATTTTTTCAATTCGAACCAGTAGTTCCTGAGATTAGCGCGTTCAACCAACCAAACAAACTCTTCAGCTTTATAATATTAGTATGATATTCAGATGCCGGTAACGGCAAGATGCACTGGAACTCTATTACAAAACACTGTCACTGTTTTATAACGTGTATTTTAGTGAATAAATAATTTAAGTTTGAGTTTCTGCAGTCTCCTTATTTTGTGGTAAAAGGTGGTCTATATTATGTGCATGTCTGAGGGCGCTTGTATGAACCCCGCCCGATTCTCTAAATGACACTACACATTTACAGAATACACTAAACATGCACTCTAGTTTAGGTCCAAGACACCGTACTCGTAGAGCAAGGGTACGAAGAACCGGTTCACACGCGCTCTATACCAGGTACAGACATGTCCCTACCTGCCCCCTAACCGCCTAACATTCTCGCTTTCGATTGCTTTGAAGGCGAGGCCCTCGCCTTGCTTTCTAATATAATATCGAAATATAATATCGAATAATATCGAAAGCTATAGTCTATAGCTTTCGATATTGCTTTCATATTGCTTTCGAAATGACAAGATGACGCCTCCTCCTCGCCTCGCCTTCAAAGCGATCGAAAGCGAGAGAGTTAGGCGGTCGACCCCCTGGGCGCTTCTCTCCTCCTCCACGGCCCGGTCTACCTGAGCCGAGGTGCGAGCCTTTAGAGGCGCCCTCGGGTGGATCCGCTCCCCGATCCGATCCGAAGCCTGCCGTTCCCTCTAGAAAACCTCCGAAGATTCGTTTCACACGGCTTGAGGAACCCTATACGTTTCTCGCCGCCCTCAAACAAGCCCAGTGAAGCTGAAAATGCCGTATGAGGCAATCAGCAATCTCTCTCCAAAAAAAAAAGCTTGCATGAAGCTTACTTTCTACAGTCATATTTTATGCTGGCACTACAACACGTCAAAGGATTCTGTGCAAAACTCCGCAGTGGATGCCGACTTTACAATTTAATTTGATTCCGCTCAAAATGAGTTTCGGCTCATCCAGAACCTCTATCCTTAAGAGATATGTGAAATGTGAAAAAGGTATACTGTGCTAAAGAAGCGTGGCACACGTATCGTAGGAAACACTTTAAAAAAAAGGCTATGACATGATAAAAATGTATGGAATTGGCATTTCTCCAATTCTCACACACTGGTTATGTAGTTTCAAATGGTGATGCATAGTGCCCAATTTTAGAATCATTTACAGTAAACTAGCTGCCCAGCGGACTTCGTACCGCTTTGACAGCTTTGTTTCCATGACAACAAAACAAACAAATCATTCGCCCGCTTAAGAACACCCGTACGTATCCCATGATGGACCCCTATAGCGCCACTTACCGGGTCCAATTGTAAATCTAAACCATCCTGGAATCCACTTGAACACACACAGAAAATTTCATCCATATCGATCCAGTCGGTTAGAAGTAACATACACACGCACAGAAGATTTTTATATTTAAAGATGTGTAAATAGGAAGCAAGAGGTCGGTATGCAATAAAATCAGTTTCTGACCCCTATTTCTAGAGATTAAAGGTAAGTGGTGATCACTGGGTCCTGTCAAACACTGGTGCTAAGACCCTACTTGGGAAAAAAAATATAGCAACCCACTAGTCAACTTCAACTGCAGCTACTGAATATTCTGAGTTGGGAACAGATAATAGCCATGAAAGTTTAATTAAGGCGAAGGGTAAGGCACACTAGCGCCGCTAATGGATTTAATTTGATAACTGCTAAACTGGATTTTTTTTTTCAAACATTGCGGACCTTCCGTCACTAGGCAAACATCTATTATTTAATAATTGTGCACTACTTTAAGGTTTGTTTTTGTATTCATTCGCTAACACCAACAGTGGCCATTGTTTGTGAATAAATGCGATAGCCCGTTTTGTAAATAAACCACGTAACAAAAAGTAGTGCACAATTATTAAATAAATACTATGGATGCTTTCCTGTTGTCGGACAGTACGCAATGTTTAAAAAAAGATCCAGTCCGTTTGTAATTGTCAAATTATCAATTGGTGGCGCTAGTGTGCCTTACCCTTCGCCTTAAGCAAACTTTAAAAGACTGTGTGGTGTTAATAAAGTTCGAAAATTCTGTTATCAGCACGTTCCAGTGCCCAAGTTACACTCTGCTAAGCGTTCTACATGGAACCTATTTCTTGAGTCGTTAATAGGGTTGCCAGCGTAATAAAATACGATTAAAAAGTTTAATGTTTTCAATTTTCGAATAGAAATTTTTGCCGTAAAGAATTATTTACTTTTTTTTCTTGTTAACCCTTTCAGGCCTGATGGTATGTAAGTATATGTTCCGTACCACGTAAGACAGATGGGTATATACATCCCGTCACACTTTGATTCAAGACTGAAGCTTAGTTTTTACTTAGCAACAGGGACCCATCGTCCCAAACGGTTCTCACATTATCATAGAATAATTTCGTCCAAAAAATTTAAAATTAAAATTTTCGTAAATTTAATCCATATTTACTTAAATTATGCAGATAATTTGAAAAATTTGTTTCAGTCTTGGCACTGCACCCCCACGCCGAACCGAAAGGGTTAAATGGGTTTTAGTGATAAAAAATTATTTTTAATTTTGTTTCGTTTTGACATAAACAATTGTCGCTGGAATAAAAACTTATGTTTGTCAATGTAGCAGATATTTAAATAACCCAATCAACAATATATTTACTGTATGCTTAATTTATAATGAAAATAAATAACCCTTTAAATAATTACTTACTTTCTCAATTAGAACTGTCTATCACAAAGCTTGTACACATTTCTAGTACTTTAACTGTTTTCTTAAAAATCCAATCTTAGTATGTCTTCCTATTTATACGTTAATTTACCACACAGTAAAAAATACCACCAGAAATAATAAATTTTAAAAATAATAAAAAACTTAAAATCAATTTTAACGAAGATCGTTATAATTTTGTCAACCCTATGCCATGTAGAGACTGTAGACCACTATCTAAAAATTTACCAAGTCAGCAGTTAAGGTTGAGTTAGTGCTATCGAATTCTTAACCCCTGGAGCATGTTTAAACATACACATATGCGTAAAGATAAATTTCGTCGTCTTTATAAAAATTGGCCACGATTAATGTTGAAATTCAGTGTTCCATTCCTTTCCTTTAGAACGAAAGAGCCGTGGGACGAAACGCTGCACGTCTCACATCAACTGAGATAGTTTATTATATAGCTACACATATACCAAAACCTTTCATCACCAGCCCATTTTATGTCCCCACTGCTGGGGCACGAGCCTTCCCTATGGATGGATAGGGAGAACAGGCCATAAACCACCACGCGGGCCCAGTACGGATTGGTGGTTGTTAACGACTGCTAATGCAGCCGGGACCAACGGCTTTGCGTTCCTTCCGAATCACGGAGGAAAAAACCAAAACCTTTATGTAGTAGATATTAACATGGTATACTACAATATTATACACAATAAAAAGAAACATAACTATACATTTATATACCCTATAGGAACCTGCAAGTAAAACGATCAGTTCTAACAGAATACAGCATTATTTCGCTTTAGCCGGCACTTTCATATTTGGTTCAAATAAAGTTGATGACCTTTTCGCATGTATAGGGTATAAATGTATAACAATAAAATAACACACTTTCTTACCTTAAGGTGAGATAGAGACCTGCTATTCTTATACTCGTAGAGGAGCTCGATGGCGCAGTGGTTAAGGCTTCGCAAAGGCCGGTCATTGGATGGGTGACAAATGTATCATTTCGAGCTCCTCCGTGCTTTGGAAGGCACGTAAAGCCGTTGGTCCTTCCTGCATTAACAGTTGTTAATAACCACCAATCCGCACTGGGCCCACGTGGTGGTTTATGACCCGTTCTCCCTATCCATCCATAGGGAAGGCTCGTGCCCCAGCAGTGGGGACATAAAAATGAGCTGATGATGATGATGATACCCATAGTAGAAAATAAATAGATATATAAATATATAGTATTTAAGTATCGATAGGTTTGGTTGGTGGTAGGACTTGTTTGTCCGCCTGGCTAGCTACCACCATCTCATCTAAATATGTCGCCATAACATCAATGTTTGTAGCATTGTTGTGTTCCGGCAGTTAGATACGATAGCCAGTGCCTCAGTAGTTGAGGATCCCGGGTGAAGTGCGCTTCCACCAAATGGCTTTATTATCACTTAATATCTGGTAAGATCAAGGCACTGTGCTTACCCGTAACTATAAAAAAAAAGATATCTCACACACAGATGAAAACAAAAAAAACAGTTACAATTGAAAGAAAAAATGGCAAAGTATATACCAAGTATAACTATTTGTATGGTAACAAAGCATTTAAACGGGGATTAACGCAAACTAATTAGTAAAAGGTATCAAACCTTCTTTATCGTCGATAAGTTTAAAAGTGTATATTTACAAAAACAAAAATGTTGAAAAAATTGTTTCGCAACAAAATTTGCGTTAAAATTATTTAAACATTTTTAAGTGTATATTTTGTATGGTAATCGCTCAACTTTGAACCATATCTTACTTTCATACCATTAGGTTAGATTGAGATAGAGTCCTTAGAAATCATACAATTATTAACATTCGTACGCCTTTTAACCAAAAAATTTTAGAGGATTTAAAGAAACCTAATTGTATAGGTATCCTAGGCCAATGGGCTCCCTGTCCGTGAATTTTAAAAACTACTTAAATTTTAAAAACTAAACTAAATCTTAGTAAGACAATGGGTATCTTTGTTTTAATAAAACTATTTCAGTTACAGTTTTGAGAGTGTTTTATATGTAAAAGGTTGGGTCTGCACCCTTCCATATATTTTTAAAGCATTCAACAGCATAATCTTTATTTCCAGGGCTACAAGTACCGGTTTCGCGTGATCAACGCCGAGTTCCTGAACTGCCCGATAGAGCTGTCAGTTGATGGCCACAATATCACCATCATTTCGTCTGACGGTTACGACTTAGAACCAATTACAGGTAGGTACTATTTTTTTCCCTCCGTGTAATTAAATTTCAGTGCATCTACGCCGCAGTTGCTTGCGATTGCTAAGGTCAAGCTACTTTCGGAAAGGCCGGTCATCGGATGGGTGACCGCAAATGTTTCAACTAGAGCTCTTCCGTGCTTTGGAAGGCACGTAAAGCTTTTGGTCCCGGCTGCACTGGGACCTAGGCTATGAGTGCGATCCGATCCGAACCTCTCGGAGAATCTAGTAGGGCACGGGGACACGCACTAGTGCGTGATGCCGTGCCCTCTAGAAAACCTCCGAAGGGGCTTCGTTTCACACGGCTTGAGGAACCTTTTAAGGTTCTCGACGCCCCCAAAAAAGCCAAGTGAAGCTGAAAATGCCGTCTGAGGCAATCAGCAAACTCTCTCCAAAAAAGATTACGGGCCTTACAAATAAACAAAGAATAAGGTCGAATAGTTTTTTTTTTTTTCATTTTGTTGATGGCTTCGTGCGATAAGCACATTTAGCCAGTGTCAAAGTAATATTTCTAACAAGTATTTCTTTTCTGTATGATGATGATCAATGATAATAAAAATGAGAAGAGAGAAATGATATACCCCCCAACCCCTAGAGTATCTCAGTAAAGACGTGGGGCTTTGCTAAGTCCTCGGGTGGATTTCTTGAGAGAATTTGAAAAGTGACGTTGCACTGTTTTGTTTCATTTGCCAATACTCATGCACACTCACGAACACTTAACGTTTTTTTTTTTTTTATCCACTATTATTTCACATAATTATTTGACATAACACACATTTTAGAAAATAAAACAAAACCGCAGACATGACTCTTCACTTTCCCGCCAAGAAGTCCGTCCGAATAGTTATTCCATGTTTTGTCTTTTTTTCTCTAATTTGATGACGTTTACATGACAGGAACAAAACACGGAATAACGGACCTTATTCTTTGTTTATTTGGAAGGGGGTTCAAGTCTACAAGCGTACTTTAAATTATTCTGAAGTTAATACTAAAGACGTACCCAATAAACGTCAATCTTTGTGTCCAAAACAACTATTCACAAGTCCGCAGAGGCGGTTAATCCTATCCTGAGTTTATAAACATGAAATTGAAATACCTGCCTACCGATTAGTTCTCACAAAGCAATAATCTTGAACATCCGTAATCGGTTTATGTGGAACTCCCAAGGCGTTTGTCTAAGACATTGCGGTAGGGTTTACGTAGTGAATAATTCCCGGATCAAATCTGCAGTAGGTAGGTATATGAGTTGAACACTCATTGCCTTTGTTAGTTATGATAATGAGCTGTGTGGAATCTTGACTTGAGCCCGAAATTGTATCGTGTTCAACCAAACAAACAAACAAACTCTTCAGCTTTTTAATATTAGTTAACGCAAAGTTGTGTTTTATGTCGTTTTTTTTATGACAAAACAAAGGTTTCGAAAGTAAATTACTTTTTTTCGCCTTAAAACTGCTAATAGAAAACAGGTTACGCAAAGGAGGTAGAATATCGTTCCATATTTTGGCGGCGGCATACTTAAAACTACCTTTGAATGCCGTTGTGTTGTGCGAAGGAACAGCAAGACGAGCAAGACGAATTCGGGAAGACCAGGACAGTTTATCATGGAGGTCTACCATACCTAACCATAAAGATCTTTTTTGTGAGTTTGATCAATTCATTGAATATTAAAAATTAAAAAATAAATAAATTGTAGTTTAACAATTTAATTAAATAATAAAAATTAGGAGAATAGAAATTTAGTATAACTTTTTAAGCTATTATCATGGTCAATTACCTAAGAATTATTATTATTATCCGATATTAAGATTATTGCGCATGCAACTGTGTCGAAATATCGGATATTCACACACTAATAAAAATATGGTAACAATCCCGTTAATAATAATAACTCTTAGTAGAAGTATTTAGTTATAGTTACTCAAAACTAAATAATTGAAACAAGTTTGTTGTCAAGACTGTTGACTCAAAAAAGTATTAAAAACACTAATTTAAGTGATTGAATCTGATATCATTGTTGAAATACTACCAAATACGTAAGTGAAGATTAAAAAAAAAAATAAGTTAAAATTATCAAAAATATGTTTGGTCATTTTTATGTAATATTAAGGTGTACCGACGATCTGGTGAAGGTCGCGGGTAACCCTTGGATGCGAGCAGCGCAAGACCGGTCGTTGTGGAGATCCTTGGGGGAGGTATTTGTCCAGCAGTGGACGTCTTTTGGCTGAGATGACGATGATGATGTAATTTCAAGGATTTTTTGCTCTGACAATCGGCTACCTACCCAACGTTTGAGGCACAGACACATAAAGCTACATTTATCGTTTCAGTATCAAATTGCCGACCGTATATTGCTTTTAAACTCACTTTGAACGGTTCCAAACTAAAATTTCCCATCAAACAATTTCACAAGAGTCGAGATCTCGTCGCTTTGATCCCACATCTGAATATGCAAATAAGGAACGTGGTATACCCTTCGCATGATAGAAACGCTATAGTAACTCATGTCTTATCATTGGTCTGACTTTTTTGTAATTTCTGAAATAAACAAATCAAATCATTTTCTTCTGTTTCTATTTTTTTATTTATTTAAAAACTTTTGCAACATAAATTACATAGCGGACTTAATTAAGGCCTGAAGCATTCTCTACCAGTTAACCATAGGGTGCTGCAGAGATAACATGGTAGGTTAAGACAAAACTTTAGTTACCTACATAATAATATTATTATATACAATTATATAAACAAATATTATATATATTATTAAATAAACTACTTTAACAAATATACTACAAAGATAAACGTATAATACATAATTTATAAATTGGACATTACTGAGATGATTCTGCCAAGGTTTTTAAAAAAAAGAGCATATGGATGGACTATCTTTTTCAAAGCGTCACGACTCGTAGCCTTCCTGATTTCAAGAGGCAGCGCATTCCATAAGAGAATGGACTGAGTATGGATGGAGGATTCTTAATCGCATTGTTAAGCCAATAAGGCTTGTCATAATGCAACTCAAAACATTTACTAAGTAAATATATATAATTCAAAATGACTATTGAAGCCGGTCATCGGATAAGTGACCAAAAATTTATCATCTAGAGCTCCTCCGTGCTTCGGAAGGCAAGTAAAGCTGTTGGTCCCAGCTGTATTAGCAGTCGTTAACAACCACCAATCCGCACTGGGCCCGCGTGGTAGTTTGTGGACCTTTCTCCCTATCCATCCATAGGGAAGGCTCGTGCCCTTACAGTGGGGACGTATATGAGCTGGCGACTAGTGAAGGAATGGGTAACAACATTTACGATTTTTTAAAAGTTATTTAGGTAGAAAGTAGGCTTCAAGTTTATTTTTAAAATAGATATTTGTCACAGCATCAATTTATGGCTACTAATAAAGTACCAATTAATGGCTAATTAAATGGCTTGTTAAAAGACATAGAGTACTCCATTCTATGCATAAAGATGTAAGTAAAAGTTTATGTAAAATAGACTTACTACTATAACTACACTGTGACCGCCGCAACGTTTGTTACTATTACTATACTAATAATAGTTTCATTTGGTAAAACGTTTAGGGTGTACATGTAATAACGTGGAACTAAGAACGTTAATACGCAGAGTTTCTAAACTCCTGTAAGCTGCGGACCGTATTGTTGTGTTAAATGGTTAAAGCTTGGAGGTAGGTATTGGAGAAGCGAGACAAACATTCTACTATAGTCAGTGTTATACTAGGGTCAATTGCGGACAGGGTCGTTTTGTAGAAAATACAAGTTTATCTTTGTCAAATTATATATACAACCCAGTCTCAAAATTAGGACGACACACTGACACCGGAGGTAGGTGGGCCTCAGATGCGTCGAACGTTTTTTGTTATTCTCATGTAATTTACGTACGGTGTCATTTTGCAAAAAAAAACATTTTGCTCCATAGTCAATGTTACTTTCACGTATTTAACTACTGGCAATGTCGTTTTGTAAGACCTTTTTCTTTTAAGTCAGTGTAATACTCGTAATTGGGTCATTTACGTACGGTGTCATTTTGTGAGATTTTCATTTTGCTATACGAGTATCATCAATGTAGTTGTCAGTCATTTAAAAACGGTAACATTTTGTGAGAAATACATTTTGCTCCATAGTCAATGTTATGCTCAGTTCATAGATATGCGGCGTCATGTGGTCGTAAAATATATAAATATTGTGAAACTTTATTATCAACTGTGCCAGTTCCACTCTATTTATCTATGTCTAGTGCCCCTTGGAGACCCATATGAGGTTCACAACAATAATTATGGTAAGCTTTCTACTCCACCGCTTTTGCCTAATAAATAACAAAACTTCTAGGCTACGAATACGGAATGGAGCAACAAACTCTATTATTTCATACCACATTTAATAAACTTAGTGTTTTATTTTGCAATATTAAAATCAAAGTCAAAAGTCAAAGTAATTTTTTTTAAATATATTTCAAGTGCTTTTAAATCGTCCATACATTTGTTACCTACTACCCATTTAGGACGTCTATTTTTTAGCTGTGGAGAAGAATGGGCGCAAGGAACTCCATAGCTTTAATAGAAGTAACGACATTACAAAAAAAAAGTATGACGTTACCAAATAATACAATATTTACAATTAAAAACTTTCAACAGCGTTAAATCAATTGTTACGAGTATATTTACTTGCCTGCCTTTGTTTTAATTTGTATTTTACTTAAAGTAACCTTAGTTTTTATGTTACTTTTTTTTGTTTAAACTTTTTATTGTAAGTTATTTGCACTTTGTCACTCAACATAAATATAACTGTACCAACTAGAAGTGGAAACTTATGATTATGTTACTTAAGAAAGCTGTTGTTTCCTGAGTAAAGAAAATAGAAAAATTAAATAAATAAATATTCTCTTGACCGTTTCTATGTAACGGGGATGAGATACTCTTATAATAGGATGAATAATATAAATGTCACTAGGTATAAGAAACACAGATCTAAGTGTTTTGGTTTTTTAATGCAGTTATATACTTAACTTTAAAATTGACAACCTTAGAAGAAACTTATAATTATTATTGTTTTCGACTTCTTCATAATGACTTGACTTGATTGTAAAAGTAAGTTAGTATTTATATAAACGTACACTTTGCCCGTTCTGGGAATCGAACACAGGACCTCCAGAGTCAGACCGACCGATTTGCCAACTCTTAATACAATGGAGTAAGAGTAAAACTAGTCAAAATTTATACATGTAAATGCTCGTCACTGTACTGTAGTTCGTTCCACATTAAATCTTTTACTAGTGATCGCCCAGTGGTCGAAATTCGACCGTAATTTTATTAAGGCTGCACGGATTGTATCCTATGCAATGAAATTAAAAAAGGTAGAATTGGATTGGATTTGGATTGGCATTAACAGATTTTGGTCTCTCCTCTTCCATTTTTGAAATTTTTGAAAAGCGTACTATGAGTGTGTGTCAATTACATGGTAGTGTGTGTAATGTTTGTTTTATTGACTTAATGTATTTTTATGTATTATTTAAAAAAAAATTAACATTCTGCAATCCTTCTCTACATAAACTATACTTAAGTGTGCGAAATTTCATACTCCTCCGTCCGCGCATTTTTCGTAAAAAGGGGTACAAAGTTTTTGTTTCACGTATTAATATACAGATAAAAGGTGTTCATAATAACTATAATCAAACTTCTTTACCGGTAAGTTCGTTTGATCACATGAAAAGCCAACATTTCCTCATTCAATAGAATAATTATTAACTTTCATATATCTACTGACATCAAAAAATAAAAGTCCCTAATTAAACAGAGCGAATCATTAGATATTCCCTTAGAAAATATCAACGATACATTTTTATTGGAACAAAAATAAGGTTAATCAGCCTTAAACCATTTAATTTGTGCGTGGGAGCTATAGATTAATTCTGGTTATCAAAAGACTACGTAAACGTTTCTGATGTCAAACATTTTAAAAGTCTAGGCAGCTACTTAATTTATATTTCCAGGTACTACAAAAGCACTTGGCCTTAATCTCACCTAATTTTAGTCATGTTAAAGACGGAGATAGAAGCTTTCTTTACCTGGATTCCTTATCCACTGAGAAGCTTTTATTGTCTCTATTTGTGGAGATAGAAGAAAGCTACATTTTTTTTCTTATGGCGACAGATAAGATAGTGTTAGCAAGCCAGGAATAAGAAATAAGTAGCCTTTATACCGTATCACTGCTTCAAAAGCCAAGTCACGCTAAAATTGGGTTGTTGACTAGTTAGTTAATATAGAAACTTTTTAGTAACAGTCATAATGTTTTTTTCAATAGAAACTACATGGGAGTGGAAACTATGACGTGCTATGACGTCAAATTAAGAATTGGTTAATGTTTTATGGAACTGTTACGTGATTTCTTTCATGCGTTTAATGTTCTGGATTTAATTGATATGTTGATGTCAACATCCCTATTGATGGAATAACCTCCAATAAGTTGGTGATTACAAACATTGCATCGAAAATCCGAAACACACTATGGTGACATGGCTTAAGGTGAGCTCCTAAAAGAAAAAATTAAATTAAATTAAATAAAAAAATTAATTTAAATAAATAAAAAAAAATAAAAAAAATAATTTAAATAAATAAAAAAAAATTAAAAAAAAAATTAAATTATTACTTAAATTAAGGAAAGGAAGAAAGCAAGCAAAACCTTTATTTAAAGCCCAATTAAAAAGAGACAAAATACAATGTACACAAGAAGTTAACAAAAAAAAAAACATTTCTTTATGGCTGCGTCGAAATAGGTGAGCAATTGAGCAATCAAAATTCCATATCATTTATTCAGTTTAGGCTACAAGTAGCTCTTGTGCATGTCACTATGCCATCGGTTCGTAAGTCTACTCTGGGCGGGAGATCTTGTGCCTACTGAGAAGAACCGGCAAGAAACTCAGCAAGTGTCCAGCTCTTTTCTCCCTTACAGCGTCAAAAATGTTGGAAAATGCCCTATCATAGCAGGACACTTTCCATTACAAATAAACACAAAAAATATAGAAGACAACCATAACATGTAAAAAAAAAACAAAATAAAAACAATAAGTTACAAATTTACATCAGGTAAAAATTTTAATTTCTACAATCTCATACAGTACCACTACAGTACTTTCGTAAAAGTCAAAAATTGTTGAAGAAAAACAAAGTATAACTGTAGTGAATAATACCTACTAAAAATAAGATAGGTAAGTATGCAAGAGCAGACCAGCCTCCACTTTAATAATTGACATCATACTATCATCATATAAAGTACCTATGGGTCTATTTTGATTTATACCCTATTTTCGAATCGAATCTAATTAAAGTGATTAACTGTATCTTAGTGTCATCATTATCATCGTCAGCTCATTTTATGTCCCCACTGCTGGGGCACGAGCCTTCCCTATGGATGGATAGAGAGAACGGGCCATTAACGACCACACGGACCCAGTGCGGATTGGTGGTTGTTAACGACTGCTAATGCAGCCGGGACCAACGGCTTGACGTGCCTTTCGAAGCATGGAGAAGTTCGAGATGATACATTTTTGGTTACCCATCTGATGACCGGCCTTTGCGAAAGTTGCTTAACCTGAGCACTCGCAGACCGGGCGCGTTGATCACTGCGCCATCAAGCTCCTTCGTAGTATTTTAGTGAACGCATTGTAAAGAGTATGCATAAATGTATTTGTATACTATACTCATGGTTAGCCACCTGGGAATTGAACTGAAGCTCTCCAGTTAAAAGGCCGAGGAGATGCCAATCTGTGTTTGAGACGGATGTAAAATAAATATTATAAATATTAGCCAATATCACATACATTGCTTTGACTCTAAAGACAGCAACTTAAGTACTTGTAAAAAATATTTATAAAATACAGTGAAAGAATTAAACGTCTACCTGACCCAGCCAGGAACCTGGCAGCAAATTTAGCTTCAGTGCAGCAATTAGCACTTACAAATCAAAAGTATTTTTTTAGGCACTTGTGTTATGGAAATCTTTAAGCTGTATTAAAAAAAATCGTTTCTAAATAGGAAAGAATGATGGTTATTAAAACGATTCGAAATATCCGAGACAGCCTCTCAAAGGGCAAAACCTGTATAACGAAGACAATAAATGCCGTAATTGCCGGCCCAAAGTTATTGTTGCAAAGTTCATAAGATTCCCCGAATCTCTCGAATTAATCATTATTAACAATCCGATGTAAATCATTTCGAAATTAATATTAAACGCCCAAATGTCTGCGATTAAAAGTTATAGGCAACACTGTATTATAATGTTTTTATTATTCTGGCGTTTATCTGTATACCCCGCCCGATTCTCTTAATCATCATCATGATCATCATTAGCTCATTTTATGTCTTCATGCTGGGGCACGAGCCTTCCCTATGGATGGATAGGAAGAACGGGCCATAAACCACCACGTGGGCCCGGATTGGTGGTTGTTAACGACTGCTAATGCAGCTGGGACCAACGGCTTTACGTGCCTTCCGAAGCACGAAATCTCTTAATGCCACTACACATTTACAGAATACACTATACATGCACACTAGTATGCACCATACTCGTAGAACAAGGGTACGACGAGCTGGTTCACACGCGCTCTATACCAGGTACAGACATGTACCTGGGTGCTTCTCCCCACCACCACGGCCCGGTCAACCCGAGCCGAGGTCCGAGCCTTTAGAGGCACCCTCGGGTTGTTCCGCTCCCCGATCCGATCCGAACCCCTCGGAGAATCTAGTGCTGACGTTCCCTTTAGAAAACCTCCGAAGGTGATTTGTTTCACACGGCTTGAGGAACCCTTTAAGTTTCTCGCCGCCCCCAAAAAAGCTCGGTGAAGCTGAAAATGCCGTCTGAAGCAATCAGGAGAATCTTTCAAAAGAAAATGTTCTAAATAATGCCCTCTTTTTGTTTTAGAGTGTTATTGTACTTGTAGTAAAACATTCTCTCTATGACGGATACCTAGGCGTACATACGTAGGTACGCCTTATTCCATTGGCACCTAGACCATTTGATCACGTTAACGAAATCGAGAATTTATAAAGTAAAATTTTTAATTGCGTCGTTTTTCACCATTGCTGCTTCAATGCTGTACTTTTGGATTAATGAATTTCAATGGCAAATAAAACTCGTATTAGGCACTCTGGGCGGATTAATTGACACAAATTTTAGAAATCTATATATTAATACGTGAAGCAAAAACTTTGTACCCGTTTTTACGAAACTTGCGCGGGACGGAGGAGTATGAAATTTCGCACACTTATAGTTTATATAGAGAAGGTTATCCGAATGTTAATATTTCTTTAAAATTATGTATAAAAAATACATCAAATCAACAAAAACAACACTACACACACTACCATGAATTTGACACACACGTATTGTTTGTCTTTAATGCAGCTGACATCTGTCAATGCCAATCCAAACTCACATTCTATCTTTTAAAATTTTTCAATGCTTAGGATACAATCCGTACAGCCTTATTAAAATTACAGTCGAAGTTTGACCACTGGGCGACCACTAGTAAAAATAAAAACACAAAATTCGCAAACTTCCGACTCTTCACTTTCCCACCAAGAAGTCCCGTTATCATAGTTATTTTTCAAATCTCTTTTGACACACACACACACAACGTGTTCGTAACATAGCACGCTCCAGTTTCCGTTGTCTCGAAAAATATACACATTTTACTACGAAAGTTTTTAAATATTCTATAAATAAAAAACTTTATTCCACTCTCACTGTACCGCTCATTTGGTTGAAAGTATGCTTAGTTTAACAACCCCTCCACATTTTACCCAGTCAACGGTGAGATGCAAAAAATATACAAACTGAAATATGAAGTAAGAGAGCAATTAGTTTGAAACAACATCTGGCCATAGATAAAAAACCGAGGGAACTGGCAACACAACCGCAACAGATGTTATGTGTAAGGCATAGCGCACATCTATGTAGTTTTTATAGTGCTCTATCAATCTTATCTTATCTTATCTTATCTTAGTGGAAGCCTACTGACGTTTCCCTCTTCGATACAAAAGGAATTTTTGTGCAACCCCATCCTTTCACTCTTCTTCTTTTGTGAAGTTTTATAAATACATTCAAGTTAAGCAACTTTCGCAATAGCCGGTTATCGGATGGGTGATCAAAATTTTTCTTCTAGAGCTCCTCCTTGCTTCGGAAGGCACGTAAAGCCGCAAATTCCGGCTGTCGTCCGGCAGCAGTCGTTCATTTATGGCCCGTTTTCCCTGTGGTGTTACTTCCATAGGGAAGGCTCGTGCCACAGCAATGGTGACATAATATGAGCTGGTGATGATCAATAACGGAAAATGGAGCTAATGAAGAGTTCGATGGCGCAGTGGATAACGCGCCCGGTCTGCGAGTGCTGAGGTTAAGCAACTTTCGCAAAGGCCTGTCATCGGATGGGTGACCAAAAATGTATCATCTCGAGCTCCTCCGTGCTTCGGAAGGCACATTAGCAGTCGTTAACAACCACCAATCCGCACTGGGCCAGCGTGGTGGTTTATGGCCAGTTCTCCCTATCCATCCATAGGGAAGGCTCGTGCCCCAGCAGTGGGGACATAAAATGAGCTGATGATGATGATGATGATTATTATGATCAATACATTAAAAAAAAAAGTCTCAACTCACTTACTAACTGACTAATCATTAACAGGCCTTTCTATATAAGGTAAAAGAGGCGTAGACTACCTACCACCTTGACCCAAAGTGAGTTAGTGAGTTTTAACTAGTGCTTTCTTACGACACAGGCCAGTTATAGCATAGTACGAAAGGAGAGATCAAAGATATTTTAACTTGGTCACCCATTTGATAGACACGGCATTGCGTAAGTTGACTTGCAAAATCGCAATTTGAAGTTTTCCATGTTTTACACTTAAGCCTCAGCTCAGCAGTGCGACGTTTATACACTTCCGATGAAAATATAACTCCTAAATAAAAAAAATAACTTGCGAAAATTTCCTCTGCATATTCTTTACAGGCATATTCCCCACAGTTTACTCGAATATGAACACGCCTTAACAACGTAGAACCAACAAACTTTATTCAAGGATTAGCCTTTACTGGTACTACACACAAAAAAACTGTTTATTTAGACCCTTCGGGCCCGTTTTCGGGGTAAAATTGAATACGCAAGGTTAACGCAAAGAAAAACTGCGGACAGAGCTTTGGGCCAGAATAAACAAGTATTTGGCATAAATCCTCTTTGGTTTTGTGCGATTCGACGATAGTTGGACAGTTTGTGTTGCGAGTTCGGGTCGCGATCGGGATAGTTAAGTGATTTCAGAAACGCTTTGTCTTACGATGGGTGTACAAATTTTATTTTATATTAGTCTTTTTCAAATTCCCTTCAATCTCATTATTAGGGTAAAGCCACCAAAGAGTACCGTCGAGAAAAGGCGGACACAATATTAATAGAATTAATTAGTAATACTTTCATTAAGAATTAATTTTATCTTGACATTTATGAAAAGTAAATTTTATTGGCTGTATATGTTTTTGATTTAGGTTAAAAAAACTTTAAACTTACGCATTACAAACAATTTTACTCATATTACAAAAGCACCTTTTTAACTATTCAATATGCGTTGATAAATTTAATACTGATTGTAAAACCTTACTATTACCACGCACACAATACACATAAAAGTCTCAAGTAACTGAGGGGCTAAGGTTTCTATACCGGTGTTTAAAATGTAAACGGTGTAAAGATGTATCCCTAATTACTAGTTTGCGTCGAACCCCGTTACAAAAACGTTGTTTAAAAATGGAACGTTAAAGTTTAAGAACGATATAAAAATTATCAAATAATAGAGCAGCGTACATAAGCTTAAGCTGAGCGGGGACCTATTTGGCTTTGTTTTTTTTCTTTTTAAGTTGTTGTTGTATGCTGTATATTTAACCAAATAAACTTTTATTCATTCATTCATTAATTAATTCTTGGTTGTGCGTGCTCTTTGGTACCTTTACCCTACACACAACGCTAACAATCATGTCATAATCGACTGCGCCTACTCCAAAATGCGATAAGACATGACCTCTTACCCTTATACTTGCGTAGGTATATCCCTCGATACGATAATGTGACGTCGCATAGGATGTACGATAAAATCTACAGCGGGACCACAAAATAATGAGACTGCAAAAGGTAAGCTTCATACTAACGCACTAGAGCAACGCATACAACCTCTCACTGACACAGAATGTCGCAACTACTACGCTCGGCCCGCCCGATCCTCTAAATGCCACTACACATTTTTTTTATGCCTTATAAGACAGCTCTTGACCTCGATCTTGCCTGATGGTGAGCGTAGATGAGGTCTACGATGGAGCAAGCTGCCCCAGAAACAGAAACATTTACAGCATTTACGGCAATGCAGAAGTCGCAAATACTCTCGAATCTCTGCAATTGCGTAGAGATGTTGCGTCATTCAGCGTGGTTTACCGATTATACCATAGCAAGTGCTCTGAAGAGCTCTTTGACCTCATCCCACCTTCTCCCTTCTTTCATAGGAGTACACGTGCTGCTCTTAGGAGTCACCGCTTCACTGTCTCAAATATCCCATCCCTCACAAAGAAATTTGATGACTCGTTTCTTTGTCGCACCTCCAAAAGATGGAATAGTCTACAGCACACGTTTTCTCTCCTTTCTATGATATGGGGTCCTTCAAAAGAGGTGTGAAGAAGCACTTTGTGGGCCGGCAGAGTGAGGTTAACTGATGCTACGTTTGTTTTCACGCTGCATCAGTTATCTTCGCGTCTGGACTCTATTTCCACTTAACATGAGGTGGGATGGAGTCATTTGCCGAGCTATCTATAAAAAAAGCCGAGGTTGGAGCCTTTAAAGGCGCTCTCTGATTGTTCCACTTCTGATCCGATCCGAACCCCTTGGAGACTAGAGTCTAGGCTTCGGATCGGATCGGATCGGGCATAGTGCGTTATGCGTTCCCTCTAGAAAACGTGATTCGTTTCACACGGCTTGAGGAACCCTTTAAGTTTCCACCTCCAAAAAAGCCCGGTGAAGCTGAAAATGCCCTGAGGCAATCAACAAAAAAAAAAAGCTGCTGCTCCTAGATCTATGTACCCACTTAATCCTACCGGGTGTTATAACACCTCTAAAAGTATTTGAAAGATGTACCCTAATGTGATACTTTTAAAAACGCCTGGTCAATTTAAATGGGTGCATTCCTTCTGGCTCCTCTTTATTTTGTGGCGGAACCTTAAAGCCTCAGGTGAACGGTGACCTACTTGTGAAAATGCGAAACGAAATTCTGTGTCTCACTGAGATTCTTAAATAGAGCGAACGAAAGAAATGATTCCAACACCCTTTCGTTAACAATCAAATGAAATGTCTCGACTCTCGTTAGGGGCACTGGCAAGCGTTTGATCTTTCTTCTATAACCACGCTTAACTTAGTATAAAAGTCAAAAGCGTTATATAAACATAAATTTCACTTAAGGCAAAGGGTAAGGCACACCAGCGCCACCAATTGATAATTTGACAATTACTAACGGATCGGATCTTTTTTTAAACATTGCGTACCGTCCGACAACAGGAAAGCATCCATAGTATTTATTTAATAATTGTGCACTACTTTTTGTTGCGTGGTTTATTCACAAAACGGGCTATCGCATTTATTCACAAACAATGGCCACTGTTGGTATTAGCGAATGAATACAAAAATAAACCTAAAAGTAGTGCACAATTATTAAATAATAGATGTTTGCCTAGAGTCGGAAGGTCCGCAATGTTTAAAAAAAATCCAGTTTAGCAATTATCTAAATAAATCCATTAGCGGCGTTAGTGTGCCTTACCCTTCGCCTTAATATGACCTGATGCAGATGGTCCCTTGTGCTTGCGCAAGGTTGTCTGACACCTACTTCATGACCTACAATCCTAACAGCCTGCGAGCATCCACACTGCTGAGTTTAAGCCTTTCTTTTTATACGCCAACTTAGCCGGTCCCGTGCGAGCCTCATTCACTGCCTGAAACCAATATTTAGTACCTAAAATAAAACGATTTTAACAAGAAAAACTTTGGCAAAAAAAACAGTGTTGGAAAAATTCCACGAGCGGAATTCAAATCAGCACTCCATGACATGCCAGGTCAGGTGCACTACCAACTATGCTATCGTAGCTCAATACAACTCGCCGAAATTAATCAACACTATCTACTCTTACTCTGTAAGCCAAAGGAGCGCTAATGTCGACAACGACTTCATCAACATCCGATCTTAATATTTTTACAAATCCGATCTTAATATTTAAACCTGCACGCCATGACATGCCGGGTCAGGTGAACTACTAACTATGCTATCGTGGCTCAATCCAACTCGCCGAAATCGATACTATCTACTGTTACTCTGTAAGCCAAAGGAGCCCTTACAATATCGACAACGACTTCATCAACATCCGATCATAAAATTTTAAAGATCAGTTAAGAATTAGACAAGCTTTATTTATGATTAGGTTATGTGACTTTGGGTGACGCTAACTCTGAGGTGCTGGGTTCGATCCCCGGTCGGGTCAATGTCGAAAATGAACTGTTCGATATTGTGTCGGGTCTCGGTGGTTGTGGTACCGTCGTTGTTTCTGATTTCCATGAAACGAGTGATTTAGCTACTTACCCTGGGATTAGAACAATGTAGGTGATGTTGTCTAATATCTAATATCTATTTCTAATGATGGCTGATCTATATTTAAACGATGGCTGATTAATACTCGTGAACGGGTGCCGCCAGTGGAGGCTGGTCTGCTCTTGCATATACAATCTGTAAAAATAATAAGCAATAACATTTAATGGTGCGTACATATACCCTGTAAAGACTTCACTGCTTAAATATCACCATTAAATGTAAAAAAAAAAAATTTTTTTTACTTAAGTTTAATGTTAACATTTTGTACAACCCTATTTTGTTATTGACTGACAAGCGCAAGCGCAGTGCCGGATGAGTGACCTTGGACACGTGGCACGCTTGTACCTCTGCCGTCTCCCCCGCGCCGCGCAAATTTATATTTTTTAGACAAAAAGGGCCCCTTTTGTCTAAAAAATATAAATTTCTCAGCTACCTACTTACCTACTTGTAAAAAATACAGTTATCACCAAACATGTAGGCTGCTCAAATTTTATTGCTTATTTTTTTTCCAGGTTGTATATATACTTACTTGTCTTATTTTTAGTATTATTGACTATAGTTTGACTTTGTTTTTCTACTAGAGTATCTACTGTAGTGGTACTGTATGACATTGTGAAAATTTAAATTGGTACCTGATGTAAATTCGCTATCTTAGATTTTTTATTTTGTTTATTTACATGTTGTGTTTTATATTTTGTATGTTTATTTGTAATGGAAAGTGTCCTGCTAAGTATGATAGGGCATTTTCCAATATATCGACGCTGTAAGGAAGAAAAACCAAGCCCTTGCTGAGTTTCTTGCCGGCTCTTCTCAGTACAAGGTCTCCCACCCTGTGTATACTTACAAACCAATAGCCTAAACTGAACAAATATTTTTGAATTTTGAATTTAATATCTATTTATTATTTATAGATATAAACCTTCCTCTTGAATCACTCTATCTATTAAAATAAACCGCATCTAAATCCGTTGCGTAGTTTTAAAGATCTAAGCATACATACATAGGGACAGACAGACAGCGGGAAGCGACTTTGTTTTATACTATGTAGTGATAGTGATAGTGACAATATCTATCTTTTTACTTAAGAAAAGATTGTTGAAAACATTTTTTGTTGTAGCAACTTCGTTGGTGACGTATGCTGGGGAACGGTACGACTTCGTCCTGGAGGCAAACAACGAGATAGAGAACTACTGGATAAGGTATCGGGGCCTCATGGACTGCGACGAGAGGTATTGTAGTGTTTCCTATCAAATACAATATTGGGGTCTTCAAATCACGAGGAGGAGGAGCTCGATGGCGCAGTGGTTAACGCACCCGGTTTGCGAGTGCTGAGGTTACCTTTGCAAAGGCCGGTCATTGGATGGGTGACCAAAAATATATCATCTCGAGCTCCTCCGTGCTTCGGAAGGCACGTAAAGCCGTTGGTCCCGGCTGCATTAGCAGTCGTTAACAACCACAAATCCGCACTGGGCCCGCGTGGTGGTTAATAGCATATATAATAATAGTGGTACCCCAGCAGTGGGGACATAAATGAGCTGATGATAATGATGAACGTTTTCACATCAACAGGGGGGCGATTTTTGAACTGGTGATTAATTCTTTCGGTATGATATCAATAATGAGTGCTCCTTTTTCTCTAATTCTAGATTACTTATTTTACACTAAAGTATCGATCGAAAGTTAGTGATTTATGTTGTAATAAAAATACTTTCCACACTCTGTCCGAAATTCTCAAAACACAATAAGGTGCCTGGTTTTCTCGGACTGCTGTATACCACTAAACTGATGCTTACTTGTTTATTGTACCAGGTTCACAAAGGCCAAGCAGGTGGGAGTACTGCATTACGAAGGCGCGATGGAGTCGGAGCCCGCTGGTGACCCCACCTGGGAGGAACTGCATAATGAAGGACTGGTGAGTTCTATTTTAATTGTATAGATGCTTTGCACGGTGCCGAGTTGCAAAGCCCTCGACTCTGTACTCGTGTGTTTCGGCTTTTTCCGATTCATAGTCCGGGTTTGTGATTACCTGGCAAGCGTGGTGTGGTACCCATCAGTTGTTGTGATGACTTGAATTCAATGAGTGAGGTCTTACAACAGTGGGACAGTCATAGGCTATATTTACCTTACTCTTATTTATTGGTGCTTTGGCAAAAACCTTTGTTGAACGAATGATGACGGCTGATGATAATAATATTTTTTTTATTTCGAATATAAAATCCATAAGTGTTAGTAACATTGAAACATAACCTAAGTTATATAGTAACAACAAAACATTATAAAACATTGCTGTAAATAAAAATTATTAACTACATCTACGTCCATAGAAAAATTTACCAAAATTTAAAGACTTGATCGTGTGGTCGATCTAACAGTTTTTTGGGGTCAAGACTAGTAATAGCTAACCCGGCAAATGTTTTTACTTTTTTTTTGTTTTTTTTTATAGCTTATGTCACTCCCACAGTCAAAACAAATCTAACGATACTTCGTATGTTAAAATTTACCATGCCGTTTAGGCTGTAGGGCGTGCCAAAGATACAGACATACATACATACCTATATACTTACATACATACATACACTCAAAAAACATAACCCTCCTTCTGATGCAGTCGGGTAAAAAACAAGAAATACATACATTTTTTATATTTAGAAAACGCTAGGATATCGCGACTGCCATGTGCAATTTTACCCAGCGCTTCAGCAGCGACGAGTCCTAGCGCTCAGCAAGCGACGAAGCATAGACCCGCTTCCTTGTATTCCGATTAATCGAACCAACTGGAAAAAAGTTCATGTGGTCCGATCGGTAGGACAAAGGACCACATGGCCAGAGCCCTTCTCTTGCGCATTATTGCTTAAAAGCAATCGGTTGGTGCATCAGCAAACATAGTGGAAGCACTACAAATGACGATGATGATGATGATGGTCAGCCTGATTCTATTAAGGGTGCGCCGTCCGTAAGTGACAGGTGTCATATATTTTATTTGAAATGTCTTCGTCCATATTTATTTGATGCCGCGCGGCCATACTAATTTTGTATGCGGAATTTAACGTGTTAATTTGAAAAATAATAATTTAAAAACCGCTCGATAAATCGAAAATGTGACACGGACGATTTGTAGTTAAGACATTTGGTGATTGTTTAGACATATTTAGAGTTGTAATAATTAAGATAAACTATAAGATATCAACTAAACGCCGCCACTCGACTTCATGATTTTTGCCCAACTTTAAATTATATTGTAGAAAAAACTATACCTAGTGTGTTATGAATTTATTGGTCGGACTAATTGTAATCACGTTTCCTTTGATACTAAATATATATTTTGTTTATGTAATACGATATTTTTTTCATCATATATCAACTTAACCGTGACTACTTTGGCTTGTTTTGGTCGGCACGCCTTTAACCTGTCGGCTGCCGTAATACCAGACACAATAGAATGTTAATTGCTTGGTGCCGTGGATCCACATTCTGGCATACCAAAGGTCAAGCAGAAGCAGAGTCCGGATGCTCCACAGCTAAGGAAGCAGGATTGTCCCTGACTAGCCTTCTTCACCTAGCCGACCCGCAAGTTGTACAGTATTCGAGTTTATTTCAGTACATTTGTTTCAAAAGTAAAACCGTTCCACGATACTTATTATTAGTAGCCCACCCAAGAAGCCGTCCAAGCAAAACTCGTTCGGTATTCTCGATTCTGTCCGTCATTATTTATTTCTAGTAAGTTTACTGAAATAGAAGAGTCGATAACTAGGTTAAACGCTTTAAACATCATGAAACAAAGCTTGTAGTAGGTACATAAGTTTCAGGTTTTTGACATAACACATTGAAATGATTAACTTTTTGCGAGCAAAGTGTCTACAGTTTTGTTTACCATGAAAACGAAATGAAACAGTGCAACGTCACTTTTCAAAATCTCCGTGAAGCCTCACATCTTCCTTCCCTGATACTCAAGAGGTTTGGGGGGAATATCACTCATCACATAAATTTTTACAATTCAGAGGAGGTGGTCCTCAAAGCAAAATGTCCTCGTTGAAAAAACGTCCCCCTAACCATAATGTGCGTTTAACCAAAATGACCACAGAGAAGAAAGGCCAAGCAACAAGTTGTCCGCAAATAAAAAAACCCTTAAAGCAAATCGTCATTAATTAAAAATGTCATGAAAGCAAAACGTTCTTAACGCATCACGACCTATTTTTACACGTTAGTAATAGCGTGCAAAAAACCTATTTAGACGCCGTACTTGAATATTAAAAACAACCTGGACTTCTTGGCGGGAAAGTGAAGAGTCAGAGACGACTTGATGCAGTCGACGACCGCACTGGGTCCGTGGTAGTTTTTAGCTCGTCCTACCTATGGTGTTCCATCCATAGGGAAGGCTCGTGCCCCAGTAGTAAATACATAAAGTGAGCTGGTAATGAGTGAGGAAAAAACTATATATACTCTATGGTAGTGCGTACTCCTTGATAGGTTTTCCCTATACACAAGGGCTGGCTCGTAACTTTTTTTATTAGAAGTATCGATATTGCTGCGTAGTATGCCCTTGTTGATCATAAAAGTACTGTCGCGGGCGTAGCGCGTGTAATCAAGATGCGATAAGCTTTTGTGGCTTCTGCCAATAGTGATGTGCCAACGGTAACGCTTTTTAGTATTTTTCTCTTTTTTATTGCGAACGGGTAACTAACCTACTAACACGGATAGTAACTAATTGGCCTTCGTCTCACCTAATGTTAAGTGATAAAGGTCGAAGATGGACATGATGGCGTCCTTTACTACTGAGACACTTGTTAATTTATCTCTAACTGTTGGAACATAACTTGATAAAAAAAAACAACTAACCTTTCAAGCATTTCAAAAGAAGTTTGGAGATTATCTAATTGCGAAGGTTTTTATTCTGTCAATCATTATTTCACATTTCTTTATTTGATTTTGGGGGTGGCGAGAAACTTAAAGGGTTCCTAAAGCCATGGCAATGATTGGTGGTATCAAGCCAGATGGTAAGCCAAGCCTTGTAACGAGCCAAACATTTTTTTAATTCGTAAAAAAATATACAACAATACCACCTAGGCAAAGGCAATGTGCTTAGCCCGATATCCAGAAGTCTTACGTTCAATTTCCGGGGCAAAGTTTGCTGATTGTCTCAGACAGCTTTTTCAGCGTCACGGGACGTTCTTGGGGGTTGCGAGATTCTTAAAGGGTTCCTAAAGCCGTGTGAAACGAATCCCCCTTAGAGGTTTTCTAGAAGGAATGGCATCATGCACTAATGCATGTCCCCGTACACTACTACGTGCGGATCGGGAGAGGAACAACCGGAGCCTCTAAATCGCCTCTAAAGGCTCGGACCCCGGCTCGGGTTGACCGGGCCGTGGTGGTGGGGAGAAGCGCCCAGGTACATGTCTGTACC
The DNA here is from genome assembly GCA_963082485.1 of Eudonia mercurella. Lineage (NCBI taxonomy): Eukaryota > Metazoa > Arthropoda > Insecta > Lepidoptera > Crambidae > Eudonia > Eudonia mercurella. The sequence continues at coordinate 8,250,201 of OY720046.1, forward strand.
TGGTATAGAGCGCGTGTGAACCGGCTCGTCGTACCCTTGTTCTACTAGTATGGTGTCTTGGGCTTAAACTAGTGTGCATGTTGGATCGATGCTCAACTCGAGCTTGTGATTACCGCCGCATTTGGCTAACGTGCTGTTGATAGCAGTAAGTTGGTTAAGCCAAAACTAATCAATTGTACTGATTGCTTGATTTCAATGGTAGATAAAAGACTTTTGCCCAGCTGTTTCGCCTTCGTAAAACATTAAAAATCTTTGTATTTTTCAATATGTCTTCTATCTTAGTTTATTTCGCGCCAGTCCTTTGCGTGGGAGTCTGGCTCATTGTAAAAAAAGACTGGTCTTATTCAAAACGTCAATCAATATTGACAGAATTACTGATTAATTAACTGACGGTAAGGCCGAAGGTGGAAGAGTATGCCACCTTCAAACCTCATTGTTGAGGAGCTGATTATTTTATCTTTAGCTGTCGTTTGGAGACCGCTAGGCTAGATTAGTAAGTTTGTACAAACTTAACCACTTATAAAAAAACTATTAATTGTATATCTTAGTACCTAGGTAATATTTTTGTATATAGAAAAGATGTTCAAACAGCTGTCAGCGCACTTGCTTTATTAATTTGATTTTCATTATTTTTCATATTCAAACAATAAGTTATTTTATGATAATATAACCATCGGCGCATTCAAATTTGGTAACCGTAATTCCAATGATTTCAAAATAAATACTTACCTTAATTAATGTGCAAATAATTATGCATCGAAAAAAGAAATTTATCGTTAAGAAAAATCGCATGCTAAAAATACAAATTGTTATTTTTCATTAATCTTGGAACATCACTATTATTATCTGAAACCGATAAACGGAGACTCAGGCACGCACGTATCGTTCACTATAGCCTACAGAGTTATGTTACTTACAAAATTAAATAGAATTATTACAAATACATTTCGGAAACTTGGGACATTTACCCTTGATCTTTACTGGTGTATATTAGTTGCTGTTGTCGTATAATCTAAAATTGAATAAACATACTCTTACGTCCTACTCTTAAAAAGGGGACAGAGCATCAAAATTACCGATTTTGAGTAAACCCGCCGTTAATGACCTCGACGCCAAATTTAGTAAAATCGAAGTTAGGGCTTCGAGGTGGAATAGATACCATCAGTGATAGGTCGGTAGCTGATCGCCTGATGTGCAAGCATGTTGGAACTCTTGTCTTTTAGTCGGCTCTTACGACATGATGGAACTTAGGTAGCAGATATATAATTTTCACGTCCCACACGAGCATGGGAAATTTAACACTGTACAGAATATATGGATAGATCAATTCGTGGCACGTAAAGCCGTCGGTTCCGACTGCATTAGTAGTCGTTAACAACCACCAATCCGCACTGGGGCCGCGTGGTGGTTTATGGCCCGTTCTCCCTATCCTCCATAGGGAAGGTACCTGCCTCAGCACTGGGGATAAAATGAGCTGGTAATGTGTGATTAATGAGATTTAATTTTCTGGATAACGGGAAACACGTGTTTAATGTGGCGGGCGGGTGACGCCCGACGCCTAGGAGACAATAGGACGATTATACCGATGTCGCGTTGCGCTTGTCAGCGGCGTGTCGCGCGATTCGCGCGTCACTTGTTTCCACGTCACTCACAATCACAACACTTTATTCTGTAATGTTACGAGTACCATGCATTTAAAACAGCTACTATTTTGGAAGAGATCTTTTATGTTGACCTTTATTTGGATACTGTACCTACAAACACACGCACGCATACACGCAAGCACGTACGCACGTACGCACGCACGCAAGCACGCATGCACGCATGCACGCACATACGCACGATAATACGATTATTTTAAAGCGCTATAAATTTTATGGTATCTAGTTAAAAAAACATAGTTATAGTCACTGTGACGTCATGTCACGATGTTCGACATTGATTATGACATTAGACATGATAGACATTCGCTAATAAAGGCTTTTAATTCCTCTTCGGGATAACGGGTAACAGGTGTCTACGTTAAGTGTTAAAGTCGCAGACGGGTGGATGGTTGTGTAAGCGTCAATGATGTCTTCATGTCGCGTGATGAGAGCGGGCGTCCGACGCAGGAGACAATAAGTTAATTCATTAAATATCAATGTCGCGGTGCGCGTGTCGGCAGCTTGTCGCGCGTCACTTGTTTCCGCGTCACTCAAAGCTTTGTTCTTTAACGCTACCATGCGTTTATGTATAAACACACATAATGTCATAATCTTAAAATATTAATGACAATAAAATTCTAGAAATTGTTTTACTAAAATAATACAAAAATAAGTTTTATCTAGTCAAGAATAACATGTGATAGGCACTGTTTACAGAGGTATATTAGACATCCGTCTTAATTTAGGATTTTTAATATTCGCATGAAGTCACAGGCAACCCACTATACCAAATGCTGTGGTGAATGATTGTGTGAGCGTCAATGACGTCATCATGTCGCCGTGATGAGAGCGGGCGTCCGACGCAGGAGACAATAAGTCGATTCATTATTCCAATTTCACTACGCGCGTGTCGGCGGCCTGTCGCGCGTTACTTGTTTCCGCGTCACTCACAATTAAATTCTGGTGCTGCGGCGTCACGCCTCGCGCTGCATGCCACAATTAAGGTGTCAATCCATTTTGTAATACTACAAGAATCTCGATGACGTTGTGATAAACGTCACTTGTTTCCATGTCATTCAAAAGTTTTTGCTGTAGCCATCTTATATATTTATATTGACCGTAGATAAAAAAAATCGCGGGAATTACTCAACCGACTCTAGAAATTCTTTCAAAACTTTATATAGCCCCTGAGTGACATAGGCTATCACTGACTTTGATAAAATAAGATTTTTATTTCCTTACAAGAGAGGCAGGTATGTAACAGTTTTAGGAAAGAAAATAAATAAAGGAGATAATAATAATAATAAATCTTATAATACTATGCTGCGTGGATATCCGCTAATAACAGTTATTTATAAACTCCTCGAATTCAAGTGTCTAGCAGACGAAGTCGAAGACCTTATTTTACCAAAGTCATTGATAGTCTATGCATGCCACAATTAATTGATAATTGATAACTGATAATTGATACTGTGGCGGCGCCACCCTCCGCATACGCCGCACATTACTCGACACGTAGAAACACCTTCTCAACCGTGTCAACAGATGGCGCCACAAACGCATACCCACGACGTTGCCCATACTACGACAATAAAATAGTATGGGAAGCCTGCATCGCGGTAGCGAAGTTTCACCAACTCCTTTGCTATATATATCACCTCCAACTAACATCCGTTGGACCTCGGTCCCCGAGCTATACCACCCAGCTCGGAGGAAGATCTTCCCTTTGGTCTTCCTCATTGTGGCTTTCTACCTACCACAGGCTTCCCTACAATGGTGACCCCGACGTGATCTACCACCAGGTTTTCCTACAGTGGTGACCCCTACAATACGCTCGATGACGCAGTCTGTCTGCGATTACTGAAGTTTAGCGACTTTCGCAAAAGCTCATCGGATAGTTAACCAAAGATTAATTGTCATCTCGAGCTCTTCCCTTCTTTGGAAGGCACGTAAAGCCTCGGTCGGTTGGTCTTGGTTGCATCGTTAACAACCACCAATCGGCACTAGGGCCACGTGGTGGTTTAAAGGTCCGCTCTCCTTTTGGTGTTTCCGTACATAGGGAAGGGTCATGCCCCAGCAGTGGAGACATAAAATGAACTGATGATGATAAAATACAAATTAGAAATGTAGAAAAAGTCGAACTATTCAAACTTCATTAACATCACCATCAGTATGCAAACGTTAACTTGCTGGGTTAAGTCCTTCACATTAAGATAACAAAACAGGGAGATTGTGCTAAAATCTACCACGCTACTATAATATACAAGATTGAAAACTGTTTCTTTTGTTGTGGTATTATAAAGATCGAAAACTAGTCTTTTGGTTGAATTCTTGCAAATTAATATTAAAAGAATTCTTGCAAATTCCTATAGCTAAACGATAAGCTATGTGTTTACAGAAATTGTTAAAACACCGGTTTTAAATATATCTAAGTGAAAGCTTCCCACTACTTAATCAGTACTGGGAAATAAATTAAAAGATTGAAGTTGTCTCAAAGCCAAATTTGTTTTATTATTTAATTCAGTATTATTTACTTTAAAAATCTAAGTATTACATAGAATTATGTTCTCTTATTCTATGGTACAACTTACACAGAATCATGGATGTTTTTTTAAAAATTAGATTAATCCTAATACATAGGAGCTTGTCATGATAAAGTAATCTTCGGCGGAGAACCAGTACCAATTTAAAATCTTAATAAATGTTATGCAAAAGACCCATTAAACAAGATGTTTAAAGCAATAAGGTAGTCATAAGACCTTAAAATAATTTGCATGTCCAACTCATAGAAGCTAAATCCCGCAAAATTAGACTAATAAAATAACCCATTCCAGGCCACCTGATAGTCTGGCTCAAGGCCAGACTTCGTAAAAGGCCAGTGAGAGTTTTGTAGAATTAATTTTACGTTAATCATTAAAGCAAAGAAATACAAGATCATCATTTTACGTAAGAGAAATGGCAGAATTTAATTTTGTAATAAAATCTCGATAAAAACAAGATTTTGTGCTTAAATTTTTTTAAGTAGTAATAATTTTCATATTTGTACCATTGTATCTACTTCTTTACTAACCATAATCATCATCACTCTGATAAAAAACGGTAGAAATGTTTTACATTTTGGTATTCCGTACAAATTTCAATGCTCTAATACTTTTTAACCTATGAGACAATATTTATATAAAATACAGTGAAAAAATTAAATGCCTACCCGACCCAGCCAGGAATCGAACCTGGGTCTTCCGCAATCCGGGCGGCTGCACTGACCGCTATGCTACCGGGAAGGCAAGCACTGAATTTTTCCACTGTTTTTTGATTTTTTGAAATGCTTTAGAGCGACATCAGTGCCATCCATCCAACGATCATTGCAACCGATGGACATGCAGATTCATCTTTGCAATTGTGTAAAATCGAACCTAAACCTAAAGGTTAAGGTTTAAATTAAAAAAATTACTATGAGACAATTTTAATTAAACTTAAAGTCTTATGAGATTTAAAGTCCACTATGGAAAACAAATGATCGCACACAAATCAGTCGGACAAACGTTTTTTAAAAGTTTTCTATTTATGCTTTTCCCATAAATTTTGTCTCTTAAATTGAGTTTCATAAAAATTGGCTTATTAATTCGAAATAATTCGATTTTTAAGTTTGTATGCTCTAGTATGTTGGTCTTGTATGTTCTTGAATGCTATTTTACATTTCAATATCCCTTATATATTTTTTAAAATTTATTTAAGATACCAAGCACCCATATATTCCTTACACAGATTTTTTACTGGTCGAGTACAAAATCGTCCAATGCAACACCCAGCATTTTAATATGCTTTAACAATAACAGTGTAAGTACTTAAATCGCGAGGCCATTATTCTAATAATCCACCGGAGGCCGCGATAGTCTGGCGCGAGGCCAACGGCCGTTATAAGGCCGATGGGATAATTCCGAATCTGCAGCTATTTGATTTTGCGAGCTGCCTGCGTTACGCGCTCGTTAGGCTGATAAGACGAGTTGGGTCGTCACTGGCTTTTCATGACGCTATATATTTTTTTCTTTTCTTTGTATTGTAAGTTTACGGGAGGTTGTTTTAAAAAGTACACGTTTAATTTCGACGATTTTCTATGAAGACTGGGACAAACTGGCTTTTTTGACGCAATTTTTTTTTAGTTTTGAAGTTATTTGTAAGATTACTTTAAAAAGTACAAATTACTTCGTTTGCGATGTACAAAGCAATGAAGTAATTTAACAGGTGGTTATTATGGGTTATTATGAGTCGTGATTTCTTTAGAAGAATGGGATAAAACTGGCTATTCCTAATGCTATTTTTATTCTAATAAAGTGTAGGAGAAATTGCTTTTATGAAAAGTACACATTTAATTTTCAACTATAACTTCTTTCGTAACACAGGTTATACGGGCCGTGATTTCCTAAGAAGAATGCGACAAATTAATGGTTGGCTTAATATGTCTCATGTATGACGATATCGAGTCTCTTGTAAGGTAGATAATTAAAGAAACACCCTCTCTTTCTCTGACACTCTTATACACAAACATGCAATTTTTATTAAGTTTAGGCGACTAATAGCTATTATGAATGTCACTATGCCATCGGTTCGTAAGTCTACACAGGGCGGGAGACCTTGTACTGAGAAGCACCAGATAGAGAATTAGCGAGGTTATTTCTTTTCCCCCTTTATTTAACAGCGTTACATATAGGAATATGCCCTCAATGTCATAGAAGAACACTTTCTATAACAAAAAATGTGTCAAAATTCAAAATTCAAAATCATTTATTCAGTTTAGGCTACAAATAGCTCTTATGAACGTCATTATGTCATCGGTTCGTAAGTCTACTCTGGGCGGGAGACCTTGTACTGAGAGGAACCGGCAAGAAACTCAGCAAGTGTCAAGCTCTTTTCTCCCTTACAGCGTCAAAAATATTGGAAAATCCCCTATCATAAAAGGACACTTTCCATCACAAACAAACACACAAATAAACAATAACAACAGAATTAAAAAGAAAATCTTGTATTCAGACAAGACAGATTTGCAATCTGTCACTGACATGAAAGAAAATCAAGAAGTATCTCAATTCGGGCACGGGCTTATACTCGTCGCAATACCTGTTCCATGTGAGTTTATCATCCACCTTTTGTTTCAGCAACTCAACGCTCTTAACAAAGGTGAAGAAGATGAAGAAACTATAAGTGTGGCCGGCATGAGGTCCCTAGCAGGCTACGACGACAGCCTGCGAGAAGTGCCGGACTACCAGTTCTACGTGGCATACGATTTTTATGCGAAAAACAATACGCACTATCACAGATCACCGTACTATGGCTATTATCAGGGTAAGGGTTTTGAGATATATAAGGTCACATTTTATCAACTGCAAATATTTTGACAAAACATCTCATTCTATCAGAGAAGCAAGGCCCTAGCATTTAAAAAAAAATCAGGCTAGTTTTTTTTTTCACTTTTCCTGACACAAAAATTGTAACTTTTTTTTTTGTCTGCTCTTTTGAATGAAACTACGGTCACGTGTAAGCGGTGAACGCATTGCGGCCTATCTGTTTCGGCTTCTTTGAATTGAAACTAGCGAAAGTGCTTTATTTTACTTTTTAATCGAAATCTTTTGGCATTTTTCTTGAAAACTAGGGTATAAAAATTTAAGATTTTTTCATAAAAATAGTTTATATATGTTGTTGAATTTATTCTCAAAATATTTGCAGATGATAAAATGTGACCTTATATATACAGTTATGATATTGAGAGATACTCATAATCACCACCTTCCCGCATGTGCAATAGCACATAAGGCTTGCACATAATATGTAATATAACAATAATGATGCTATCACAAGCCCTAAATACAAAATTCCGCGTGCTTCAGCGTACAATATTTTTTAAATCATTTAGTCAATTATAATGAAACTCGAGAAAAGTACTAAGATCTAGTTTATACTTTTACATTTCAACTAATATTGTTTTTAGATGTATAAGACTGATTATTTATTTATTATAAGACTTATTTATTATAAGAGATTTATTATTTATATATATAAAACTGATTAGTTATTTTGAACATTTTATAAAATAGCTTGCTTATTTCTTAACTGATCTTTAATATTTGTAAAAATATTATGATCGGATGTTAATGACGGTAGTTGTTGACATTGAATGGGCGCCTTTGGCTTACAAAGTAAAAAGTGTTGAATAATTTCGGCGGGCTGGTTAGAACCACGATAGCTCAATTGGAAGAGCACCTGACCCGGAATGTCAGAAGGGTGCAGGTTCAAATCCTGCTCGTGGAAATTTTTTCAACATTTGTGTTTTTGTATAAGACTGGTTTAAATAGCATGAATTCAGTTGAATATTCTTTTATGAAAAATTTGTTTAGGAAGTCACTAGATCTCGAGTATTTTCACTAAATAGTAAGTGATTAGAATTGGCAAATAAAGTTGCTGTTGTTGATCGTCATACTGATGTAATCTGATAGCTTCCTACCACCAGGCCTTTCCTAAAAGTATGATAACAATATCAGTAAAATAATACCTCTATTTGGCCTTGTTACAGTTCCAAATCCAAGCAATCGTCTATACACACCGCAGCTAAACCACATCAGTATGAAGATGCCATCAAGTCCACTCCTCATAGCGAGACCATCAGCTGAAAACTTCTGCAACAGTTCCAGTATTGACGCGGAATGTGAAGCAGGCTATTGCGAGTGTCCTCACGTTCTGTCAGTCAAACTCAATTCTGTAGTAGAAGTTATAATTTTAGATGAAGGAGTCACATTTGACGCTAACCACCCTTTCCATTTACACGGTCACAGCTTCAGAGTAGTTGGGATGAGACGACTGGCTAACGAAACGACAATTGATGAAATCAAAGCTTTTGATCAAGCAGGATTGTTGAAAAGGAATTTGAAGAATGCCCCCATTAAAGATACAGTCACTGTACCCGATGGTGGCTATACAGTGATTAGGTTCAAAGCTGACAATCCTGGGTATTGGCTTTTCCATTGCCATATAGAATTTCATGTTGAAGTGGGTATGGCTTTAGTGTTTAAAGTTGGTGAACACAAGGACATGTCACCGGTGCCAATAAATTTCCCGACTTGTGGTAGTTACATGCCCGACAATATGTTGGAGCATGAAACCACAGAGAAACCAAAGAATGTGATCTCTATCAACCATTGGTGGCCAGTCGTTGTCATCAATAATAACAACAATACTATATCCGCGGGGCATTCTTTGAGTCATGTCACAGGTATGTTGTCTGTTTGCTGTATTTGGATCATAAAGTGTATTTTTGGTACGTAGTTATATATCTAAATGTTATTAAGTTTATTTGTCAGTATCGTTTGTGAAGTTAAGCTTCTAATTATCCGATATAATACGAGATTGTACTTACTTATAGAATGTATGACAGTGAATTTTACACTTTACGAATTGTTTTTTTTGATGTAGCATTTCTTGATTGGAGTGCCCTAACCGTTTTTATTTATTTATTGGGCAGTACTTACAGCTGGATAATTTTATCTATGGTGTTTATATCAAGTAAGCGAGCTATGTAACCATACTCACCTATTTTATCGTATTTATTGATATTGATGGAAGTTAATGTAAATCATGTTTCTGTATTTTTTCTGTGATTTTGTTTTGTGTCGCTTGCCAAAAATGTTAAACATTTTCAAAATAAGGTTTCTTTCTAAATGAAATATGTCGCTGATGATATGTGATATTATTTAGTTAAGTTAGTTAATATCGAGTTTAATGTAATTAAATGTAAGTTATTTTATATTCAAAGATCAGTACACGTATTGCAAGATTGTAAGTCTTTTATTTATTTACAGATTGTGATTGCTTTAACTACATAGGTACTTTAGAAATTGTAAACGAAAGATATTTTTTGGCTTGCTTATTTTTTTTACTACTATACTTCGACAATAATGATTATGAAATCATCATTATCATTATAATGTCAAAACGAGACGCGTGTATATGATGTTTTCATACACGCAACAATATTGCTTTAAGAGCTTTTGGTTACCTTCCAGGAAAACTCTGAATTGTTATCTAAACAATAATTGTAAAGATATTTTGATGGTTACTTGGTAGATTAAAGAGGTCGACGCCATTCTCCTTTGCTCTGTAGCTTGTCGTTTGAATCTGAAATCTCTGGTGCTTGACAAAAAATATTTACCCTCCTAATACACAGATAAACGTGGAAAGCTCAAGGGAACTTTGCCAATTAAGATAGCAAGAGGAGGAGGGCTAAATCAAGTCGCGAAAGAAAGGTTGAAGTAATAAATATATTAGAAAGATGGGTGGGGCCTCCTTTGGGGTAAATGGGAGAAAAATAGGCAGTGTTGCCACTTATCTGCGATCTTTGCTTGCGTATATTAGGGTCTTAACTTTCACTCACACCGTATAGTAACTGAAATATAATTGAATTTAAGTGTGGAATTGGTAATGACCGGATAGTTTATGCGGCAATGGGTACATCTGTATGTACCGCGATGGATCACGTATCAATATATAAAAAAGCAAATATGCACACACCGACACAGAGAGATAAAAGATAAAATCAACTAAGTTAATGTGTAAAAAAAGTGTAATATAATAAGAAACGATCGATATGGATCTACAGTAAAAGTGGTTTTATTTTAAAAAGTATATTTTTCTACACTTGCTGCTAGTTTTGCATAATGTTCTTTTTAGACAGTAGTGTCGACATCCTATTATTTTCCATATAAAGTGGTAAAGCTGAAAATTGAAAACGGGCTCTCTGGGTTTGAGAGGTTGGATGATTGATTTAACTACTAGATCACGTTTTTCACAAATTTCACAAACAAGTTACGCCTCTGTGTGACAGGCAGTCATTGTGTCTCACGTCCTCTTTAGGACTGTAAGTAGGTTTGATGGAATTGGGTTAAATCGATTTTTACAATTCGAGCGATAGTGTAAATGTGAATCAGCTGCACTTACTTAATTTTTTTAAAGATAATACATTAAATGGTGGGACACCACTACCAAAAACTAAGGAGAATGTGGAAGGTAAGCTTTGTTCAGACGCGCTCGAGCAACGTTCACATAGAGAACCTTTCACGGACACGGAATTTCGCAACAGCTGTGCTCGGACTGTTTCGAGCTGGGGCTCTATATTTTTGATTCCTTTGCCTCGAGTCGAGCGCTTGGTTTCTACTGATTTCCGTTTGTTCGACATTTGATTTTCCATATTTTTTAATCGCTCGACCTCAACGAGTGCCCTTACCCACTCGTTGCAGTCGAGCGATACAAAGCGATTGATAGAATAACCGTCAAAATCAATGCGTTGTGTCAATGTCATGTCACTTGTTTGTTTGTGTCATTGATAGTCTTTTTTATTAAAAAGCAAAGTTTTTTTTTAACAGCCAATAGAAACATGGATATTACGTTCCGTTTTCATTGCGGTTGTTACTGGTTTTCTCTAAATTCTGCGTGGAACAGATAGCATCCAACGTTTCGTATTGTGTTTGCAGCACCGGAAACGAACGATTCAAAAATACAGAAAACCGGCGTCATGCGGCTTGGAAGACGAGTGTGACTTAAATCGCATGCGACAACACATGTCATACGTGCGATTTAAAAATAGATCTCCAGTTCCCTCATTTTGTACCACTGCTTTGAATTTTGACGATTGGTGACGGACGACTGCCGCACGGTTGCACTGTTTTCTTTTTACCATTGAAAATAGTTATCAGATACATTTGTATCAGGCGATTTCGCCTGAGACGTATTTTTGGCCATAGCTCCGAGGATTTTGGGAGAATCGAGATGAAAACAGTACCAAAAGTTGAGAAATTAATTAAGAGACACGTGTGAGCGTTTGAATTTTGAAAATCGTCAGGAAACTTTTTTGGAATTTTGATAAATGTAAAAAAATCGGGTTTTTTTGGGTGTGTTTGTATACTAAATTGTAAATATTAAAAAAAAAACCAACTTAAGAAAAAATTAAAAAAAGGGTCCTAGTTTAGCTACAAAATTGCGATTTTTTTTAAAATCGGTTGATAATTGTGACTTGTAGGTGGTCCCTTTAGATTTGGTATTGTAAAAACGGGTATTTCTGTATATAAAAAGTGATGTAGCTTCTTTGATTATTGACCGATCGTCATGGTAATGATGTTAAAAGATGCGGATGTAGGCGCGAGGTGCGTTCAAGTTGGAATTGTTAAAATAAAATGTTTTTTTTTTCCGTAAATTGTTGTATTCATTTTCGATGCTCCGATTCTTGCGGGGACTGCGAAATCTGTGAAGTTTTATATTTGTTTATAAAAGGGGTGACAAATGACTCTACTCTGCCTGATATTAAGCAGAAGCAGAGTCCAGACGCGAGGACAGCTAGCGGAACAGAACTGTGCCTCACTAGCTATCCTCACCTTGCTGGCCCGCAAGTTGCTTCTTCACAACTTACTTAACGGACCCAATGTAAGAAGGAGGAAATACGTGTCAGTTCTCGGTTCATGTCGGTAACCTTAGGAGGTCAGGATCAAAAGGTAACATTTACACTTTTATTAAAATTGCCGATACCATTTAGATCGATCAAGATTTGCAAAAATTGTTACCTTTTGACACAAACTCGTGTTTTTGGTAGCTTTTTTTCGATGCGAATTATTTCAGATTTCATAAAAAAAATCAAGAAAAAAGTAGGAAGAAGGAAAAAAAAATGCTAAGGCTAAAAATTAAAATGTTACCTTTTTATCCTAACCTCCTCCTTTGTTCTTCTACGAATCCGGACCCTTTCCAAATTGTAACATTTTCACAACCTGCCTATATAATACAGGTACAGACGCCTGCACTCTTCATTTCTTCAATACATTTTCAACCATATGTCTTAGTATTAAAGTACAAAGTCTATTGAGGAAATTTGACAGTTTGTAGTAGGTTTATGTAACAATGTCTGTTCCCATTCCCCCAAAGCCACACTGCGTTTGATGTTCCAAAACCTTCGGATAAACGGAGGGATATTGCACCAAATTAAAAATTGTCATAAGTAACGTCGCAGCCTACGTCATTTCCGTTCATTTCTTTCGGATCCTTTTCGACAACACAAAGGGAGCGTCTGAGGTCTATTGTCATATTTTAGGTCGTTTCCTTTGCAGGGAACAAAAGTCCAACTACGTTGTAACTCATAGTCGGCTCTGGCAATCGCGCGAGGTTTTTTCTGACAATATCTCCTTTAAGATCCCCGAGTAATCGAATTGAGCGTAATCCGGAGTTATTAAGTCTTTTGATGTGCTTTCAAAGCTGGAAAATTATTGGGTTGGATGTCGTTAGCTTTTATGGCGCGTCGTGGCATTTATTTCAGCGGGAAAATATGGGTCAGTATTGCTTCGATGTGGCTGTTGGCTATTTCTATGTAATTTATACTTATCTTATCTTATCTTAGTGGGGCCTGTTGAGGTTTCCCTCTTGCAGTAACACTTCGACCCATCGGGACCTTTTGTGCAACCCCGTCCTTTCACTCTTCTTCCTCTGTAAAGATAGATGCCATAAGTTTGGCCACGTTCTTAAGAGCGAAGAGCTTGTAGTCCTCTGGTTTCGGATAAGCCGACCCCATCAGTCCCATTCTTCCTAGCCAGAGAGTTACAGTCACACAGTAGGTGCTGCATTGACTTCGTTTCCTCTCCACATGCCCTACATAAGCTGTTTGTTGATAGATGCATTCTGTGGAGCATTTGTTTTGTGGCATAGTGCCCTGTCAAGGCACCGATGGTTAATCGGGCCTATCTAATTTATACTTTAAAACAGTTGCGAATTACATATTATTTTCGAGTCAAACTAAGGTTTGTCAGTGCATGGTTGAAAGATAAAAATCAAATCAAATTAAATCAAAATAATTTTGTTCAGTTTCAAACAAAAAATAATGAAAATAATAAAATAAAATAGAATATAAAATAAAGAAGTGAAACCGACAAGGACCCCCCTCAGTACATGTTGCAGCATTAAGATCACCTGCAACGCTGATGTTCTGCGAAGATCTATTGTTTTAGTGTTTAGACCAGCGGAAGCAGAAGATTAAATAAACTACCATACTATGGTAAATTCGTAAACGACTCTTTTTAGATGATAATATTATCCTTACCCACTTAAGACTTGCATTGGATTCAAATGCGGGTACCTTGTAATCGTTATAGTATTGATGGTGGGGTTTGTTTTAGGTCCGCCTGGCTAATTATCATCTCAACTAAGTCTGTCGCCATAACAGCAATGTTAGTATCACTGTTGTTCCGACAGCGAAAGATAACAAGCCAAGTCCTCAGTACCTAATTGAGGATGCTGAGTAAAGTGCGCTTGTCGTCACTTAAAACAGAGGAGTGATTTTCTAATGTCACCGGTGGTCTTAAAACTAAAAGTGACATGAAATACTAATATATGAAACAAAATTCATTATTGTCACCATCAGCAAATTTGGGGCACGAGCCTTCCCTATGGATGGATAGAGGGAACGGGCCACAAACCAACACGCGGGCCCAGTGTGGATTGGTAGTTGTTAACGACTGCTAATGCAGCCGGGAGCAACGGCTTTACGTGCCTTCCGAAGGACGGAGGAAACATAATTATTTTGCAATTTTATCAATTTGATTGTTAAAATTAAACGTTATATCGTTAGAGGATTTTTAGTGTCAAAGAAGTTACCAGTGACTCGGACCCGTCCACTCCCGAGTGAGAAGGAGCATTCTTTACTGATATCATAGTGTGGGCAATTCCCCGGTTCAAAAATCGCCCCCCAGCTTTTTCAGGAAAGCTTTCAAAACACGTACCTAAGTATCTTAGTAATAAAAGTTAACTCTAAAGCCCGTATTTAGAGACTGCGCAATCATTAATAACACTTAAACTAGATTCCATTATGCGATTCGAATTAGCATGAGTTGACCAATTATTTATTTATACTTTATTGCACACAAACGTTGTTACAAGGCGGACTTAATGCCTCAAAGTTTAAGCATAGTCTCTAAAAACGGGCCTTATATAGTTTTACGAATACTACTATGAAATTAGTATATGTATTTATAAAGCTTAATTAATACACAAAAAATAAGTCGCATTATTAGTCTCTCTACTTGCAGATTTCAAAGGGAGTATAAAACAGAAAATATTTCACAGTTTTAATTAAAACAGCATGGGTATGTTAATTTTTATAAAAGGATTTATAACAAAAATGTTTTTGATTAATTAAAAATAAGTTCGGGTAGCTATTGTGCTTCTATCACGGCTCGTTAGCGATCCACAGTAGACATTGCTATGATAATGAACGCTGTATGTATATGCTAACTTATTTATACATTTTGTGATTACTCTGAGCAGTATGTTAGTTTCAAGTTAGTTTTATAGGACAAGGCTTACGTAGTATGAAGTCAAACTCAACCCACCATCTCCGCCTAGGCCTTCCCTGTTGTCGTCGTCCGTTTATTGGGGCCCGTGATGTGGCAATCTTTGCGTTAAATTACCGTAATAATAATCATAAAAAAAACAAGCACAATACCGAAGTGGTGAGGAACGACCGAAGATAAATATGAAAATATTATGACAGTGCAACGAAAGAGTTCGTAACACCGTAACACCCTAAAAACCAAAGAGGTTAGATAGTAGGTAAGTATATTTAGTAAATAGCTTATAACTGTTCCACTGCTGGGCAAAGGCCTCCATCATTGAAATCAAGTCATCACTACAATTGATGGGTAATGGCTTAATCACCACGCTTGCCAAATGCGGGTTGGTGATCACAAATCCGGACTATGCATCGAAAAATCCGAAACACACTTTGCCCGACCTGGGAATTGAACCTGGGACCTTCGAGTTACAGGTAGAGCGGTTTGCCACTCGGCCACCGAGGCGTTGATAGGTTATATAGACTGTGCTATAAACCGTCTATTTCAAAGCGTAGGAATTTATTACAAAAACTTAATTAAAAAAAAAAGTATTTCCTTTTAAAAACTTGTCTCACTGCTTGCTCAAACGAACTGTGCAGTTTTCAAAGCTATTCATCAGCCAGTGCGAATGTCTTAATTGGCGTAGCACACTGTGCGCTTTTAGATCTTGATTCCTTTTAGAGAAATGCCGGCACGAGTTTAGTTAACAAACAGTTCACTTGATCTTTCCCCATTTATACAGCTTGTTAGTTAAACCAAGGGACACATTAAGGGAGGACATTAGGTATTCGATTCCCAATCCGATTCATTTAAAAAAAAAATCTTATTTGTTTGCATAATCCTAATAAATAACTAAGAGCGGGAAAAGATCAAATACGTGCCGACTGACTGCGCCGGCTGAGCGCGGCGCCGCCGATAGATCACTTTTTGCTTTGCACACCGCACGCACCCCACGAGGCCACATCTTCATCCCCGTCTCGCGGCTCGTGCCACGGCGCGTACCCCGCCGCGGGCAGTAGGTATTCGCCGTATTTTTTTATTTGTTTATGTTTACCCAGGCATAAACTACCACAGAATTAAATATGTCCCTCGTGTTAACTAACACGCTGTATACATACTGTTGTTTTTGGTAAGCGCAGTGCCTTCATCTCACTTGAAAGGCCGATGGTGGAAACGCATTTCACCTAGAACTCTTAACTAATGAGGTACCGGCTATTTTATCTCTAGCTGCCGAAACTTAACAATGCTACTGACATTGATGGTACTGCGATACATTTTGAAAATATGGTGGTAACTATGAGGACAAACAAGCCCTACCACCAACCAAACTATGTACACAAACATGTACCCCCTGCTTCTACTAGGAAAGTATAACCAGGAATACTTAATTTTAAAATTTTAAAAGAAACCAGCTGACCGGTGGGTTTCGTACCGCTTTGACAGTTTTCATGACAACAAAACAAACAAAATGTTGATAATTTCCATGACAACAAAACAAACAAATCATTCGTATCCCATGATGGACCACAATAGAAGCACCATCTACCGGGTCCAATTGTAAATCTAAATCATTCTCGAATCAAGGAGCTCGATGGCGCAGTAGTTAACGCGACCGGTCTGCGAGTGCTGAGGTTAAGCAACTTTCGCAAAGGCTGGTCATTGGATAGGTGACCAAAAATGTAACATCTCGAGCTCCTCCGTGCTTCGGAAGGCACGTAAAGCCGTTGGTCCCGGCTGCATTAGCAGTCGTTAACAACCACCAATCCGCACTGGGCCCGCGTGGTGGTTTATGGCCCGTTCTTCCTATCCGTAGGGATGGCTTGTGCCCCAGCAGTGGGGACTTTAAAATGAGCTGATAATGATGATGATGATGATGATTCTCGAACCCACTTGAATACACACAGAAAATTTCATCCAAATCGGTCCAGCCGTTTAGAAGGAGTTCAATAACATACACACGCACAGAAGATTTTGTTTATTGTTAAATTATAAAAGTGCAATACCATTAAAGCGGTGATATTCCTTATTTGTCAGCTGACTTGTGGAAAACTTAAGTCATAAAAAAAACCATCAACATTACATACACAATGCATAGTATTTTAACATAATATCTCAGTCCAAATACAGCATTCAGTGCTGGAGCTTGAAACGCCATCCATTTCGTAAGAAGTCAATTCAAATTCAGGAGTGTACGAGCAGCATTGTGTATTCAAGAAGGTTTTCTATTTTAAACCCTAGAAAATTGAATTGAATAATGATAAGACTAGTTTTAATAGAATGTTTGTCTACTTTGAAGATTAAACGTCTGAGGTCGAGAACTGACAATCATTCATCATCTCTTATTTATGAAAAGAATATTTTAATATTCAAAGGAGGATAATAACAACGAGCTATAACTGATTATAAAGCTATAACTGATAAGATGAAATTTACTAGAAAAAATCCAGTCAGTCCCAGGAAGCTCGAGTGGAAATCGAACCCACGACCCTTGGGTAATCCATTGGATTGGATGAAAATAGTAAAAAATGGTATACAACTTATCGTAGGCATTGAAATAAAACTACTTTTACAGATCTACTTGCGTTTATATTACACATTAATTTAATTTAATATTAGTCCTGTCGTTTCGAACCCTTTGCAGGGTCCGTGGTCACAGAAAGACTGAGGTGTTGGTCGTCTCATAATTAATTGGTAACTTGCATACCCTCATTTTATTTTAATGTTAAATAAACGCGAGTAGATTCGTAAATGTGGTTTCATTTCGTTAGTAGTGTTCGCGTAAAATTTGGAAAACATAGTAGTCAATTAAAAACGGGGATAATCATATTCATTCTTACAAAAAAAAAATAACATACAAACATACATAAATACGTGACTTTCTCCCAAAAAAGTTGTAGTCAGATCACAATCACCAATTTAGAGTAAACCCGCTGTTAGTGACCTTGATCAGCATAAATATATTGTTGCGGTTGATAAATTGGTATTACCTACGGACACAAATTGCTCAATGAGTGCATTTGCGATTAAAATGTATGTATTAGTTTACATACATTGATTTGATAATTGTGTCTGTAATAGTGCATGTGCATTTATTTTTTAATTAAAATTAACAGCATTTTTTACGAATTATACTTATACTAGCCCTGTTTTTCTCTTCTCGCTATTTCGAATTCAGTCGTCTATTATTTGCCCGAAAAATATAAGCAATAATACTCATATGCCCGAATTTTACTTACCCGAATTACATTTGCCCGAATTGTTTGTTTACCATAAAAGTTATGTGACATAGAGTATGTTACATAACTTTTATTACATTAGATAACATTACTATAATACTGATTATAATAATAAACTAATACTATACTGATTTACATTAGATTCCATAATGATAAGAGTGCCATACGTATTGTTATCCATTTTATTAATTGCAATAATATTATTTAACAGAATATTTCAACGCCATACTAAATTAATTTCTCACTAATTAAAAAGTGAATTTTAATAAATATATGACAGTATGATTATATATTAAAATTGTTTTTATTTCTAATACCTACTTATCACTATAATCGATCCAAGTCTCTTCCGTACAAAATGAACTTAACGCCTTTGTCCTAAAAAGCGATTGGCTTTTTGGCGTTTTCGTTTTTTTTTCATGTTCTAACCTAACATAACCTAACCTAACCAAACCTAAACCTATTGATCGTTTAGTTTAAACCGATTTTATGATTTTTAATTTCAATGGCAAATGATGTTATGGTATATGATAATTACGGCTTACAATGATGATAACAAATGATGTTATTGAAATTGTGTTTATGGGAAACAAAGTTTCTAGCACGTGACTAATATAGTAAACTATGAGTATGACATATGAAATTATGAGAAACAATATTATGTCTGTTGACCAGTATAGCAGATGAAATAGCAGGCAAATGAAATTCTGGCAAATGGGTGTAGCCCTTCGAATTCATAATCGAAAATAATCTTTCTGTGGCGGAAATAGAGAGCAGCAATGAAATTACTTTAAATAAATTTGGTAAGTTATTATTAGTATTTTTAAAATATGCTACCATTTTTGCGTTGCAATTAAAGTCACTCGGAGTAAAGGTCCTCCATTTTGATATTCAAGCCACGGTCATGATTTTTGCGTACTATATATTTCTTCAACAGTATTTTAGTACGCAGACCCGAAATATAGTACAATACTGTATAATATATAGTACGGTTGGAAACCCTAGTAACAGGTGAGGGTGTGGTGAGTCATTGGATCGGTGTAACACACTTCAGACAGTTGACAGCGCACCTCACTCCAAGTTCATATTTCCGAGCGTTTTATTTTATTCACACCGGACAATTGTCAACGGAATATGTCCTCGTAGTCACTCGTCCGGACACAATGGGAGGAATCTTTTGACTATTTGTGAAAGGGCGCCTATTTTCAGCAACGTCGTAGTCGTGTTTCTGGTATGAAAGGCGCGGTGTTTGCACAGCCCCTGTTAGGTGTTACGAGTTGGCGGCCATTTGCCTTGTTCGCTATTTTTAAGGAATTCCTTTGGCCTGTGTCGTTTCTTGGCACCAAAGAAGGTAAGAAATAAGTCATGAAATAAGTAACGTACGTATTTGATAGTTCTCTTATTACTGGCTATGAAGATGTATTACTTCATCACCAGCTCATTTGATGTCCCCTCTGATGGGGCACGAGCCTTGTGTTCCATAAACTACCACGCGGGCACAGTGCAGATTGGTGGTTATTATCGGCTGCTAATGCAGCCGGGACCAACGGCTTAACGTGCTTTCCGAAGCACGGAGGAGCTCGAGATGATAAACTTTTGGTCACCCATACGATGACCGGCCTTTGCCAAAGTTGCTTCACCTAAGCAATCGCAGACCTAGTGCGTTAACCACTGCGCCATCAAGCTCGTCTGTAAGTATTACTTATTGTAATGTAATTGTCAGTTTTTAATTGTGACTTTACAAATGATTGGTTTGTCATGTTACGTTACATGTTGTTATTCTGAGGGCTAGTCATAATTATACTTAATCATAATCATAAATCTTTATTGATCCATTTGGTTTACATAATATACAGAGGTTACAAAGACTACTGACGTTAGGCAGAAAGAAAAGGAGAATAAGTATGGACTAATCGTACGTTTAAAATGAAAATAGACCGGTTACGAACTGATTTTTTATTTGTGAAGGCCTGATCCCAGCAGTGGGACGTTCATAAATAAGTTACTGCGATTGCAAAGGTTAAGCGACTTTCACGAGGGCCTGTCATCGGATGGGTGACCAAAAGTTTTGTCATTTCGACCTCCTTGCTTCGGAAGGCTTCTCCGGGCTATACAGCCTTATTATTAGCGGTATTAGCGGTCGATAACAACCATCAATCCACACTAGGGCCGCGTGGTGGCTTATGGCCCGTTCTCCTTATAATACTCGTGATATAGCAGTGGGTACATAAAATGAGCTTCTTATAGGTATACCTATATTTTTTTTTATGTCAAAAGAAGGCAAACGAGCAGGCGGGTCACCTGATGGAAAGCAATCACTGCCGCCCATGGACACCCACCCGCAAAACCAAAGTAATCGCAAATGCGTTGCCAGCCTTGAGGAAGGAGTTGCATCTTGAGGAGGGAGTAGGAATTGGGATTGGGGGGGTGAGAGATGGGCCTCCGGTACTTTCACTCACATTGTTTCACGCCGATATTCTGTGAGAGGCTGGTATTACGCCGGGCGAGCCGGCCCATTTCGTGCTTTCGCAGCGTGGCTCTACCACTCAGACAGTGTCACTCATTTAGCACCACCCAAGGGTCACGTGTAGGGTCTCAGGGGTAAACCTACGGACGCGAGTAACATTAACCCCCAAATAACCCGTAAAGTAGTTTGTACCAATGTACACTCAATATATTGTAATACTCAATATATTACAAGGAAGGCTCGTGCCCCAGTAGTGGGGACATAAATGAGCTGATGATGATGATGATGATGATGATGATGACTCAATATATTTAAATAGGTACATAAAAGTGGTAAGAAAATATAAGATCAAATTATGGACCGTCAACATAGCTTCTATCTTTCAGCTCAACAAAGAATTCCAAAATCCGCAAACTAAGAATGTATGTATGTATGTATGCGAAAAGCTGTTTAGCCCCCTAATGTTACTTTATTAAATATAAATCATAATTCATACTGCAGCAATAACGCAGTCCCTTTTCAATATTAATCAGAGACGTCTAGTTAAATACAATTTGAAAGTTTAGAACGAAAGAATCGTTTTGATCTTATTTTTAATATCGAATGATTAATGTGTTAACGAGAAGGGAAATTAGCTTCAACATTTTTATATCAAAGTTATTACGTTGAAATGTCTCGACGCTGGCGGTATACTGAAAGCGTTGCTATAAAATAAGATAAAATAATTATGCTTCAGTGTCCATTACAAAAATAAAGAAAACATTATAATTAGTTAACAAAATAATAATAATGAGACTTCTTGCCGGGAAAGTGAAGAGTTATGTCTGCGGTTTTTTTTTATTTTCTAAAATGTGGGTTATGTCAAATATTAATGTGAAATAATGGTGGATTATTATCTGTTAAGTGTTTGTGAGTGTGCATGAGTGTTGGCAAATGAAACAAAACAGTGCAACGTCACTTTTTAAATTCTCTCAAGTAGTCCGCGTGAGGACTTAGTAAAGCCCCACATCTTTACTGAGATACTCGAGGGGTTGGGGGGTTATTATTTCTCACTTCTCATTTCTATTATCATTCATCATCATCATACTGGAAGGAAATATTGTTTATTTATGTATTACTTGTAACAAAAATTACTTTGACACTGGCTAAATGTGCTAATCGCACGAAGCCATCAAATAAAAGAAAATAAAATAATATATATTTTTTTTATTTATTAATTATTCCTAACGAGCCCTAACGACTGGTAGCTTGGCTCCTGGTCCCGATGCTGGCGGACCCCTATTTTTTATATTTTCAAATGTTTTAGGTATTTATTTTGTTTTTAGAAAATATTTAAAAATGTATATTTATATGAAAAAAAAATAAATGAAAAGATTAATATCACTAATGTAAATACAATATATTAAACTCCTACTGTTGTTTTTCATAACGTTTTTATTCCTAATAGATGTTGTAGAGAAGTGTAGATACTTATCTAAAGTCGCTTCTGGCAGTGTTTATGTCAACCTAACCCGCTCGTCGTTTCGCTCCTCCGCTAAGCGAATTTATTTTAAAGTCGCTTCAAATTAAAAAGATTTATGACTTTGAATAATAGTGTAAAAGACGGTTATGTTGAGAAAATATAATAGTATAATAGATGTTTGTTGCTACTGACATTATGAAGTTTTATGATTCGGAATTACAAACTAATGTTCATGAAACAGAGTAGTTAGGAATGGTGATTGTTAGGATGAAAAATGTAAGGAAAAACATTTTCGGTTTTAGGAGTCGTTAAGGGGGTGCAGCGCGGACGCAAAACTGCGAGTTTCAAGTTTCTTTATGATAGCGAGCGAGCGGCGCGTGGCAGTGGTGTGACAACGGCGCACGACTACAAATACGCACGTACACTAATATCTGTACAGAGTAGGCTGGTGATTTAATTAGAGCAATGTTTATTTTCGTAAAATCATAGGCGTTTGGGTAAATAATAATAAAAGTCTTAATATTTTCATATTCATATTTTTTTATTGAGAAATAAGACTACAGTGGCCTGCGGAATATCAATACAAACATTTTGATGTCGGATCATTGTTTCATTTGTGCTATATTTACAAAGTTTCTGGAGAAATAAGTTTTTAGATAGAATACTTTTACGTATTGTTTATGCAGTTTCTGGGTATTTGTTTCAAATTCCAAAACAACCATGCCCTTGTGTAAGGATCAAGCTAACCTACACTAGTCTTTTTAATGTATATGACCTATTTAGCGCCTAGAACCAGTGACTTAAATACACGTAAATTCTCGAAATTCCGCGCGGCGGCTCCCCCTTAACAACCAACAATCCGCACTAAGCTCGCGTGGTAGTTTATCACCTACCCTGCTTGTGGTTTTTTCATCCAAAGGGAAGGCTCGTGCCAGCAGTGGGGACTTAAAATGAACTGGTGATGAGTCATTTAACATCGGGTCAGGTTAAGCTCTTCAAATGCACGCCACTGATCCGCGGCTACTCTCATCCAGCTCTTGCCAGCCACCTTGCAAAGATCGTCGCTCCACCTAATCTGAGGTGCACTTGGAGTGGCCTATGTCCAGCAGTGGGCTAGGATAGGCTGATGATAAGGTAAAACTTGTAGGTCGACTATGCCGTTATACTTATACTATAATGAATTTATTTACATTTAATTTTACGCAAATATTGTTGCGAATAAATTACAATTTGAAAAAAGACAGTGTTGGAAAAATTCCATGAGCGGGATTTGAACCCGCTCTCCATGACATCCTCCATGTCAGGTGCACTACCAACTATGCTATCGTGGCTCAATCCAACTCGCCGAAATTAATCAACACTATCTACTTTTACTTTGTAAGCCAAAGGCCAATTAAATGTCGACAACTACGTCATCAACATCCGATCTTAATATTTTTACAAATATAGAAAGATCAGTTATGAATTAGGCAAGCTATATTTAAAATTATTTACATATAATTTTACGCAAATATTGTTGCGAACAAATCACAATTTGAAAAATCCTTTGGCTTATAAAGTAAAAGTAGATAGTGTTGATTAATTTCGTCGAGTTGAATTGAGCCACGATAGCATAGTTGATAGTGCACCTGACCCGGGGTGCGGGTTCGAATCCCACTCGTGGATTTTTACAACACTTTGTCTTTTTTCAAATTAAAATGAAGTTACTTATCCTCAGATTCCAATCTGATAGACGCGCGTTTTATATAAAGGAATTTTATCTTTACTCTGCCAGTGGAGGTTTAGGTTTAGCACGAGAAGTTCGTCAAGAAGTCGTTATGAGGAAATTAAAAGAAAAGAAATGAAGATATTATGATGAGTTCACTTCGTTTTGTTAGATATAAAATAATTTAAATGGTTCTAAGAATTTTTAATTGCCGACATTTTGTATAGGGAACATTATTGTATGACATTATGTTAAAAACCATCTGAAACTGATTTTTTCTTTTTTCATGTGTTAGTAGGTATGTAAGCAGCATATTATATAAATTGTGTTCTTAGTCATCGCATATTATTATAATAGCATAATTATTGCTTTTCTTTTTGTTGTTTTTATTGAAAAACTAATGTTGAACAAATTTCCACGAGCGGTATTCAATTCTACACTCCATGACATGCCGGGTCAGGTTCACTATCAACTGTGCTGTCGTTGTTGTGTATCGTTGTTTTGGTCTATATTCTAAAATAGTTTTTATTTATTTATTTTAGAGAAATAATAAATTGATCCACAAAAAAATAGTAGGCTAGCACCTAAAATGCTAAGTTAGCATCTAATTAGTAGTTTAGGTGCTAACTTTGTATTTTTAGGTGCTAACTTAGTATTTTTGTGGGTTAGGTTAGGTTAGTTTGGTGATCGATTAAATACAACCCTTTATTTTATATAGGGGTACTATAGTCCGAGATCATGCTAGTAGAGAGATATTGGGCATTCTAACTCACTTTCCATCCGTTAGAATGCCCAATATCTCGAACGTATCGCAGTTTTGCAATGGATAGCTACCATCTTTTGTTTTCATATCGTCCGTGTGACAAATATTGTACATTTCACCGGTCGCTCTATCGAAAAAATGAATTAGAGCGCCCAATAATCGATGTGGATTATTGGTATTTCCGTTATTTAAGCGTAGCAACCATTTTATGTAGTCATTTCTGTAAAATCCTTTTAACATTGCAGTCAAATTTAATTTTTAATCATAATATATAATGAAATTCTTAAAACAAAAAGAATCGTTAAAATTTAAATGTAAAGTCAAAGGCATTTTATTTTTCAATTCAACCGTTTTCGTTTACATAATCAATTGGTGTATAAACGCATTCTAAGCCCTCAAATGAAGTTTGGTCGAATGCTTACCAGGTTGAATCGAATGCTTACTCATTATGGAATAAACCTAAGGTTCTTTGACTGATGGTCTAAACAAAAGTCTACAGAGAGGATTAGAAGTGCAAAAAAACCGTAAGCTTTTCATGACGACCAGAAATGGACAACTCCAATCTTTTACTACGGGAATGTTTGCACCATCAATATCGTACCAAAGAACCAAGCGACGCGATGACTCGATGAAACCTTACCATTTTTTAGGGATGCGTAGTATCAAAATAAAAACAAATTATGTTCTGATAGTAAGATATGAGACCGCCAGTACCTTATATTATGTCCCCACTGCACGGGCACGAGCCATCCATATGGATGGAATCACCATAGGAAAAACAGGCTATAAATCACCACGCGGGCACAGTGCGGATTGGTGGTTGTTAACGACTGCTAATGCGTTCTGCTTTACATTTCTGAAGCATGGAAAAACTCGAGATGGTAATTTACATATAATTTTACGCAAATATTGTTGCGAACAAATTATAATTTTAAAAAAGATAAAGTGTTGAAAAAAGTTCTACGAGCGGGATTCGAACCCGCACCCCATGACATGCCGGGTCAGGTGCACTGCCAACTATGCTATCGTGGCTCAATCCAACTCGCCGAAATTTATCAACACTATCTACTTTTTACTTTATAAGCCAAAGGAGCCCTATTCAATGTCGACAACTACGTCATCAACATCCGATCTTAATATTTTTACAAATATTGAAAGATCAGTTAAGAATTAGGCAAGCTCTTTTTATGATTATTTACATATTATTTTACGCAAATATTGTTGCGAACAAGTGCACCTGACCCTGCATGTCATGGGGTGCGGGTTCGAATCCCGCTCGTGGAATTTTTTCAACACTTTATCTTTTTTCAAATCGAGATGATAATTTTTTCGTAACCCATCCGATGACCGGCCTTTGCGAAAGTTGCTTAACGTCAGCAATCGCAGCAGGCGCGATAAACCTCAGCTCCATCGAACTCCTAATCCTATAATCACTTACCATCAGGTAAGTTGAAGGCTTCCATGTTGTAGAGTAAAAACCAGAGGACAACGTTAGTTTAAGGCGAATTGATAATTTGACAATTACTAACGGACCGGATCTTTTTTTAAACATTACGTACCGTCCGACAACAGGAAAGCATCCATAGTATTTATTTAATAATTGTGCACTACTTTTTGTTGCGTGGTTTATTCACAAAACGGGCTATCGCATTTATTCACAAACAATGGCCACTGTTGGTGTTAGCGAATGAATACAAAAACAAACCTAAAAGTAGTGCACAATTATTAAATAATAGATGTTTGCCTAGAGTCGGAAGGTCCGCATTGTTTGAAAAAAAAACCCAGTTTAGCAGTTATCAAATTAAATCCATTAGTACCGCTATTGTATGTACCTTACCATTCGCCTTAAGTGGTAGTTTGGTAAATAATGTGACGGTGAATGAAGAATTTGCCGCGAAAAACGGAGTGTGAATCTCAGCTCGGCTCGGGTTGACCGGGTCGTGGGAGAACCCTGTAAAAACGCAATTTGTAAAGTGTTTTAAACGACACAACATAAATTAATATGTAAAACTAAACGTTTTAATGAGTTATGTTTGCATTAGAAAATAATATTGTTATCTTTGGTCTAGTGGTTAAGACCACTGGTCTTTGACCCAGAGGAAACGGGTTCTATTCCCATTCTATTATACATGTTTGTACTCAGATTGGTTGGAGGTATGGCTTGTTTTAAGGCCGACTGGCTAGCTATCAGAAACTCATCTAAATATGTCGCCATAATATCAATGTGACAGTTAGAGATTCGGTTTTTTCATCACTTAACATCAGGTAATAGGAAGGCCAAGTGGTCACGTTTTAGGAAATAAATAAAGCTTATTAAAGTTCCTGAAAAGTTAAAATAAAAATTCATAACGGAACCCGGCGATTGAACTATATTTACACGTGGTCATATTTTGTGCGACTCACGGCACCGTTAAAGTAATTGAAAAATTCCGTACCCCGATGAACTGAAAAAGCTTATGTGACCGGTCGGTGCGCCGCGCCGGGCTCGAACAGGTAATGTTCCATGCTTTTATCATGATTCTACCCTTTCTTTAGAGAATTGTATGGGGTCAAAGTAAGTAAGTAAGCATTTACTAAATTAAATTTTATATTGTGTAGCGTTGGAGAGACGATCTTTACTTATTAAGAGATTGGTGGGAACGTCAAAGTAACAGACGTATAAACATTTGGGGGAAGCCTTTGCCCACCTGTGGGACGAAATATAATTTAATAAAAGTATACTAAATTAAATTTTATTTTGTTAAGCGTTGGACGGATGACCTTGACTTTGACGTAAGGGTCTCAGAATATAGAACAATCTGGTCGCCCAGTGGTCGAAATTCGACCGTAACTTTATTACGGCTGCACGGATTGTATCCTAAGCAATGAAAAATTAAAAAAGATAGAATGTAAGTTTGGATTGGCATTGACAGATGTCGGCCGCTCCTCTTCCATTTTTGAAATTTTTTAAAAGTGTATATATTCGTAAAAAAATGTTCGTGAAAGAGGCGCTTGATGGTGCAGTGGTTAACTCGCTCGTTCCGCGATTGATGATGTTAAGCAACTTTCGTTAAGACCTGTCATCGGATGGGTGACCAAAATTTTCATCTAGAGCTTTTCCGTGATATGGAAGGCACGTAAAGCTTTGACAGTCGCTTAAAATCACCAATCCGCACGGGCCCGCTTGGTGGTTTATATGGCGCGTCCTCCCTTTGTTGTTTCCATTTTAACGACCTCCTTGGTCGAGTGACTTTCACACCGGTTTTTATGGTGTCGCCATCTCAAGTAGTATCAGTATATTAAGTACTAGTTTTTGCTCGCGGCTCTGCTCACGTAGGCTACACGACTTGTGATTGTTTTTAATAAAAGCCAAACTTAATAAAGTTAAGTATCGGTGGGATAATCTTGAAACACTTCATCATTTCTTACCAGGCCAAATACCAACCTCCTGAATTAAACATTAAAAATGACAGATTTCCGTGCATACCTACTTCCACTCCCATTTCACCTTTTAGGGGATGTTTTTTTAAAAATGCTAAAACATGTCATTTTTTATTTTTATTAAATAATCTAAATATCGATTTAAATAATACAATATAAATAAATATATAATAATATATAAAAATATTTAATTTAGCTTAAGTGTAGCAATTAACACTTAAAAATAAAAAGTAAAAATTTAAATAATAAATTTTAATAGTTCTTACTTAATTTTTTTAATTATTATTCTTATTTTCCTCCTTTAAAGTAAAATATACAAAATTCCTGAGACATGTCATTCTTTATTTCTTTTCAAGAACCCAAATATCAATTTTCATGTATTGTACTTCACAACTGACGGACTTTCATAAAAACTTTCACCCCCTATTTGACCCCTTTTAGGGTGTGATTTTCGTAAAATCCTTTCTTATTGGCTGGTTACGTCACTCAATTGACCTACAGTCCAAATTTCATCTAATTAGCTTCAGCGGTTTAGGTTCGGCGATGATGAATCAGTCAGGACAAGTCATTAATCCCATCAAAAACAATACTTGTCAAAAAAAACCAAGTCTCGCAACTCAGTTGTTCTGCGGTAAAAAGTTGTGAGATCCATGTAATACCAAGTCGGTTATTAATTTATTCAGTCTCTACTTAAGCGACTTTCTGTCTTAATACGTCCAGTCTCTAAGACCACGATCGTGGTCCATAACATTCTTTAATGTTTTATATAAATATATTGAGACTTGGCCATCGCACTAAATAATTGAATTTACATGTGTTTTCAGGCGATTGAATTTACACGTGTTTTCAGGCGATGGCCAAGTCTCAATATATTTATATAAAACATTAAAGAATCTTATGGACCGCACGCAATAATAATAAATGCCGTAAAATAAATAAAATAAAACATCGTTACGAAAAAAGCCAATATTGAAAAATTTAACTGAACCTATTATTCCATTATATTATACATGAATCAGTGGATTCATTAACTGCACATGTAACTTTGTAATCCTATACATTTATATGGGATTACAAAGCTATTTATGCAGTTGGTGTATCTAGAAAACTGGACCGAAATTGCAAAATATTTTAGTTTTTCCTTGATTCATACACCAAACACTACTTATATTCCAAATTTAAAACTTCTAGGTCTGCTAGAAGTGCCTTAGAATTTTGATGATCGGTGAGTCAGTCAGTAAGTGACAAAATTAAGAAATTTGACCCGTTATAATTCTTAAAATACTGGTTCAAATTGAATGAAATTTGAACAATGCCTGCATGGTTACTGAAAATTTCAGTCTTCTAGTTTTATCCACAACGAAGTTACAGGGGGTCGAAAATGGTCTGAATTGCTTCGAGAAAAGGATGGTACGGCCGTGACGCTTTTTTGCTCGACTTGGTGGGGGCACGGCCGTGCCCCCAGATGTATATAGAAAATCCTTTCTTAGTGGCTGGTTACGTCACTCAATTAACTTACAGTCAAAATTTCATCTAATTAGCTTCAGCGGTTTAAACTCGGCGATGATGAATCAGTCAGGATAAGTCATTATGAAGCTTTTTTTGGGGCTAGATAATTGGTGTGAGTGTGGAAAACATTTATTTATTTATTTACTTATATTAAAAAATATATAGGTAAGGCTCGTGCCACAGCAGTGGGGACATAACGTGAGCTAGTGATGGTGATGGTAATGATGATAATTATGTTGTTCCCAACAATACTGCCTGCATTATTTCGATAAAGAAAACCTTTATTGAAATGTTCATGAATAAAATCTGTCACCAGCATAGAAAGAGAAAAGTTACCAAACGAAAATTGTTTTTCGACGTAAGTAATAAGTTGTAATTACCATGTCTCACCTCACGCCAAAATGTGTTGTAGTGCATGCGTAATTAGAGTTTAAATTGCTCACAAATTGCGACCCTCCGTCATGAAACAACCGCTGTTCAGAACAATGTCACCTATTTAGTACGTGCAGTAGTATGAAATTTTCACAGCAACCAACTTTGGCAATAAAGTTCACGTAATAGGTCAGAGTTGCGAGTTCGGATGGCACTAATAATGGAACTCGATGCGTTGTTTAGGGGTTATTGGATAGAAAGATCTCGCACAAATGGAAATATATGGAAATCGTAAAGGTGTTGTTGCAGACTCTTTCAAAAACCTTTTTGATACTTTTTATTTTCTTATTTTTATAGTTTTTTTGAATATTGACATTTTTATAGATTTTGCTTTTTTCTTTGGTTTTTTTGGCTGTCTTCGGTTGTGATTGGTATCGTGTGTGTAAAGTTAATAGAATATAGAAAAATCCCACTTATTTCCTGTTTTTGATCATTTTAGTCTATTAGTTCCTCCCATTAATAGTTGTCGTTTTCAGGTGTGTTGTTCGCGAACTTAAAACCACGCGAGTCGTTTTCGTAATTGCAACAAAATTGCAGTAAAATGAACGACAATGATACGACAAAAGATATGCAGCCAAAATAAAAAATAATTTTCTAGATTTGCCCCTAAAGAGTTCAAAAAACTATTTTTTAAATCAATATTTATAGAGAAAATAAATAAATTGTTAAAAACCCTTCGTGACGTCACAGCTCGGCATGAATGTCAGTTAAACAAAAGATAATTATCTACTTTGTTTGACAGTGACAGATCTTGTTAATGTTTGTTTGCAATTTAATCTTTCCGCGAACTTTTTCATTTATAAGTCCGGTAAGAGTAAGCAGTCGTAAATAGGAAACTAAAGACAAGCAATCCCCAAAAAATGCGAACGATAAGAAAAACAAGTTGAAGGCGTTGATTTTATATTTTATTTCGCAAGTTGACAGTGACAGTCGGCTGTCTGTTATTTTTTTTTCTGAAAACGGGTATTAGCAGCTGTATTGGTATCGCTACGTTGGGCCTAAAGGCTACATCACTTCCAGAATAATAATTTGACTTTTAAAATACTTTTATTTAATGAGAAAATATAGGTATTTCAAAAAAACTAAAAGATATGAGTCATCTCATTTTTCTTCTCCATTCGAAAAGGAAATAAAAAAGATAAATTATTTTAGAAACTTTGTCGAAACGTTTTCATCGAAACAAACCTGAGCCCGTAGCCAAAGTAACATTACAAAAACGATAGCGAAACGATAGCGAAGTTAGAAAAGAATAAATATACGGGATTGACATTACGTAGACCACGTGATTTAGCACGGCTTATGTCAATCCCATACATTTTGTTCTTTTCGAACTTCGCTATCGTTTTGTAATGTTACTTTGGCTAAGGAAGGTTTGTTTCGATGAAGACGTTTCGGACTCCTACCTGGAAGTTGTAAAATCATTTACTATAAAAAAGTTTTTTTCGTGGTTTTATTAAATTCGAGGAACCAATGGTAGGGGCAACTTCGTTTTAGTATTAAACTATTAAACTGTCGTTGTCCTTTCGTACTTGACCAAAGTCGTTTTACATTACTTTAGATTCCTGTTATGATAAACGAACTCGCACGAAAACTTTTTGGGAGATAGCTAGATCACTTTTCTATTCTACCTACTTCGTGGTCTGTTTTTTGTAAGTCTTATTTTATTTCGATTGACCTTTGACCTCCTTTGACCTCCGGTTCACCTGGATGCTTTTCGTACGTTTAATTTAAAATTCGACCATGTTAACTTTTTCTTTTTTGATTGAGTTTTCTGATTGCCACTGGGCATTTTCAGATTCACCAGGCTTTTTCGGGGGCGGCGAGAAACTTAAAACGTAAAGCCGTGTGAAATGAAGCACCGTCTGAGGTTTTCTAGAGGGAACGGTATCACGCACAAGTGCGTGTTCCCGTGCCCTAGCAGATTCTCCGAAGGGTTCGGATCGGATCGGGGAGGAGAACAACCTGAGGGCGCCTCTAAATACTCGGACCTCGGCTCGGATGGGAAGCAACGCCCAGCCCCCACCGCCTAACTCTCTCGCTTTCGATCGCTTTGATGGCGACGCCCTCGCCTCGCCTTCTAATATAATATCGAATAATATCGAAAGCTATAGCCTAATAGCTTTCGATATTGTTTTCATATTCCTTTCGAAATGACAAGATGACGCCTCCTCCTCGCCTCGCCTTCAAAGCGATTGAAAGCGAGAGAGTTAGGCGGTCGGCCCCCAGGTGTCTGTACCCTTGTTCTGCGAGTACGGAGTCTTGGGCCTAAACTAGTGTGCATGCAATACACTAAATTCTGAAAATGTTTACATTTAGAGTATCGGGCTGAGACCATGTTAACGAAAACGTAAGTTTGAATGGCAACATTTTAACTCTCCTCTTTTGACATCTTTGTATTGGTTGGGGCTCAGAACAATTTCTGATGGTAGGGCGCTGCTTAAATGTAATAAAATTCTCGTTTTCGTCAATGTGATGGCAAATAAAACTCTTTACACTATTGTATTGTAGTGAAATAATACTATCGTTTTGACTGTTTAATAAATTCTGGGCCGGAAAAGTGAGGATAACTGATGCTGCGTTGTTTTCACGCTGCACCAGTTGTCGTCGCATCTGGAATCCATATTCACTTAACATCAGGTGAATTGAAGTCATTTGCCGTGCTACGTACATATAAAAAAAAATACTACATTCAGTGTGTATCACTTAATTTTCTTATGAGAGTTTGTTGATTATCTTAGCCGTCATCTTCAGCGTTACCGGACTTTTTTGGGGGTGGCGAGAAACTGAATGGGCTCGTCTAGCCGTGTAATTGAAACATTTTCGGAGGTTTTCGTGAGGGAATGGCATCACGCACTAGTGCGTGTCTCCGTTCCTAGTTAGGAGAACCTAGTTAGGTTCTCCGACGGGTTAGGTTCGGATCAGATGTTTATTTACATATAATTTTACACAAATATTGTTGCCAACAAATTACAATTTAAAAAAAGACAAAGTGTTGAAAAAATTTGATAGTGTTGATTAATTTCGGCGAGTTGGATCGCGCCACCATAGCATAGTTGGTAGAACACCTGACCCGGCATAACGTGGGGTGCGGGTTCAAATCCCGTTCGTGGAATTTTTTCAACACTGTCTTTTTTTTCAAATCGGATCAGATGTATGGCTACATTTTTAGTTTTTTAATTTTTAAAGACAGTACTTTCCGCTTCATCTTAACGAAGGGTAAGGCACACTAGCGCCGCTAATGGATTTAATTTGATAACTGCTAAACTGGATGTTTTTTCAAACATTGCGGACCTTCCGACACTAGGCAAACACCTATTATTTAATAATTGTGCACTACTTTTAGGTTTGTTTTTGTATTCATTCGCTAACACCAAAAGTGCCCATTGTTTGTGAATAAATACGATAGCCCGTTTTGTGAATAAACCACGCAACAAAAAGTAATGCACAATTATTAAATAAATACTATGGATGCCTTCCTGTTATCGGACGGTGCGCAATGTTTAAAAAAAGATCCGGTCCGTTAGTAATTGTCAAATTATCAATTGGTGGCGCTAGTGTGCCTTACCCTTGATTAATCTGAGAAACGCGATTCAGGAAATTCCAGAGTACCTACAGTAGCGCCATCTAGCGACGTATGTGCCAAACAGTTTCAACAACTCGGTACATACCTGTTTCGCCCTACCTACTCATGAAATATTCGAAGTACCCCTCCAGATGTTAACTCCCTTTAATTTTACTTTGTTTTTTATATATTAGGTAACTATATTGCTTTAGGGGAGTACGCAAGCGTTTTTATTACGCTTCAAAAGAGGGTGGATTATCAGATTGTAATCTTAATTTTGTTCTTAATAGACAATTTGTTGAAGTTTCGCTGAAGTAATTGGGGGCGGGAACATCCTAATTTTGTTTTATTACTTCGCTTTTATATGATTAAATGGCGTCTGTAGTTTTTAAGTAAATCAATTAGTAGGTACGTGAGTACTTTATTGTGTAAGGAAAATGTTTAATATACAAAAGTAACGATGTAAATGTCACAGTCAATGCAGGTGTTGTTATTGCATAAAAATAGTTATAGCTATGTAGCAAAATAGCTATCTAACAAATGTACGTTTTGGTTTAGCTACTACTGTTGTTGAAGATTCATATTGAGCTGGCCTTTTTATAATAAATAAAAATGATTTTTTATTTCCCAATAAAATACATACTATGTAGTGAGACAACCCCAGAGAGTAATGTAAATACTTTTGTTGGGGTGCCTCGCTCTTAACCTAGTGCCAATAACAATATTGGTTGCTACATTTAAATAAAAAAATATATAAATAATAATAATAATTTGTATTATATGTGTGTGTGTGTGTGTGTGTGTGTGTGTGTGTGTGTGTGTGTGTGGGGGTGTGTGTGTGTGTGTATGTGTGTTAGGGTGCGTGCGTGCGTGCGTGCGTGAATGGTCAATTTTATTTATATTATAATTACGTAATGTATAAGTGGTTAGCGCGCCGGGTCTGGCGTCGCGCCATCTCTGAGGTCCTGGGTTCAATTCCCGGTTGGGTCAATTAAGAGAAAACTGTTTTTCTGAATTGATTTCGGGTTTGGGTGTTTTTCTATGTTTATGTATATTTATCCGTTAAGAAGTTCAATAGAAGGTTATCTTGGGCACGTAAACAAATGAATGAAAAAATAATTATCTGTTATTATCATCTAACTTCTATGAACTAATCGAGGTACAGTCGATGTGGAGATCATTAGTTGTCCAGTAGTTAGGTACCTGTTATTATTTTTAACTTTAAGATGCAGTCTCCAACCATGAATAAATGTAAGGCTATGGCAGAATGACAGGGTTTGTGGGTCTCCTGCAATCACTGAGCCATAGACCTTTTTGACTCTAGTCTGTACTCTGCTTGGATGTTACCCCTTCTGGATACTGTGTTTTTTGTTAGAGGCAAATAAAGTTATTTATTATTATTGTAAGTGTGGGAAACATTTATTTATTTATTTATTTATTATCTCCTTTATTTATTTTCTCTCTTAAAACTAGATTTTTACAATATTTTAATATAAAAACCTAATTCTAGAGAACCACCAGCAGCGGGGCAGGGCCCAAGCTACCGGTGGTCAAAGCTGCAGAGTGAGGAACCTCCTGACAATACGTGCAGTGTCAAGGAGTACTGCTTTCTGAATCTGACCCTTGATCCAACCATCAAGCGACAATTGTATCTGTGTGATAAACGTTATTGATGTACTTATGTCGTTTTTATCACAATAAATAAATAAATAAAATAATAAATAATGATGACGACACATGGTGGTGTGAACGTTTCAGAACCAAGCCCTGGTGTTAACTTAGGTAACTAAACTTAAAAAAACCCAACTAACAACTAAATAGAGTACAACAAAAAACCAAAACGCCAAAAAATAATGTAATTGAAATTTTACTGGATTACAGATAGGAAGGAAGCTGTAAAGTAATCTATATTTAATAATTGAATACAGACAACTGTTATTACAACAATTATTGTTGCTAAAGTAAAAAATCTGTTGTTGAACGGTTTTAATCATCATCATCATCATCATCAGCTCATATTATGTCCCCACTGCTGGGGTACGAGCCTTCCTTATGGATGGATAGGGAGAACAAGCCATAAACCACCACGCAGGCCCAGTGGGGGTTGGTGGTTGTTAACGACTGCTAATGCAGCCGGGACCAACGACTTTACGTGCCTTCCGAAGCACGGAGCAGCCCGAGATGATACATTTTTGGTCACCCAGCCGATGACCGGGCTTAACGGGCGAAAGTTGCTTAACTTCAGCACTCGCAGACCGGGCGCGCCATCGAGCTCCTCACTTTTTTAATGGTTAAAAGGAAAAGAGTCGACAACTTATCATCCAATCGCGACTTTTCACAGTTGAAAAAAGGTTTCACAACATTCGAAAGCTCGTAAATTCTGAAAGAGAGTTAGTTCCCAAAACAGCGTTAGCGGCATAAATAAAATACGACGTGTGTTTATTTTTTAAATCGATGTTGGCTGTGGACATGTGGACATTTTTGCGGACCCGCGATGGCCGAAGCCAGTTGTAGAAACAGAGATAAAGGGCAAACGAGACCGCGATACATGGAGCCATGAAAACGAACCTCCATGTGGGTTACTTGTGTTTTGTTGCTGTTGATTCACCTACATCATTATTATCATCATCAGCTCATTTTATGTCCCCACTGCTGGGGCACGAGCCTTCCTTATGGATGGATAGGGAGAACGGACTATGTAGGTACCACCACGCGGGCCCAGTGCAGTGCAGTGGTTGTTAACGACTGCTAATGCAGCAGGGATTTACGTACGAGCGGCTTTACGTGCCTTCTGGAGCAAAGAGGCGATCGGGATGATCCATTTTTAGTTACTCATCCGATGACCGGCCTTTACGAAAGCTGCTTCACTTCAGTAATCGCAGACCGGGAGAGTTATCCACTGCGACATAAAGTTCTTTGCTACACTTCACTCTCGTCTCGAGTTTTTATAACTTTCCATAATGGACTATAAATCGCATTAATTCGAAGAAACATATTTCTTTTTTTTAAATTTTATCTGTCAACAACTCTATATTAATTTCCTTTAAGCATAGAAAGATTTATCAAGATCGGCTAATTGGTTTGAAAGAGTTAGAGCTATGCAGATTGTATTGTTAAAACTATCGGTATCAGAACCAGAAATCCCGGGTTCGATTCACAGCAGGGGATAGAAGATTATACTCGGTTTGCTTTTAAGAGGGCTTGGTTAAAATCTAATACCTTTAAACGAGCAATTCTTGTGTATAATCTGAATCTCGGAAACTGCTCCAACGATTTTCATGAAATTTAATATGCAGGGAGTTTCGGGGGCGATAAATCGGTCTAGCTAGGTTTCACTTTTAGAAAACGTCGTTTTATCCGTAAAAAAACACCGATCAAAGATCGGTCATCCTGGCACTGATTATAATATGCCAACATACTCGTAACTACAAAGTTATATTATTGTGTTCCGACAGTTATTTATTTATTTATTAGACATACCAACAGTGTACATATTACTTACTATTAACATGATTACATACACAGAGGACAAGTTCTGATATGTACACCTATAATATGTACGCACAACATTTTCCATTAACTTCTTCTAACAAGATTTTCAAATCAAGTTAAGTTTTAAGCTACAATTTAAAGAATAACAAAACACCAAAATTTTAATTAAAAAAAAATTAGTTAGATATAAGATAACCGGTACCTCAGTGGTTGACTCCAGGTGAGTTGTGCTCCCATCGGCCTTATCATCACCTCACTTCAGGTGAGATGAAGTTCACAAAAGAATTAATAATGAAAAAAATAAAGGTCGTTGTCCGTAATTCGCAGCTCCGCGGCGTGACCCTTCCACCCTAAATATTTGTCTTTACCGTGTGTTCATTTAAAACTCCAACAGTGGTACGGTGTAACGCTTGATACCCGGTTTCGGTGTTCCCACAGGCTTACCCGCAAATATTCGAGTGACATTACGATAAACATTATTTTATTTTTATTATATATTTTTTTGGTTGGTGCTTGTTTGTCCGCCTGGCTAGCTACCACCATCTTAACTAAATATGTCTTCATAACATCAATATTTGTAGCATTGTTGTGGTTCTGGCAGTTAGAGATAAGATAGCCATTGCCTCAGTAGTTGATGGTTCCCGGTGAAGTGCGCTTCGACCTTCGGCCAAGTGCTTATCCGTCATATTATTATTATTATTATATCAGCCATAGCTGTCCCACTCCTGGGCAAAGGCCTCCCCACAGTTTTTCCACACCTTCCGGTCCCCCGCAACATCACGCCATTCATTCATGAACGCATCAAGGTCGTCCCGCCATCTTCGTCTTGGTCTACGTCCGTCCGTCATATATCCGTCATATATCCGTCATATAGGATAAAAAAATTGGAACAACAAACAATTACAAAATGTGTCTTCATCATCATCATCATCATCATCTCAGCCAAAAGACGTCCACTGCTGGACAAAGGCCTCCCCCAAGGATCTCCACAACGACCGGTTTTGTGTTTTTTACACATTACTTTTAATTAATGTGTATCCTGACGTTTCGAACCCTTTGTCACAGGTCCGTGGTCACAGGGAGACTTTGACTTTGACTTTAATTTTTAGGAATAATAATTAATTTTAAAAATCAAAGTATAATAGATCTTTTTAATGTACACGTGAATGCTTGAATGTATGATATTACGAAGATACATTTGCAGTCTTTTGTATTGGAACCTGGTTGATATTCTGCGATTTTTTAATTTTTTATGGAAAAATAAAAAAAAAAACATCCAAGCTGGATTCTAACCCGCTCCCTCTGATAAACTGGTGCACTACCAATTATGCTACTACTCTACTACTATCTACTCTTACTTTGTAACACAGAGGAGCCTTATAAGGCTGCCTGTCCATTGAATGGAGCGAGGCTGCAGTGCGGAGGAGCAAAGAAATATTAACCAATAGGATTGCATTAAATCTCCTCTTGTTCGCGCCAGAAACGCGACGGTCTCATTCGCTCGTCAACATAAAAGATACGCCGGCACACAGCGCCCGCGCGTTCAAATAGTAATGATTGGACCGCGCAACCCTCAGCACACCAGTCGTGAAAGTTCACAACGATCGGCCCGCCCGTGATGTCGCGTATTCAGCACAAGCCGATTCGATCAGCCATAGAGAATTATAATTTACCATCAGCTCTTCGCTCAAGAACCTAGAACTGCTCGTGAATTACCTACCGGCCGGTGGCTATACGCCGTCAACGTCAACTCGCCATGCAAGTAAGTCCCAAATATCATCATTATTCGTCATCCATCTCTCCGCAGCTCCTAAATCCTTCAGCTCCCGTCGTTGTGTCGGCATTGCCTGCCCGACAGCCGACACACTTCCTACTCTCCTACTCGCTCGCTCCGCTCCGCTGCCTCGCTCCGCGTCAATGAACAGGCAGCCTTAATGTGTTTACATTTTCAACTATGTCGTCAACGTCCGATCCTAATATTTTTGCAACAGATAAAGATAAAGACTTTATCTTTTTATACTTTAATTGCTTGCAAACGTGTATAATTTGTATATTGCAGAATTTGCGTAATTTTTTTTTATCCATAATTATGAATATGGTAGTGTATCAGCAAGAGCATGCATTGCATTGCATTTTCGAGATGATAATTATTTGTTCAACAATCCGATAACCAGCCTTTGCGAAACTTTAGCAATCGCGGGCCGAGCGCATCACTGGGTCGCTGACGTTTCGGACACATTATATTCGGACACAGTGTCCGAATTGACACTTTTTAATTTTATTATTTTTTTCACTGACGATTCGGACACTATTAAATTATTCGAGCTGTTCAGTACAGCTATGCGCCTCGAGCTCCTCGCTACTTACCTACACTACCTATTGTGACAATGAAAATTCTCGAACAATATGAGATGAGATTTACGAAACGTTTCCAAGTAAGTACTACTCGTAGAATAAAATAATTCAGATTGAAAACGTTTGGTGGATCTTCCTTGCCGCATTGCGGATAGATACTGTCTCTCGTACGATTAAGCCCATGTCTGTCGTTGTATTCTCTCTCTGCATTTCATTGTTAAAGACAGTGTGTGGTACAGTAGAGTTTTAGGTGTTTACTAATAGTTAGTTGCAAACAGTATTCTGTATTAAAAAAAAGAATAACACTGACAGACAGACAGACACAGACAGAGAGCTCGATGGCGCAGTGGTTAACGCGCCCGGTCTGCGAGTGCTGGAAGGCACGTAAAGCCGTTGGTCCCGGCTGCATTAGCAAACGTTAACAACCGTCAATCCGCACTGGGTCAGCGTGGTGGTTTATGGCCCGTTCTCCCTATCCATCCATAAGGAAGGCTCGTGCCCCAGCAGTGGGGGCATGAAAAGGGCTGATGATGATGATGATGAACACTAACAGAGGTGGTTTAGCAACTTTCGCAGAGGCCGGCCATCGGATGATTGACCGAAAAATGTATCATCTCGAACGCCTCCGTGCTCTGGAAGGCACGTAAAGCCATCGGCCCCGGTTGCATTAGCAGACGTTAACAACCACCAAACGCACTGGGCATCGCATATTGGTTTACGACCCATTCTCCCTATCTATCTATAATAAAGGTTTGTTCCCAAGCAGTGGGGACATAAAAACAGCTGGTGATGACGATGATGATGACACTGACAGATTAAAGTAACTACAAAGTTATACAAACTTAATACACATGATAAGACAAAACATTAATCTTAATTTAGCGTTTACATCATAATATCAATTCAAAAGGCGGACTTATTGTCCGAATAGGTCAGTATTCTTTATTTTTTACAAAGCTAATGGCAGACTTCCTTGCCTGAGGTATTTTCTACCAGTCGATCGGTGTAGTTATCGAGGGAGAGTAAGGTATTTTGTACCAGTCGATCGGTGTAGTAATCGAGGGAGAGTGTTTATAACAAAATAGACTCATAAAACATAAATGAACTGGTCCAATAAGTAGACAAAGGAGGATAATCAAAGCTCCGTTACACATAAAAACAAGGAAAACCGAGAAGAATTAAAAACTCTTTCAACAAAGTTGTCTATGCATCCTCTGGGAACGAAAACTAGGTCATGTTTGTCTTTGGAACCGTGACATTCCCCATCCAAGAAGGATTAATTAAGCCTCCATATAATTATTTAGGTAGTGACTCTCGTACTAACCGAGTGTGTCGCCGGCCGCGTATTTACGATATCCCGGCTATCCTGCGGTTAGGGGACAAATAGCGGGATCTGTAAGGTCCCCCGGATCTGCCCCCATCCCTTATCCGACCCACATCCTTGTTGTATAAGCTAAGTCTTATTAAATCTTGCTAATTTATTACCCTCTCAAGTATCAAGAAATCAGGTCGCGCTATTTTGTTTTAGCCGAAGAAAAAGCTGAGTGGAATTGCTGGATGGAGTAATAAGTAATAACGATGTATAAAAAGGTGCGAACTGAAATTTTCTTTGGTATTTCTTTTACTACGGTAACCTTTGACAAAGCGTTTGATAATTCTCACATAGGCTAGAAACTTTTTTACCTGTGGTCTGGTGGTTGGAACCACCGCGGTCTCAGACCCAGAGGTCCCGGGTTCGATTCCGAGTACATGTTTGTGTACTCGGTTTGGTTGATGGTAAGGTTTGTTTGTCCGCCTGACTAGCTACCACTATCTTATCTAAATATGTCGTTTTAACATCAGTGTTTGTAGCATTGTTGTGTTTCGGCGGCTAGATATAACATAGTCAGGGTAAAGTACCACCATAGGTCTTATCATTATTTATCATCAGGTTGAAGGTAGGTACTAGGTAGGTATATTGCTGTTAGTTATACTATAATTATTTATGGTGCACCGACGCGACGACGAATCCACTTCAAATTCAAATATTTGTTTGTCCATCCAATTGTTGTCTGGAAGAGATCACTCTTAGTGATAAGACCGCCCTTTGTACGTGTATTTTATGTATTTTTTTTTGACTTTAGGTTTTTCCATACGCCGCTGTTATCACACACAGTTTCTTAGGTATCCCTAGGAAACTTTCGTTTATTTTTCTAACCCTTTCCAAGGTTTGTAAAAATTGTAAAAATTGGTAAAAAGGAAGGGTAAGTGGCTTTCCACTTACCCTCACGACCCTTTGGTCGGGACAGACGTTGTCCTGTCTAAGTTTTAATGAATATGTGATCGTTTTTCGAATTTGCGATATATTCCCGTTTGTATACGGTTTGAATTTCTTTAGGTTATTAAATGGAAACTGCTTGTAAAATTAAATTAACTAGTGGTCGCCCAGTGGTCGAAATTCGACCGTAATTTTATTAAGACAGCACGGATCGTATCCTAAGCAATGAAAAATAAAAAAGATAAAATGTGACTTTTTAATGGCATTGACAGATGTCGGCTGCATTAAAAACATACAATACGTGTGTGTCAAATACATATGCGTGTGTGTCAATTTCATGGTAGTGTGTGTAGTGTAGTTTTTGTTGATTTAATGTATTTTTTATGCTTAATTTAAAAAAAATATTAACATTCGGATAACCTTCTCTATATAAACTATAAGTGTGCGAAATTTCATACTCCTCCGTCCCGCGCAAGTTTTGTAAAAACGGGTACAAAGTTTTTGCTTCACATTGTGAATGTTGTAACAATTATTTTAAGTTTTAATGGTAATGAATAAAAAAACTGCGTCGAACACTGTGCCTTGACCCTAAATATATACAATTATTTAGGCTCTGATTACTCTCTCTCATAATCAAAGTATGTATTATGGAACAAGATAATATTTCTCTTATCCTATCATCATAGAACAAGTTCGACTTGCAATCCACGCCACGTACCGACGTAAAATGAAATGTTCTCAGTTCGATTCCAGAGCTAGAGCACGTTAAGAAGTTGAGTGATAGTTGAACCACCGTTTCTAAGGCTTGTTACACACGTACCACAACCACACCACAACACGTGGGCGGGCGCTACATTGTAGGAAAATTAATAGTTGCATTCACGGGTCACATTTTGCCGTCATTATTGACCGCGTGCTTGATACCGACTACATCGCAGCCACGTCGCAACCACAACGCAACCACCATAATAATTGACATACCTTATTTTTTTATAAAAGAAGGAGGCAAACGAGCAGGCGGGTCATTTGATGGAGAGTAATCACCGCCGCCCATGGACACCCGCAAAATCAGAGGAATTGCAGACGCGTTGCCGGCCTTAATTATTACTTTCAATATTTGACATACCTTTTTTACATTAGTTATTAAGTTAATTATGAATTATTGTGTATTTGCTAATTTATTTATAATAATTTGTAATTAACTCTGCAATCTGTATTATTTTATTTTTATGTAATTTCCAATGCAATGTAAATTGTTTTATGGAATAAATAACTATGAACTATGAACCAGCGACACCGCGAACTAGCAGCC
The DNA here is from genome assembly GCA_963082485.1 of Eudonia mercurella. Taxonomy (NCBI): domain Eukaryota; kingdom Metazoa; phylum Arthropoda; class Insecta; order Lepidoptera; family Crambidae; genus Eudonia; species Eudonia mercurella. Next base: position 8,293,222 of record OY720046.1, read on the forward strand.
GGCCATATTGCAAACATTTTAGTAGGAACATAACGCAACTACAACGCAACCGCAAGAAGCCGCAGCGACACTATTGACACGTAACCACAGCAAGACCACCGTTTGTCGCGACGGTGTGGTGCGGTTGTGGTACGTGTGAAACAGGCCTAATTCATTCGGGTTGTTTAAAGGCTCCAGAAAGAGGTTAAAGAATGGGTACGTTATTGTTATTTTTTATTTGAAACAGTAAAAACAATTTTACTGCTTAGTGCTTCGTTATTCGAAAAGCACGTGAAACTGTTACTCTCGGCTGCATTAGCAGACGTTAACAACTACTAATATGAAGTTATTTGTGTGTAGCCCCATTGTTATTATATACTTCTCTATCTTAATACATACATACATACATACATACATACATACATACATACATACATACATACATACATACATACATACATACATACATACATGCATGCATGTATGCATGCATGCATGCATACATACATACATACATACCCTCCCGACTAAAGGGGTTATTTTTGAATTTTTAGACTACTCGATTATAAAATATATATGACAAAAAATATTTTGTCTTTTTTTAAATAGCTGTACTTAGAACATGATTTTTGAGTAAGACCCCTATTTTTGATAGGCAGCAATGTGCAGTAAGCTACGATTAGGCTGAAAGTGATACCGAACTTAATACGAAATCTTTAACTGTCAGAACACCACAATGCTACCCGCATTGATGTCATGGCGTCTTGACGGACTCAAAACATACCACCAACCATACCGAATACATTCACAACTAACTACCAATGTGAGTCAAACTTGAGACTTCTAGCTCTAAGCACTACATCTAAAAAGCGGTTAAATCCTAGACATAAAGGTGTGTAAGGCCTTAATAAAGGAACGCGCAATTTACAGTAATACTAAGCTTATGACACTTGACCACTAAAGCCACACAGCCAAATATTTAAAAAAAACATCAAAAATAGTATTTATTCAAAACAATGCAGCATACACACAGAAACTCGCAAAAACAACAGCATATCGCACCACAAACAACCCGTATATTGACATAGCTCGTAAGCTAAACAACCGAGTTCGAATGCAAAAAGGATTTAACACCCAAAGTATTTAATTAATAAAAAGTTTTTACAAAGGTATATCAATAAAAAATTCATTGTTTGCCGCAATCAATTCGGCTCGCAGCAACGACGCGACGGTGCCGGTGTGGGGTATAAATTAATTATCTGTGCCGGCTTGCCACATACTGTAATAAGGATTAAAGCTTAACCATTGAACCAGTTTCGCTTGTCGTGTATAAAATATATGGGTAGGATAGTGGCATTTGACAAGAGCCATAATGGATCGACATTTTTGATGTGTAACATCTTTCCGCTCGCTTCCTATATAAGCAATTTGTGGGAGTGATTTCGTGAATTGTGTAACAGTGTAACTGTGTAACAGGAAGTCGGGAAAGCGCGCGCCATTTTGTAAATTTAAAATAAAATTAAATATTAAAATCGATATTAAGAACATGACATATCGTGTCATTTGACTATCAAAGGTCCTTTGATATGTCAAATGTCTTCTAATGAGTATTTACTGTATTTATTTTATAGTTATAAAATGATGTGATACCTACCTGACCCATTTTTTTCAGATTAGAATGTTAAAATGGCTTATTACTAAGGTGAGATGTCAATAATGTTACACATCATATGCGAGGCTCGCTCGTTTTTTTTTCCTTTAATTTGTTAAACATAACTGATTTTAGTCCTTAGCAATAATTGAATAAAGAACACCGGCTTCCGGCTGCCATCCCACAAAATTGCAATGATGGATCTATGTTATTTTTGGTGACTATAGTGCCATTACCCAAACTGATTATTTATATTCAATCCCTAAAAAAACTAGCAATGAACCGTGCGCGTGTGTGATTCTGAACGTAGAGCAGCACACAACAAACGCACACATTCACAGCTGAAACCTTACCAAATCCAGAAAAACAAAAAAAAAATAACAAAAAACAAAAACATTTTAATTACGACTCACACTTGGTCGATTTTTGGGTCGCCGTACCCATTACCGGTACCCACACCCATTTTTGTGTGCTGGATCCGCGCTTGATCTTAAATGCCGTTATCATCAACATCAGTATTATCATAGTTCTTTTTGGTGAATCACTGTGCTCCGTCCTTGGAGTGAATTCATATTTCTTTAAGGGGGTGCAGCGCGGACGCAAAACTGCGAGTTTCAAGTTTCTTTATGATAGTGAGCGAGCGGCGCGTGGCAGTGGGGTGATAACGGCGCACGACTACGAATACGCACGCACACTAATATCTGTACAGAGTAGGCTGGTGATTTAATTACAGCAATGTTTATTTTCGTAAAATCATAGGCGTTTGGGTAAAAAAATATAAAAGTCTTAATATTTTCATATTCATGTTTTTTAATTGAAAAATAAGACAACAGTGACCTGCGGAATATCAATACAAACATTTTGATGTAGGATCATTGTTTCATTTGTGCTATATTTACAAAGTTTCTGAAGAAATAAGTTTTTAGATATCATTATTTTACGGAATGTTTATGCAGTTTCTGGGTATTTGTTTCAAATTCCAAGACAACCATGACCTTGTGAAAGGATCAAGCTAACCTACACTAGTCCTTTTAATGTATAAGACCTATTCAGCGCCTAGCACCAGTGACTTAAAAACACGTAAATTTTCAAATTCCGCGCTGAATTCACGTCTTTTAAGATTGACAGTTTTCTCAGTGTGGCAAGCGTGGTGAAATAATCAGGTGATTTGCTCAGCAGTGAGACAGTTATAAGCTATTTATTTTATTTTAATTTATTCATAAGTTAAGCACGTGTAGGCGATTTTGGATAAACAAGCAGCGGGGCGAAAAGCAGGGCGGGACTTCAACAATACGAGCCATTTCCAGGAATTATTTATCACATTGAAATATTTGTCGACAAAATATTCAATCTCAATATCAAATCCAATACGCAATACGATTTCAAAATAAGGAAAATGTTTATTATTAACATTTTCTTGTTAACAAAAATACAAAAATACACAATACAAAAATATTGTTGTATTTTTTTAGATTCAATAATAAAAATAGATTTTAATAACAATTTTTTTTAAAACAAATTAAACTCGTTTATAATATTATCAGTTCAATATCCTTAGTTAGAAGCACTAGTAGAATAAAATTATATTAAATAGATTTACAATTAAATATAATTGAAAAATGAATTATGTAATCATCATCATCATCATCATCATCATCATCAGCTCATTTTATGTCTCCACTGCTGGGGCACGAGCCTTCCCTATGGATGGATAGGGAGAACGGGCCATAAACCACCACGCGGGCCCAGTGCGGATTGGTGGTTGTTAACGACTGTTAATGCAGCCGCCAACGGCTTTGCGTGCCTTCCGAAACACGGAGGAGCTCGAAATGATAAATTTTTGGTCACCCATCCGATGATCGGCCTTTGCGAAAGTTTAACCTCAGCACTCGCAGACCGGGCACGTTAATCACTGCGCCATCGAGCTTCTCTATTATGTAATGACGTTGCACAATTAAACGTACACATTACATTTACATACATACACTACTAATAAAAACAAGAAACTGCAGTGCATTTGTAATGTATCTATTTTCTCTCGGCAAACTTCGTGTTTCGGCTGTCGTCGGATTTCTATCAGTTCGAGAGTATATAGAGTTTCTACTAGTCCTTTTAATTATTATGAATTTATTTTAGAATGACGGGAAATACTATTGTGTCATACGTAATTGATTTACGATTTATAGTTTTACAGCTCTATATAGTTCACACCAAAATCAAAAACAAAACAACAATAAAGTACGTTGTTCTGAATTCAAATTATTATACTGGATAAATCTTGTAATTATTGGACATGGATATTATATTAATATTCGGTTGCATTCGGAAATACGATTATTACCGAAAAGAGAAGCGCTGTATTTTTCATTTTTATAAATTAACAATTAATATATTTACGATCAACTCCGTCCTTGTATTCAGTTAATGAATCACGGATTTCCAATAGCATTTAATGTTATTAAAACAACGGTGTTACTTAAATAATGTATGCCGCCAAATTATTATTCATCACTGGACTAATTGAAGTGGTTAAGGCATTTTAAACCACACCACAATAAGTTATGGTTGACAAAAATCTGACGATATTTACATAGAAACATTACAATACATTTAATCACCTTTGTGGTCTTGCGGTTAAGACCGCCCCGGTCTCTGTCCCTGAGATCCCGGCTTCACTTCCCAGCGGGATATACATGTTTGTCTGTAAAAATATTAAGATCGGATGTTGATGACGTAGTTATCGACATTTGATAAGGCTCCTTTGGTTTACAAAGTAAGAGTAGATAATGTTGATACATTTCGGCGGGTTGGATAGAGCCATGTAAGCTTAGTTGGTAGTGCACCTGACCCGGCATGTCATTGGGTGCGAGTTCAAATCCCGATCATGGAATTATTTTCAACACTTTTTCAAATTGTAATTTGTTCGCAACAAAGTCAGCGTACAATTATGTTTAACCATATCCATTTATATGGAAGTTTATACAAGAAGTTCGTTTCCTAATAGCTCTAATTTACTGTCTGAAATTCGAATCAAGAGAGTTAATTCGCATTCAGAGAGAGCCTTTACGTATGTTAAGATTCATTTAATACAGTTCTCTGTAATTGTTTGCGATATTTAGTTAGGAGTGTTGTTTTAGCCTCCCTCCATGGAATTGAGATGAGTTTCTTACTTAAACAATTAAGGCTTTGTCTAACAAGGGGCGCGGCGACGGCGCGCAACTGCGGCGCGGCGCGTCTTCGAAGTGCTAATCTCTATGAAACTGTATGTGAGTCGTCACACATAAAACGATACGTTACGCCACGCCATGCCACGCCACAGTCGCGCTCCGCCACGCCGCGCTCGCCATGCTAACGCACTCTTTTTATCGGAAGGAGATTGCTGTTGTCACCTCTGGAGTTTTTACAATGTAACCGGACGTTTATCGGCGGGAAACTGAAACTCTTTTACTACAAAACAGTGTTTAAAGTTAAACAATGGCTAAATGCGTGTTTAAAATATTGTGTATCTCTCTAAAAATATTAGCTGAAAAGTGACAACATCTGTTTTAAGCATTGTCTAACTTTGCAATCGTTTTGTGGTAAAGCAGAAAGAGTTCTTCAATGTATGTGATTGAAACATCATCAGAGGGTTTCTAGAGTGGATAGCATCACGCAAGCGTGTCTCCGCCCTTCCTCGGCTCCCGGGGGCGCCTTTAAAGGTTTGCGACTCGGCTCGTATGAACGGAGTCGTGGGGGTACGGAAAAAGCCTAGGTATATACAAGTCTGTACCTAGAATATCGAACTCTTAGGCACCCGTGAGAGCGTGACTCACGGGCGGAGCACGACAGCGGCGGAACGCGACTTTGGAGGACTGCAACTGTGTCGGAGCGAATATGTCGTAGCGTTACTGTGGCAGAGCGCTACTGTGGCGGAGCGCTACTGTGGCGAAGCACGACAGTGGTGGAGCGCTACTCAGGCAGAGCAAGACAGTGGCAGAATTCGACTGTGGCGGAGTGTGACTGTGGCGGAGCATGACTGTGAAGGAGCGTTACTGTGGCGAAGTGTGACTGTGGCGAAGCACGATAGTGATGGAGCGTTACTGAGGCAGAGCACGACAATGGCAGATCTCGACTGTGGCGGAGTGTGACAGTGGCTGAGTGTGACTGTGGCAGAGTGCGATTATGGCAGCGCGCGACTGCGGCTAAGCGTGATTGACGCGGAGAGCGACTATCGCAGACCGCGAATGTGGCAAGTTTCTATACAGTGTGTATCGTGCTGCGGTCATGCTGCAGTAGCGCCCGCTGTATGGTAGGATAAAGCACGTAATGTATTTTATACTGTATCAACCTACGAGTGTGTATGTTCGTCTCGTCGAATAAGTAAGGGTTTACTCGAGCACCTCGAGAAAAGGTATAAATACCTACATTACGTAGGTACTACTATCATAACCTGACCTAACTAATTCAATGAAAAAATGGTTACGTATTAAAAAAGTAGGTTCAAAAATGAAATACCAGAACGAAAAAATGGCCTCATTGAAAAGAGCGAAGTTCGGGGAAAAAACATCAATTAAAAAAGTTATAAGCCGGCTCTGGAGCGCAGTAATACAGGGTGGTCATTTGTATTTGTTATAGAGATTCGTTTTATTGTTGTTGTTTTGTGACCCGTTAGCATTTCGGGCTTGAAGCGTGACGGCTGACGATGGTTACTGACGACACATTAAGCATGCATCAAATTAGTTGTTATAGGGTTGAGTGATCAATGTCACTCGAGCAAATTAGAATGAGTATTTAGGTAATTCTTACATCACCAGCTCATTATTATCTCCCCACTGCTGGGACACGAGACTGGACTATGGCAGGACCAACGGCACGGAGGAGCTCGGAATGATAAATTTTTGGTCACCCATCCGATGACCGGACCGGAATATCATGTCATTCGTATTATGGGCTGCGGGTTCGAATCTTGCTCGTGGCATTTTTTTCAACACTTTTTTAAACAATGTTGAATTTCTTGATTTACTTTCTGTGCCCTTATTAACAATGCCTTATACTAAACTGTTATTTAAAAATTTAATTCAATTACAAAATTAATCTATCGTTAACGTTTAATTTGCTGCCCGATAAGACAATTTTCTTCTTAAATGGAAAGTCTTTATCACCAGTATTAACCAGACCATTAAGGGCAACCACTAAATATCCGATAATGGATGAATTTTAAAGGAAATGTACCGTAATCTGAGGATCAAAATGAAATATCTCGGGGGCACTTTGAGTTTTTCAAACATAATAGCGACGATTTGTCCTCGGTTTTTTGAGAGAAATGGCCGAAAAAAAAACACGCCGGTGATAGATCGTTTGCGAGCAATTTGTATGATTAAATGGTTTTATCTTCACTTTGGAATTTGATATTTATTGTATCATCATCGTCATCACCCTGATGGTGATGGTCATTACCATCATTATCATAAAAATACCTACTCAATTTGTATTATTGACGTGTATATTGTATAACAAATGTACTGTAACCATCTTTAGAAATAAATAACAACAATCTACTAAGAGCTCGATAGCGCAATGGTTAACGCACCTGGTCTGCGAGAGCTGAGGTTAAGTAACTTTCGCAATGGCCGGTCATGGGATGGGTGACCAAAAATTTATCATCTCGAGCTCCTCCGTGCTTCGGAAGGCACTTAACGACCTTAACTAGAACGTCGGCCTACCTTGTTGGAGGTCTGCTTCTGCGTTATCCAGTGCGCGTTCGCCACTCAAGAACTGTTCCGCCCAGCGACCATCAGTCCTACATCGCTCGTAAGATTACGAGCTAGCGAGCGAGATAAGATATTTTATACTGACAACAAACCAGATAACATCTAATTAATAATAAAAGACATACAAAGTAATGCCAGATGACATTATGACATTAAAAAGTATATACAAAGCAACAAAAAAAGTACATTCTTTCAAAAACGTAATGGCGCTAAAATCACTCAATAGTAAAGCGATATGGGAAAACTGTGAACATACTTATATGTGCAAGTTGTTTTGCTGATTTTTTAAATATCATGAATCTCGGTTCCAGGATTTAAGGATAAACTAGATGAAATCATACTACAGCAGCACAAAACCGGTCGTTGTGGTGATCCTCTGTGGGGAGGCATTTGTCCAGCAGTGGACGTCTTTCGTCTGAGACGATGATGATGATGATGAATCATACTTATTCATTATAAGTAAAAGTTTTACTTTAAGAAATACCAAAACAAATTTTAGTTAAACCTTCTGTCAGCCTTGCCAAGAAATAAATCAAGAAGTAATCGATTACTATATATATTAATTATTGGTAGATGTCTTAAGAAAAATAATTAGGTTACTATAATTTGGACGAAACTTATAAAAACCCAAATGTTGAAAACATTTCCACGAGCAGGATTTGAACCTGCACCCTTCTGACATACCGGGTCAGGTGCTCTTCCAATTGAGCTATCGTGGTTCTACCCAGCCCGCCGAAATTATTCAACACTTTTTACTTTAAAAACCAAAGGCGCCTATTCAATGTCAACGACTACCGACACTAACATCCGATCATAATATTTTTATAAATATTAAATATCAGTTAAGAAGTAAGCAAGCTATTTGTTTATAATTGTTCAAATAATTTTTAACGCAAATTTTGTTGCGAACAAATTACAAAAACCCAAATGTTGAAAACATTTCCACGAGCAGGATTTGAACCTGCACCCTTCTGACATACCGGGTCAGGTGCTCTTCCAATTGAGCTATCGTGGTTCTAACCAGCCCGCCGAAATTATTCAACACTTATACCTAAGTAGCAACTCTATTTCCTTAATATTTATAAGCTCAATCAAAAGAAGGAAGAAGGTTTTAGAAAACGGTGTTTTTTTTTATCCGGATAAAGCGAAAATTACCCCCGTCGTAAATTATATTTAATTTCCCGCGAAGCGATGCTAAAGATTTATCACTGGCATAACTGAAGGGATCGCGGACTTGGTCCTTTTTCGACCAACTATGAGTAACTAGGAATTACAAAAACACAAATGTTGAAAAAATTTCCACGAGCAGGATTTTTCAACATTTGTGTTTTTGTAATTAGTTCGCAAAAAAATTTGCGTCAAAAATTATTTGAACATTTTAGTAACTCGGAACTAGGTTTTTTATTTTTTTGTTACACAACGGGACTGCGTTTAGGCTTGATCTCACTTGATGGTAAATTGTCTATTGGCTGCTTTACATTATTGCGATGTCAAAACATTCTTCAAACAAACTTCCCAAAGGAAGCCCTATAAGCTTTTCGCCCTAATAACCCCTCCGGTCTATTATTTACTTTCGGAAATTATAAAATTAAAGATGATATTTGCTACAAATGGTTTCAGAAACTAATTACATGTTAGAAAGAAATAAACAATTGAAAAATATCAAAAAACAAAATCAAACACGTCAAACTATCAAAAATATACTAAGGAAATTGAAAGTTAAATCCCGTTCAAAATTTTATATAGAGCGCATACCATTTTAGAATTGTAATTTCATATAAAGCCTTTACAATTATGACTACGTCTAGGCCAAAGCTTACTCAAGATAAGCGCAAACAAAAGACCTGATCCATCAAAGCTTGTTTGTCTTACGCTTTTGTTTTCAATTGTTTCGCTTAAAATGTTATCGTCAATTTATGTTAATGCTGAAGCTGTGAACAATGATTGATTAAAGCAGTAAAAATACAATAATAATTTTCTATTTCAATGACTTAGAAACGAATGGCTTGAAAATCTCTTGACTAAAAGTCACATTACACTTGGAAAGAAAATTATAAGTATGTTATCTGGTTCAAATCTACACTAATATTATAAAGAGGCAACCTTTGTATTATTGTATATATGTATGTTTGCAACGAACAAACTCAAAAACTACTGGACCGATTTAAAAAATTCTTTCACCATTAGAACGCTACATTAGCTCTGAGTAACATAGGCTATATTAAAAATATATATATATATATATAAAATACTAAAAACGACAATTTAATTTTCCAATACAAAATGATTTGTTTGTTTTGTTGTCATTGAAACCATTGATATATATTTTACTCATTGATGGAAACTGTCAAAGCGTTACGAAGTCCTCCGGGTCAGCTAGTTTGTTTATAAAGACCAACTTAGGCCAGAATTAATACCAATGGTGAATCTAATTCTACGATGATAAAACCTATGTTACAAAGTTTTAAAGCGTTGTTATTGCTTGGTCTTATCTATCTGGAAATACATCAAAATAATCTAAAGCAGACTTTTCTGCTCACCACAGCTAGAGTTGGCTGGAAGAGATCTCTTCTAGAGATTAGCTCACCTTTGTATATGTGTTTTGAGTTTTGTTTACATGTATTTTTATGCACACGTGGCTCGGATTGATGAATGTGTGACAAATCGCTCAACCAGATACCTCAAGATCCTGGGTTAAATTTCCAGGTCAAGCAAAGTTAACGACGTAGTTTAATGATGGAGGCCTTAGCTCAGAGTTGGACAGTTTCATCATCATCATCATCTTAGCTAAAAGTCGTCCACTGGACAAAGGCCAAGGATCATCACTACGACCGGCTTCCCGCGACCTTCATGCAGGTTTGTTACTTACTTACTATCTGTCTCATTTTTTAAATATAACTTTGTTCACCAACTGAGAATCACAAAGCTTACCCTCAATACGACACATCCACACTTCCTCGTATACACCTTTTGTTTGTTAGAAACTTCCCTCCACAAGACTAACAAAGGTACACGCAAACTGAGATAAGGATTGTCTGAAAGGCAGTGAATGCAATATAGGTATGTAAGGGCGAATTCACACTGCCACATATGGACACATTTAAAAAAATAACTTACGGGTAAGCGCTAGTCATTCATCTTACCTGATAAGTGATGATAAGGCCGTAGGTGGAAGTGCACTTTACCCAGAATCTTTTACTACTAAGGCACTAGCTTTCTTATCTGTTGCTGCCGGAACATGACAATGCTACTAATATTGATGCACCCCCCGCCGGGATCGAACCACGGAGGATGTCAGACTCAGAGTCTGTGATCGGGGGTGTTAACCACTAGACCACAGAGCCAGTCAAAACCTTTGGATATGTAAGCGATAGGGTTAGCCAGCAGTTAACTTGCAAGTTATGATTTCACTCGCGAACACGATCAGTGCATGCAGTTTGCGCGCATTTTAGGAACATACACACTTTGGACATGATAAAGTTTTACTAGAAAAAAATTATATATAATTATATAATTATTTTTCTTATAAATCACACTAATATTATAAATGCGAAAGTAGGTAAGTGTGTGAGGGTGTATGGGTGTATATTTGTTGCTTCTTCACGCTGCAACGGATGGATGAATTTGGATGAAATTCGGCAAACAGATAGTTTATAACCTGGATTAACACATATAATACTTTTATTCAGATATTCCCACGGGAACGGGAACCACGCGGGTGAAACTGCGGGCGGCCGCTAGTATTTATTTGTAAGAAATAACGTTTTTATTGATTTGATACACTTGCAAAAATGTTCTTTCGACTGTGACGATGTGACGACAACTTCACCGTGTCGTAATACCGCTGACTTACATACTTACGTAAATTACAAAATACTAGAAAAATTTAACGAGTCTTCTGGGGTCAGAGCAATGGACCTGTAATCCAAGAGTCGTGAGGTCGATTCCCACACGTGCTTCTTGAGACGGGTTGTGTTTTTTTCAAGTAAAAATTTATCTTGTAACTACATATAGCATGATGGTGAATACAAAATTTTTAATAATGAATTTATTGGACATGTTCGCTTGAATTGCGCAGGTGTAGATCCTTGCACGCGAGCTGCTGTTTCCTTGCACGCAAACCGTGCACGTGATATGCGAATGTGATGCGTCCATTGCCATTCGAGACGCGTAGCATGTACGGTTCGTACGCGTGCACAGGTGTGGATCCGCCTTAAGAGTTTTCAACTTTTCCGTGAACGCAAAAACTTGCTGCAAAGTTAGCTTGAAACCAAATTATCTTGTTTTATTTGAGTATGTTTGCTTTATCTATGTTGGTGACGGTGTTCGCGACGTAACGTTTTACGTATTGCTCGTATATATATTCAGTTTAGGCTACAAGTAGCTCTTGTGGATGTCACTATGCCATCGGTTCGTAAATCTACTCTGGGCGGGGAGATCTTGTACTGAAAACAACCGGCATGAAACTCAGCAAGTGTCTAGCTTTTCTCCCTTACAGCGTCAAAAGCGTTCATAAGTGGAAACTTTTTTGGCAAATGTGAAACATAGATTAAGTTATTATCTCTGTACTATAAAATGCTGTTTGTTTCCCAATAAATAAATAAATAAATAAATAAAAAAAATATTGGAAAATGCCCTATTATAGCAGAACACTTTTCATTACAATAAACACAAAAAATATAGAAGACAACCGCAACATGTAAAAAAAACACAAAATAAAAAATATACGTTAACAAATTACATCAGGTAAAAGTTTCAATTTCCACAATGTCATACAGTACCACTACAGTACTCTCGTAAAACTCAAACTATAGTAAAAAAAAACCTTAGCGTACAAATTAATTATAAACCAGACGTTGGCAAACTTATGGCATAGTTATCTTTACAGAGGAAGAAGAGTGAATAGGAGTAGTGTTGTAATTCCTAAAAAAAAGAGATTATCGTTAATAAAAAAAAATTCGGAAGAATAAAATAAGAACTTACAGCTTTAGAACTTGCGAAAGCTATAATATAATTAGTATATGAAAACTAACCAAGTCAGATCTTAGGCTTCAATATATTATCCTAAGTTATAAGAAGAAATTATATTTCAAGTTGTTATAAAATATTTTAAGTTGTTATAAATAAATTTCAGGACTGACCATTGAATTATTATTACTGAGTAGGTATAGTTATATTGTTATTCTTTTTAAACGATTTGTAATTTCAATGTCAGCAATAATTTAATTGTAATGTTATCTATTGTAATTTTAGTTCTTATTTTTTAAAATCACTGTTCTGCTTATCATGTGTGAGTACACAATTTTTTTAGAGCTGCAATATAATATATCGTGTTTGTTTTGTCGTTTGATTTGTGTGTTGTTGTTGTATCTCTGTGTACCAAGACATATATAAATAAATTAAAAAATTGTTTTGTCGCTAGGTATGCTTATGTACAGGTGGGTTACTCTTGAAACACAATTGCAATAATTAATTTCCAATCACAAATCTAAAAAAATCAAATGGCACTCTTAAAAGCGATAGTACGAGTAGCGCTACATTGGAATTAAATTGCGTGGAAATTGAGTGAACAAATTATTATCGAGATGGGGCGTTCCGAAATTGCGAAACTTATCCCAATATCGATACATATTAATCGCATTGGAATTGTATTGAGATTGAGTTTGCGTCAAGAGTAGCCTACCTGGCCTGTACTGTACATCGACCTATCCAAAACTGTCAAATTTCTTCAGTAAATATTCAACCATATGCCATACAGCATAAAACTCAAAGTCTTTTGAGAAAGTTTGACAGGTTGTGATAGTCTGATGTGCTGGAGTGTGCGTGTGCACGTTGCTTGAGCGAATAAATAGTCAATGGTTATTCGTTCTTTGTCGATAATAAAACAACCTAAGTATGACATCGAAGCAGCGCTTCCAGGCGACAAACGAGATTTATTTTATTATGTTAACTCGTATAGTGACCACATCCTGCCTGATGGTAAGCAACTGATGCAGTCCAAAATAATGAGAGCGCTCCTCACCGTGGAACAAGCACGGTAACAAGCGCATCCATTCATAACGACCTGTATAAAATACACTCGCCTTTGCAGTCTATCAAGTGCATCGAGAAGGTATTTAGCGGAGTCGTCTCATACTCGTATATGGGAACAATACTCCATAAATTGAACAATAATCCATCCTCGTTAAAGTTTTGCCATATAAATTATTTTTTCGTTAAGCTAGCTCTAGCTTTTAGAAGCTTCTTAGTTGTAAAAGTACCTATAATTTTTTTATTTCTTTATTTTTATTTATTGATCATAACACTTACAACTATCATTACAGGTGGGTATCTAATGCGATAGCAAAGTTACTTTTACAAATAGAAATTACAAAAACACTTACGAAAATAAAAAGCCTAAAAATATTCAAAATCGCATTCATAACCTTATATAACAAGTCATATAAAGCTCTTACGGCACTTAAATTCGTGAATCCTTGAGATTGACGCAACACAAATCCCAAATTCCGGTACGCCTTTTTGCAAACTTTGACCATGTGTCCTCGAAAATTGAGATTTCAAGTTTCTTTATGATAGCGAGCGAGCGGCGCGTGGCAGTGGTGTGACAACGGCGCACGACTACGAATACGCTCGCACACTAATATCTGTACAGAGTAGGCTGGTGATTTAAATAGAGCAATGTTTACTTTCGTAAAATCATAGGAGTTTGGGTCAAAAATAATAAAAGTCTTAATATTTTCATATTCATATTTTTTAATTGAAAAATAAGACAACAGTGCCCTGCGGAATATCAATACAAACCTTTTGATGTCGGATCATTGTTTCATTTGTGCTGTATTTACAAAGTTTCTGAAGAAATAAGTTTTTATATATCATTAATTTTACGTATTGTTAATGCAGGTTCTGGGTATTTGTTTCAAATTCCAAGACAACCATGCTCTTGTAAAAGGATCAAGCTAACCTACACTAGTCCTTTTAATGTATATGACCTATTCAGCGCCTAGCACCAGTGACTTAAAAACACATAAATTTTCGAAATTCCGCGCTGCACCCCCTTAACAACCAGTTTCTTATTAGTTGAGGATACGTTTCCGTCTTTGGCATTTGGCACTTACTGTCAACCGAGATGAAGGCGAAGTGTTTCCCTATATAGTGAAATAAAAAAAAATTCCTAACAACGCGGCCGTGAGAAAGTCCCCCGTTTTTATTATAAATCGTCCCCTCTCATTTCTCGATCGATCAAGCTTCAAGAGATGTTCTCAACTCAATGGATTGAGATAAATGTCCGACGCTTTATTCGGTTCTTGTTACGTGGATGTAATAAGTTTTGAATACTAGATGTGGCAATAGTAATAATACTAAATAATAATAAATAATTTAATGCAGACCATTGGATCCATGGGTTAGTAACAATTGGAACTTAAAAAGTATGTTAGTATTTACAATAATAAAATATTAAATTTAAATTAAAATATTTCATTGGTCGGTTCACTGATGTACACGTTTGAATACATGTAGTTCAGTGAACCGTCCGAAAAGTGCCGAGTCCATCCGGTCACCAATCATCTTTAGGACTGGTGTTGGCGCTCCACTGAGCTCGCAGCAACATTGAGGCAGTCTTTTTTCGCATAATTGTAGCAAAGTCGTCTACATTGGCGCCTGCAATACTTCTTCTTGTAAATATATAAATTTTATAATCATTTTCATCTCAGTAACACTACAGCTTGGCTGAAATGACTAATTGGTGCCCTCCAAGGATTGCCAAACATTTTTATTGCTTAATTAGCGACTGATGCTGCGTCGTTTTCACGCTACATAAGTTGTCTTCGCATTTGGACTTCATTTCCACTTAACATTAGGTGGAACGGAGCGAATTTAACGTAGGAAAAAAATAGGCACTGTAGTGTGGGCATGTGGTGTATGTAAAGATGTTTGCTGTCGTCTCCTTTACTCACTAAGGATAGAAGTTAGAGATTGGGAGCCGAAATGTCATTCCGGGCGGGAACCAGGAACGGATGTCAATTAAAGCTGTGAGTGCAATAAGGAAAATAAAATTATAAAAAATACTTTATGTGCAATAATTATAGGCGTAGTGTCTTTAAACTGAAAAGTAGTTACAATACAGACACCAAACAAAACATAGTACACCAAAAAAGGTTGCATTTAATCGATCACCAAACTAACCTAACCTAATCCACAAAAATACTAAGTTAGCACCTAAAAATACAAAGTTAGCACCTAAACTATTATTTAGATGCTAACTTAGCATTTTAGGTGCTAGCCTACTATTTTTTTATGGATCAATTTATTATTTCTCCACCAAAAACATTCATACCAATTAAGAAGCTTATAACTACAAGGTTTATTTCGTAAAGAGACACTACAGTTACTATAATCAGGTTTATTCTGTCAACATTATAATGCGCCGTTGTAGTTTAAGCAAAACAAAATCATCTGTGGCTGTGACTAATGGCTTTAATTATGATAGTACTGGAGTCCCGATAAGTTCTTCAAAATTGATCAATGAAATAAAGTCACAAATACGCTTTTGTTGTCTTATTTAAAATGAGAATGGTCGATTACGGTGTTAAGTATAAATGTTTTACAATCATAAATGACTTTTGTGTTCCCGACTTAAGGTTTAATAGGTGTTGATGCCATACAAAAATACAGAAAACATATGATCCAGTTCATATCTAGTGAAGCAACATCGTTGGTTTATCAAATTGGATTGATCAATGTTATCTTTCAGTAATAAGATTTTTCAATGATAAATATAGTGGTTGGGTTGTGCGTTCGGTGGCTGAATTTCTTTTAAAAGGTTTTTTGACGAATATTTTTTTTATTTAGTTTGCCTTATTTCTATTTATTTTATCAATCACAAAGTTAAACTAGTTGTAGAGTAATTTATGTTTAATTTTTTTAAATTACACTAACTTTTTTATGTTATTTGATGTTGAATCCGAATAATTTATTTGAATTTTATGCACACATTGCGGTAAAAAAACTGTTACATTTTTTTTCAGTACCTTAATACAAATTTACTCTTAATAAATCCATATAAATAAAAATCAATTGCTGTTTGTTTGTCTCGCTAAAACTCAAAAACGGCTTGACTGATTTGATTATGAATTTTGTTGTTTTGTTTCATCTAATACTAGGATGGTTTAAAAGAATAAAAAAATGGAAAAACTAAAAAATAACGGCTGATAAATAAAAAAAATAAAATTGGTAATTTTATATGGGAATCACCACTTTGGATAAAGACAACGGCAACGTCTGCCAGGTCAGCTAGTTAATAATAAATTAATCTTAATAGCGAATGGTATCATATTGAAAATCCAATATTAGGGACTAACTAATTAAATCTCTTTCCTCCATCAATACTGCTTAGCACGCCAATCATAAATGACTGCGTGAAATCGATTGAAATCGACTTGAGATGGAACAAATCCACTGTTCGTTTCAATTCCAAATCTATTATTGGATAAAGTCAAGATGGGACATACCTTGCGCTGTATTATCCGTAAGTAACTAATTAAATATAAAGTCAAAGTCAAATTATTATTGAAATAAACTTTAGAAAAGTGCTTTTGAATCGTCCAAACATTTTTTTGCCACCCATTCAGGACGTCTATTTTTTAGCTGTGGAGAAGAATGGGCGCAAAGAAACTCCACAATACCACCACAAACTATAATTTGAAAAAAAAAACAAAATGTTCCTGCTCGTGGAATTGTTTCAACTTTTTGTGTTTTTTCAAATTGTAAAAAAAAGTTTGCGTAAAATTATATATAACACTAGCTGATCCGGCGGACTTTCTTACCGCATTTTTTTTCCTTTTTTTTTAAATATAGCCTATGTTCCTCAGCGCTAGTGTAGCATTCTAATAGTGAAAAGAATTTTTGAAATCGGTCCAGTAGTTTTTGAGTTTATTCGTTGCAAACATACATACATACAAAAATACAAAGGTTTCCTCTTTATAATATTAGTATAGATTAGTCATAATTAAATATAATATCTCCAAATAGTTTAATTCATCCGAGATTTAGGCTGTGTACGTCTAGTTTTAATAAGTATTTCTTATTCCCACTTTCAATATTCTGAGGTCGGTAGCCGAATTCTAATAAATTTATGCCACTTGTCTAGACCCTCTTGTGTTCAGACAAAGTCGTTATTTGCACATGTTTAAAACTACTAATGTATCCACCACCAGCATAAAATGAGCTGCTGATTCATGGGGAGAACGGACCATAAACCACCACGCGGGCCCAGTGCGTATTGCTGGTTGTTAACGACTGCTAATGCAGCCGGGACCAACGGCTGTACGTGCCTTTCGAAGCACGGAGGAGCTCGACATGATACATTTTTGGTCTCCCATCCGATGACCTTTGTGAAAGTGGCTTAGCTTAAGCTTAACCTTAGCAATCACAGGCCGAGCTCTTCGTTTATGTATATTGTATACAAAATACGTTGATTTTTAATTACAATTCCAAACGTTTAACAATCAGGAAATAGATACATTAGTTTTTTTGAAGAGAGTTTGCTGACGGCATCAGACAGCCTTTTCAGCGTTACCGCACTTTTTGGAGGCAGCGAGGATCTTAAAGCAGTGTAATCGAAACACCGTCTCACCTGTTGGTACATACGCATGGGAGGAGACGCGAGGGAGGAGGGCATGACATCATCGCGGCGAGCATCGAACCAGTTGCCGCGGGCGCCTCTCGCTGCCAACTCCCGACCAACCGACGGACCGACCGACCGCACGACACTCAGCTTTCGGACGGCACTAACTGCACTCGCGACCCTCTTAAATTTATTTTCTGTTTGTGCGGGAACTATCTTTTTGTAACTTGGTATTAAACCAACCCTATGATATACAATCCGCCTTTTATTTAAGTCTACAAACCCTTACATTGATCCAGCTCGAAGGACCAATGTAAGGGTCTGTAGACTTAAATAAAAGCCCTCCTCCCTCGCGTCTCCTCCTGTGCGTATGTGGGCATCAACACACCTCTAGAGGTTTATTGAGGGAATGACATAACACAACCTTATACCCGTTCCCTTTTAGATTTTCCGAGGTGTTTGTATCGGATCAGCCCTCCTAGACAACTGGCAAAACGCTATTAGAATAGAAATGAAATAGAATAAAATTATTGTATGGTATTGACATAAACGTCGTATCAGTGACTTATGTCAATCCCGTACAATAATCATTCTATTTGATTTCTATTATACTAGTGGTCGCCCAGTGGTCGAAATTCGACCGTTATTTTATTAAGGCTGCACGGATTGACATTGACAGATTTCAGCCGCTCCTCTTCCATTTTTGAATTTTTTGAAAAGAGTATAAATGCGTCTGTGTGAAATACATATGCGTGTGTGTCAAATACATGGTAGTGTGTGTAATGTTTGTTTTATTTATAAACCTAATGTATATTTTTATCCATAATTAAAAAAAAATATTAACATTCTGCAATTCGAAATACGAAATGGGCCGGCTCGCCAGGCGTAATACCACCCTCTCACAGAATATCGCCGTGAAACAATAGCACTCGTTGCTGTTGTGTTTCGTCCGGTGAGTGAAAGTACCGGAGGCCCATCTCTCACCCCTCCCCCCTCCCAATTCCTACTCCCTTCTCAAGTTCCAACTTCTTCCTCAAGGCCGGCAACGCATCTGCGATTACTTTGGTTTTGCGGGTGTCCATGGGCGGCGGTGATTACTTTCCATCAGGTGACCCGCCTGCTCGTTTGCCTCCTTTTAACATTAAAAAAAATCCTTCTCTATATAAACTATAAGTGTGCGAAATTTCATACTCCTCCGTCCGCGCAATTTTCGTAAAAAGGGGTTCAAAGTTTTTGCTTCACATATTAATATATAGATTAGCGTCAGGGTTAGCGTTAGGGAGGCAGGATACATTAGTGTGATAAACGCTGAGCATTTTGTCTTTCTATGTCGGTTATACTCCATAAGTGTTAATGTTACTTAATTTTTGTTGCAGTCTTAACCTTGTATTGTTTAGTAAACTCAGTTAAAATCAAACACCCACCAAAACCATCAAACCATCGTTCAGGGTTGGACATGTGGAACAAAGTCGTAAAAGGGTGAGAGATCTTTTGTAATCGCTTCTGATGGTGCCATAGACTAAACAATGTCAGTTTTAACAATCCGCTGTTTGACGACATAACTTTTTGGTTATATTTTCTTTTTTTACATAGTTTCGATATATTGAATGCCGATGTTTTCATCGGAACTGCTTAAGAGCTATATTGTGCTGGTGGCGTTACAAATAATAAAAATAGTAATGATGTGTTACGAATCAAAATAAGTAAATATCAAGGTACACACCGCCTGCACATCACACTAACACAAACTGTCAAATTTCCTCAATAGAATTTGAACTTTATGTTTATGGAATACAGTTGATATGAGGAAAGACAGTTTTAGATAAGTTTATATGCAGACGTCTGCACAATGAAAGAATGAGATAAATTATATAGGGTCTAACAATATCAATAAGCGAACGTTTATGGGGAGTATCTATACATCACACTGAGCATGCTCACCAAATGTGGTCCAAAACTCCAGGCTCGTTACCGAGATAATCAACAAAACATTATCATAATTCACCAAAAAATACCCTTTCCAAACCCCTACAGCTGTACTACACGCACACAAAGATAGCCGAACATGCACACTAAACTCGGAGCACACTGAGCTGACTAACACAAACAAAACATTAACGCTTGCGTGCGTGTTAGTAAAGATACAGCATGTTTCATGATGTGCATTATTTTAATTGATTAACTGACTAACACAAACAAAACATTAACGCTTGCGTGCGTGTTAGTAAAGATACAGCATGTTTCAAGATGTGCATTATTTTAATTGATTTAGTTTGTTAGAAAACATAACTTTGAAAAATCACTATAAAACTGGAGCCCATTTTTTGTCATTGTATTCAGAATGATAGATACCGCTCTTTTAAACGTTCGCTTATTGATTTTGTTAAACCCTGTATTATACGGCTCAAGCACACAAGGCGCTACAGCTCCTTCGTTCGGTTAAGGACAGATTCTGGTTATGGCAGATTCTTTATAAGGCAGATTCGTGTTAGGGCAGAAGAAGGACAGTTCACAATATAAGTTGTAATCCCGCTTTTGAAAGACTTTTTTCTGTCACTCTAGTTTGTTAGAAGTTAACACGTTAATTTTGTATCTTTAAAAAAATTATAATAATATATAAATAAAAAAAAATATTATTATTATCTCCTTTATTTATTTTCTTTCTTAAAACTAGATTTTTACAATATTTTAATATAAAAACAATATTACATTATAAAACCTAATCCTAGAGTACCACCAGCAGTGGGGCAGGGCCAAAGCTACCGGTGTTCAGGGCTGCAGAGTGAGGAACCTCCTGACAATACGTGCCGTGTCAAGGAGTACTGCTTTCTGAATCTGACCCTTTATCTAACCAATCAAGCGAGAGCCTCTTAGGTGTTGGTCGAGGCTCTTCGCTATCAGCCCGTTCGCTGAAACGACTATCGGGACAATGATCGTCGAATCAATATTCCACATGGCGGTCACCTCGTTAGCCAAGTCAAGGTACTTGCTGAGTTTGTCCTTCTCAGCTTTCACGAGGTCATGCGGGATGGTAATGTCAACGAGCACCACCCGAACGTTGACACCGGTCTACCACCACGATATCAGGCTTATTGGCAACGATAGTCCTGTTCGTGATGGTTGACCGGTCCCAATATAGCAATGCATGACCATTTTCAAGAAAGGGCGCCCGCCGGTGCGTACTTGTAGTACGGCACTTCAGACTCAACAAGCCCGTAATGAAGAGCAAGCTGCTGGTGAATGATCCTGGCTACTAGGTTGTGTCTGTGCAAATACTCGCCGTTAGCAAGATGAGAACAACCGGAAAAAATATGCCTGAGAAGTTCTCCGAGACGGCGGCATGCCCGACATATGTCGACCGTACCGTCCTTCCGGTAGTTGTTCGTCTTGATAACTTCATCAGCAATTGCACAGACAAAACCTTCGGTTTCACCAAAGAGGTCACCGAAGCGTAGCCAGTTTATCGACGCGGGCAGGTCTACATCAGTTCCTGCTAAGGCCCGATAGAACCACCCATGCAACTCTTTGTTTTTCCATACTTCCCTGCGGTCCTCAGTGCTTAGCACCGTAGGCTTGCGCCAGTTCTCATTTGCCATGGAGAGTGGCGTGAAGCTCCTGTCAACTGCTACAACATCACGATGCATCCCGCACTCGTGATTAAGAAAATTTTCCCTGAGGCTGCACACTTCGCGGTTGAGAAGGTTCTTGGCATTCTAAAAACCACGACCCCCCCACTTTTGCGGAATGTATGGTCTTGTAACCGACGAACGCGAGTGTAGCATGCGATGCGATGTAAGCAGTTGACGAAACCTTCTATACAGGGCGTCCAGCTCAGTCTAAGTCCATCTTAATATGCCAAAGGAGTACGTCAGTAGGGGCATCACTCAACCATTGAAGCCGCGTGCCCTGTTGCTACCCGACAAAAGACTATTAAGTACTTTTGTTAGGCGACAAAAGAAATGCTCCTTCACTAACTGTTTGATATCTCCTACTGCAATACCTAACGACTCTGACATACCAAGATATTTGTAGGTTTTGGCTTCAGAGAGAGATCTAAGAGTCATTGTCTCAGAAAGTTGTAAATTTGCAGAATTTACAACCTTCCCCCGTTGCACATGCATGACCGCACACTTATCCACACCAAACTCCATCTTGATAACACGAATCTGCCCTAAAAAAAAATTGCCATTAGAAGAATCTGCCATAATCAGAATCTGTCCTTAACCGAACGAGGGCTACAGCTTACTTGATGGTAAGTAATGGTAAGGCCGAAAGTAGAAGCGAACTTTACCTGGAATCTTCAAACACTTAGGGCACAGGCTATCTTATCTCTAAGTATTGGAACACGATATCGCTACCACAAAATATCAGCTTAATACAAACGCGCTTAAGCAACGTTCACATAGACCTCTCACGTACATGGAATTTCGCAACAGCTGCGCTCGGACTGTTCCGAGCAGTTCCGAGCTGTTACTCGAGAGCGGTACAGTGCGATTCAAATAGGATGGCGGCTGTGTAGTAACGTCCCGCTGACACCTTAAATTCGCTACTGCGACGCAACTTGTGGCTAACTTCACAGCCGCCATCCTATTTGAATCGCACTGTATGTATGAAGCTTGCCTCCTTATTTTGTGATGCTACTGATATCTTTGTTGCTGAACAGACATGAATTAACAAGACATACAATTAGACATCAATTAAACTAATTTCAATACACCTATAAGACTACAGCTTGCTTATTGTCATTTAGGTCCTTGAAGACTGGAGTTGATACAAATGTGTATGTATACCGAATTTTTTACTTTTATATTATTTCTTGGTTGCCAATGTTTGCTAATACACTAAAGTAGGGAGAGAAATATCAATACACAAAAACCAAAACACAAATTAAACACAAAATTTCCGAAAAGCTCCTGATTTGAAATAATGTATTTTGCATTATTATTTGAAATGTGATTCTAACAACTGCCTTCACGTAGACTGTGGTCATTCGTCCTCGTGACAGTGACATGCAGCTACGCAGGTACCCTTTTTTGAATTGACATTTTTACGAGAAAGCCTTCACAGTTACAAACTCTTTTGACGTCGAAAAAAATCGTTACTCGTACTTGTTACATTTGTAAATTAATATTGTTCCTCAAGGGTTTTTTTACTTTTTTGTTGAAATATAAGTTATCTTTTTCGACTGATTTATTAAAATTATAGAAATGAAATGAAATGATTTTATTTGCGTATGAATCTCACCATGTACAATATGGGGAGATGTTTTTACGTTTTTAAGTTCAACCACAGAAGAAAGACACGTTCAACCTATTTAGCTAACTATAGTAGCTTGCAAAAGCATATAAAAATGAATATTCATAAAACAGTGAAACTAATTGGTTTTGAATACTTAATTGAAGTATTGTGTAAATGACGTCCTAAGGAAATCAAACCCGGTGAAAGTACACTACACAAATTATGTGTTGTGAAGTGTACTTTCACTTTGTATGTACACAACCTAACTGCTGGCTTAGATTACTGACTCATAATTGTAATATTAATGTTTTCCTAAGCACTCACTGACCAAACTCTCTCATTCTTCTCCTATGATCCTTCATAGAACCTACAACTAAGATGAGCCTCTGTCAGGCTTCCACCATCATGCCTCACTGCACATGACATACCCGTACCTACTTCACGACACGGCGAGATCCGACGTCCTAATACCGAATTTGAGCGTCCACGGAGGCGTGGATAGTTATGGTGGACTGTCCCCTCCAGCTCCCGCCTCCCTGCCCAGGCTCGAATACTTCGCTGGGCTACCTGGAGCATCCCCCTGTTGAAGGAAGATGGAACCACCCGGTTTTTTGGTGGGCCATTAATAACTTGGCCAATCTACATACCCCGCGGGTCCCTCCAGTTTCGCGAGAATTTGGTTCACTAGTTTTCCAGGGTGTAAAAAAGGCCTGAAGGTTTCGACAAGCATTTGGGAGGGGAATTGGCCTACCCACTCAAAACCACTGTACATCTCCTTCACGTGCTACTAGGACGAATACAAATGACGGTAAAAACATGTTCTAATTCCAGAGAGGAGTCGCCATCTACTGAGGCTCCGCCCCCAATAGAATTCAAACCTGACGTCCCGCCGCCACAGAAGGAAACGAAGCTCCCAAATAGTTGTACGTGTTCCAAATTATACGATCCCGTGTGTGGTACTAACATGAAGTCCTATTACAACGTCTGCCAGATGGAGTGCGATATTGCAGGCCAGAATAATGTCACGATACTCCACCAGGGCAATTGTATACCGTACTAGAGTAGAGGGAAACGTTCCGTTTGAAGAACGACATTGTATTGTAAAAATAAAGTGAAAAGGTGAAAAAATAGAGGAGTTTTATTTTTAAATGTCATGGTCGGGATTGGACTCCTTCCCAATCCCAATATCAAAGAAGAAGACAGGCCAGTCACCGGATGAGTGATATAAAAATTATTATCTCGAGCTCCTTCATGCTTCGGAAGGCACGTAAAGTCATTATCCTTGGTTACAGTACCAGCCCTTAACAGTCACCAATCCGCACTGGGCCCGCGTGGTGGTTTATGGTCGGTTTTTTTTTTTTTAATTTATTTGTTACCATATTAAAACATGCATAATAACAATCATATTTTTAGTCGTATTGTTAAACCACTAAGGTTTGTTATAATGCGACTACATTCACACTACTCTTAACTAAAGACATTTAATAAGTACTTATGTAATTTAAGTTACTATTAAAGAAATAGGGTAAACAACATCTAGGAAATATTTTGTAAGTTACCAAGAAAGTAGGCCTTAAGTTTATTTTTAATATTTAAATTTGTCAAAGTATCGCATAATTCGTGTGGCAGCTTGTTTATTAATCGCGGTACAAGGTAGGCGGCAGTTCTTTCGCCGTACACATTATTCGCTCGACACGTTTGGAGCCGGTTCATAGCTACCGCGCGCGTGCACACGGGGTGTCTTATTTCTTTTTTTAAATCGTTGTTAAAGAAA
The DNA here is from genome assembly GCA_963082485.1 of Eudonia mercurella. Taxonomy (NCBI): domain Eukaryota; kingdom Metazoa; phylum Arthropoda; class Insecta; order Lepidoptera; family Crambidae; genus Eudonia; species Eudonia mercurella. The sequence goes on from OY720046.1 coordinate 8,318,238, forward strand.
TGAGTTTTAAGAAACATATACTTAAACTGGGTTTGAACAGGTAAGATTTTGCAATGTTTGAAAAGACCACTATCGTTACCATTAAATTGACGTCGGATGTTATTTGATACAATGTGTTTTAAAATTTTTACCTGAAGGTTATATATTTTATTTAAATACGTGTTGTAGGTACGACCGTAGCTACATAAACCATACTGTATATATGATTCGGCTAGGGAGTTGTACAACATTAATTTAACCTCGAAAGGCATTCTTTTTTTTAATATTATCATGTTGGCTAAGAATTGTCTTAGTTTGTTACAAACATATTCAATGTGATTGCGCCAATTGAGATTGCTATCTATTTGCAATCCGAGGTATATCTGGGTATCGACAATATCTATACAGAGACACCCACAAGTGTCATTGTTAGTAGAGTGAAGGCAACTATGGTCATGGGCCACAACGCTTCTTAGTACAGTGGTCTTAATGTACGGAGATTTTATTACGAGCAGTTTGGTCTTGGAGGAATTCAAAACCAAACCAGCGTCGTGGCACCATTTCACGAGAGCGTTGAAGTCTGCCTGAAGATGATCGCGTGCTATTTGAGGGTCTTTGTCTGCGACTACTAGACATGTGTCATCTGCGAATTGAAAACAAGAAGAGTGGTTGATGCAATGACGCATTTCGTTCACGTAAGATAGGAAGTGCAAAGGCCCAAGCACAGATCCCTGTGCCGTGCCCTCGGTCACCACTATAGAATCGCTATACGTGTCGCCTATTTTCACAGTGAACTTTCTATTGTGAAGATAGTTTTTGCACCATTTAAGCAGCGGTCCACGTACACCACAACTATCGAGTTTCTCTACCAGTTTAGTGTGATCTAAGGTGTCAAATGCCCGCGAGAAGTCTATGAATAGGACCAATACATGTTTCTTATGGTTTAGGTAATTATTTACTTCATCTGTGAACTTAAGTAAAAGATCATTAGTACCTTTCCCCGTTTGAAAGCCAAATTGGTTTTCGTATATGACTTCGTGTTTTATGTAAAATTGTTGTATTTGTTGACATATATACTTTTCTACAATTTTGTCAATCGAAGATAACAATGTTATGGGTCGGTAATTTGGATAGTCGTCTCTTCTTCCTTTTTTGTGCAATGGCCTTACGCAACCCATCTTCAACTCGTCAGGATAAACGCCAGTTCTAACACTTAGATTGATAAGGTTGGCAACAGCTAATGACACATCAGCACCTATACATTTAATATCGGATAATTTTATATTATCGGTGCCTGGCGCTTTTTTTAAACTAAGCTTTTTAATTATTTTAAAAATTTTGCCACTGGATGCATTTTGAAAGTATATGCTAGCATCAATTGGTTTAGAGTTCGTCTTTGATTTAAAAACCTTCGCGCTGCATTTTGGGATAATGTCTTTTACGGCCTTATCGAACCCTGATGCGAAGCTATCGACAATTTTTTTGATAGTAAGGCCTTGATTTCCAAAAGCTTTTAACACTGCTGAATCGATTGACAATGACATCCGCCCCATCATCTTATTAATGATCTGATAAACCTTTTTCGTATTTCTAAAGTTTTCTTGTATATGATTAAGATAATATTTATTTCGTTTTATTTCTAAAATTTTATGTACTTTATTTCGTATTTTATTGTATTGTAATTTTAATTTTAAGTCATGTGGGTTCCGTTTCCAGTAACTAAAAAGTTCATCACGTTTGCGGCACAATTGAGTAATATTGTCATCAATCCATGGTAATCTAAAACGAAGCGTACTATCGTAATTAATTGATTTACATTTTTTTATATGAGTAGCTGTTTCTTTTGCTTTTTGAAACGATTGTTTAATAAAGTTGTAAATCTTATTTGGGGAATTCATGTTATTAGTTTGTAACCAATCAACATTATTAAGTTCATTGTATAGAATATCATAATCTATCACTGGTTTGCAAGAAACACCCCGTGTGCACCTACGGGCAGCGTCATCTGTGCATGCGATTATAATGGCGTGGTGATCCGCCAGTACAACATCTAGCACTGCTGTGTACGGATGTAATGTGGGGAGTCGCGCAAATATATGATCAATGCAGGATTTTGTGACAATACCTAATCTTTTTTCAATCCTAGTGTGCTCAGATATTCCGCACATTAATCCGTTCGCGCTAAGTGTTTCTAAGTATGTATCTATATGTGCTGATATGCTTTTTAGATCCGTGTTCGTGTCACCGATCAAAATGAAGTTTTTTTTTGTATCAAACATAGAAATGTGTTTACCCAACTCCTTAACAAAGATGTGTTTATTGGTATTAGGTGGTTTATAGACTGCACACACAACTACGTCTTGGTTACAATTTAGTTTTAAAATACCCGTTAAGTTTTCGAATGTTTTGGTTGGCTGCATAATTAAAGTAAACTTAAGGTGTTTCCTTGTATAGATAATAATACCACCGCCTCGTTTGGTAGACCGTAGATGTGCGCACATATTATATCCATCTAAGTTATACAATTGTACTAACATATCCGAAATACCGGCTTCAGTAATAGCTATAACATCTAAAGGAAATGGACAGTCGTGGACAATTTGTTGTAATTTAGTGAAGTTTTTAATCATTGATCTGATATTAATATGTAAACATGACAAGCTTAGGTGAGAGTTAATAGGTAGTTGTTGTAAAAAAGTATTTGTAGACGAACACTCAGTTATTTGATTTATATGTGTTTCCATATTGACAAAGAATAAATATGCTAAAATTAACAATTGATTTTTAAATAAATAAAATAATATATTACTGGTTATCAGAACCGTGTAACAGTTTAAGTATGCGATCGATATCTGAATTAGAGCGTATGTAATGAATCTTACTATTACCATTTTTACGAGCACACACTTTCTCATCTTTACACCATATAAATTGAAAATATTTACCTAATTGAGTTTTCGCTGTATATAATAATGTTTTAAGATATTTTGTTAACGCTTTTCTTAGGTAAACACGGTTTCCCGCCTTTTCCCGGGGGATATTCGGCACTAATACTCCAAGGGTGGGACATTTTTCCTTGCTAACTTCGATCCATCGGCTACGTGCAGCATCGTTCTTCATTTCGACGAGGATTGGACCAGGTTTTTCTTTTGATCCGGGTAGTCGTGTTGAAGATTGGATGTCGCTGTAATCCACTTCCAAATTGGAAGCTATTTTGTGAAGCACTTGATTTCTTTCTGTTGGAGGCATATCAGGTAAACCCGCTATTTCCATTGTGCATGAGAGGCTCTTTTGTTCGAACGCATTTACTGCTTGCTCCAGCACAGTCATTCTTAGCTCGAGGTGTTTATTTCTGTTCACCAGATCTTGGTTTTTATTCTCCAAATCTTTAACGGCTTTAACTAACGGCGGTTCTAACTGCTGTGTTTTCTGAAGAGTTTTCGTTAAATGTAAGCTTGTGCCCCAGCAATCGGGACCTTAGATGTTGAGACTAATTTTAAGCAATCACGAGCCCTTGCTAGTAATTGATTGGCTTTGGCGGCCCATTGTGACACCAAACTCCTCACATTTGTAGGTACAAAGTGTAAGTGTCAGTTTTAATCACCATTCAATCAGATTAACAAAAAAATGCGATAACATTGAAGTTACAATCAAGACACTAAATAAGGAGATTTCAGAAGGTAAGCTTCATACGAAAGCGTTTGAGCAACGCACACATAGACTAACTCTCACGGACACGGAATCTCGTAACAGCTGCGCTCGGACTGGTTTGAGATGGTGATCCTATTGGTAGAATTTTTCTTTACGCACAGCTTAACTAACTCGCTTATCTCTGGTAGAACTGCAGTTTTAAAGTTTAATATCGATTCCCAGGCATTTGGAACGTAAAATTCTAATTTTCTCTCGAGTTAAAATATTCAGATTTCCCTCAAAAATTGTACTATCATGGATTTCGTAAGCACAAACTTTACTGCGCCCAACCAAACAATATTTGTGAAATTACGAAAAACGATAGTATGTGCACTACACTAAGTATTAACACACGAACACATGCATTCATTCATTCACTCTTACACACTCACTCCTTTACACAATATACAATATCTCTCACTCAGGGGCTTGCAACATCATTTATTTCATGTATTTGTTTATTTGTTATAGTATTAATAAGTTAGCTCATATAGTTATAGTTAACTCGAAGTCCGTGGAATAGGGCCTGGTGACCTGTGGCTTACGGGTTTTTTTCAAACCTATCGCAAGCACCAGTCTCTCACAAAGGATACTTATGGGTTCTATTTACTTTGTATGTGTCATTTTTATTTTTATTTCTTTATCCTACGTATTTTTTATACCTATACCTTGTGATGAGAAATAAATAAATTTTGATTGATTGATTGATTGATTTATTGTCAGCATTCCTTCTCTTTCAGTTTTCGAATGTACCAAAAAACTTTAACGTCATTCACATTAATGCGCAAAGTATTCCGGCTCATTATTAGAGGTGATCGTTATATTAGATAACGAATATATAATAACGTTATAAAGATATAACAATAACGCATAATATTAATATATAACATTTTCTGCTATTTTTCCAATAAAATAATTTTATCGGTAAACCAACGCTGTCAAGTTTCGTCGGTGTGTAAACTCCACGGAAGATTAGACAGTTGCTTTCAGACGGTAGCGACACCTACTGCCTACGAGATGTATTATTATGCACCACATTAAAAGTTGCTTTTTGTCAAGAAAACCTAATTTTGGGACTGCTTTGCCAACCTATTCGTTATATCGTATGTTTTGACATATGACTCCTACTATGGATTCTATTACGTAAGACATAAGGCCTAATATTCTAAATCACCAAAATTATTCAATACGTTATTTTTACTGCTACTAATGCTTACTAATAATAATCATACGAATTCAAATCAGCCGAGTGTTACGTTCGGTGCAAGTAAACGTGCAAATCGCTTTGTTTTTGTTGATAATACTAACGTTTTCTTTGAAAATGCCGCGTGTTTGACAAATATGGTTTAATTGTGAAATAATTAAGACAATAATATAACGAACTTTTAAGTATACTTAGTACCTAAATTTAAATGCTACGCGTAACCAACAAATCGAATCATATTATGTAGAATAATAGCACATCACAAATAAGAATCGCAATCGATCAGCGAATATTAGGTAAAAATATAATTTCAGGTGCTATATTACGGAAGTAAAAATATTATAATATTATAATATAGCATAACGTTATGTTATATTATACACCGTTGGCCTGAATAACCCGAAAGATTTAAACCACGTATTCTTAACGACAGTACGAGTAAATAACGTTATATTAACATGGGTCGAAATGTGTGTTTTAGTTGACCCACTTTTTCAATACAAATTAAATCATAGTAATAGCGTGTTTCTTTATGGTCAAGCCTTTACTTCAGAGAGTAAGCGAATCATATTAATCTCAAGTTGAGAAACAGGGAGCGAGCATGACACTTCACGAATCCGTACACATAATGTATTTCCGCTAAATGTTCCGGCGGATAAGACGGCATAACGAATATTATTTATTAAATTATAACAGTGTAATTCTTACGTGACAATCAGTAATAATTTGAAATCAGTTTGTTTGAAATATGTCACATGTATCAATCATGTTCAACTTTCAAACTATGAATCAGCTAGTTGTCAGTGAAGGCAAATAGGTTGCACTTTGCTGATTGAGAGCGGAATTAATCTAGTCTTATCAGTCTTACTGATAAGAGAATAACTACTTGTTATTAAAGTGTAATAAGAAAGATAAAGTTATAATTATTACCTACTCTGTATATCAGTTGCATGTACATCTTTTTATCCACAATGAAAAATAACTATTTTCGGTAGTAAAACCTTTTTGTCGACAGGTACCAAACTTACTTAGGTAAAACTGGTTGACACCGATGCACCTAGGTAAGTGCGTCTGCGTGAAAGTAGTAGGTGTCTACGTCATACCTTAGGGTGTGTTATACTTGATATTTTTTTTATTATTATTTGTTTTAAATAATGAATATCTCCTTTATTATGGGGTTTAGGACTATGTGTTACATAACTTTATATACTCTAATTGGGCTGTAGAATCGTTAAGTTAAATCTTTCGGGTTATTCAGGCCAACGGTGTATAAATATAGAAGATCCGCACACCTTTACTCATTATTCAGACATGCTGGCGTCACTTGATCACAAAAATATCCATGCTGTATTAATATCCGAGTCTTGGCTTTAACCATGTTTGCCTTGTACCTCTTATGCTCTGCCTGGCTTTCATCTTTTACGCAAAGATCGAACTGACGAGGTGGCGGGTTGCTATACTCGTATACTTACGTGCTCATATTTCTCATTCTTTTCTCTCTAATTAGCACCTCGGCATAACCACCGCCTTCTAACGCAGGCGAGCATTTGTTGGTTGAAGTTCTTCTTTCTCACAACAAAATCTTACTTGGAGTTTACTACAACCCTTCTTCACATGTAAATTTTTTCAAATCATTTGAGAAACTGCTTGATGAAATAATTCCTGCATACAGCCATTCAATTATCATGGGTGACTTCAATACTTGCGTACTTAAGAACGATTCTCGTACTACTTCGCGTCAATCAGTTATCGCTTCTAATAACTTATGTATTTTACCACTTACTGCCACCCATCATTCTTCGAACTCCACTCTATCGCTTCTTGACTTGTTAATGCCCCCAGCCTGTTGCGAGGCACGGTCAATGCTCGGCCGATGCTTTCTTGTATCATGATCTCTTATTCTTGTCCTATAAAGTTCGTCCCCCTAAAGCAAAACCCAAAGTCATTCTTTAGCGCAATTTTAGTGGTATGGATCAACAAGTGCTCCGTGATGACGCTTGTAATATCGATTGGTCTCTTGTTGTACACGCTCAGTCTGTTGATGAACAAGTTGATGTTTTCAACTCACTTGTAACCCAACTGTATGACAAGCATGTACCATTTTGAGCTATTAAAATTAAGCACCTTCCTGCAGCATGGCTAACTGAAGATATAAAGGTGTTGATGCATAAAAAAGCCACTGCAAAAAGCATGTTTAAGCTTCGACCAAATGACCACAATAGAGAAAACTATTCTAAATTTCGAAATTGTTACACATATGTACATAACTCAGTAGAAAATACGAACGACACTTCGAAAGTTTGGAAATTTCTTAGGTCAATTGGAATTGGTAATTCAAGACATAATGCTGCTATAAATAATTTAAATATTGATTCACTGAATCTCCATTTCTCCTCCTCGTCGTTTATCAGTGATACCGACAAAGCCATTACGTTGCAAACATTTTCTACCTTACCAGTTCCTAATTTTACTCCCTTTGTATTTGACCAACTATCGGATTGCGGCGTTAAGAATAGGTTGTTATCAATAACTTCCAATGCGATGGGTAGTGATGGGTAGGGACCGATCTTTGACGTCATCGTTTCAGTCCTTACGTTCCTTTTTAACAGCTTAATCTCTAATGCAGTATTCCCATCTTCTTGGAAAGACGCACAAATAATTTCATTACCCAAAAAAGGTTATCCTAAAACATTTACTGAATACTGACCCATTTTCATTCTTCCTTTCCTATCCAAAGTCCTCAAGTATCTTGTTCACAACCAAATCAGTAAGTTCCTTTCTTATCACAATCTCCTTAATCCATTCCAATCCGGCTTTCGTCCAGGCCACAGCACTGTCACCACTTTGGTTAAGATCACCGACGACATCCGCCTTGAAATTGAAAACGGCCACTTAACTGTGCTAACTCTGCTGGACTTCAGCAATGCCTTCAACACTTTAAAATTATTTTAGCTTTACTTCGATCACTTAATATATCTCCAATGGCAACTAATTGGTTTCATAGTTATCTGAACGGGCGAAGGCAGCGAGTTCGTCTTGAGGAGAAGTTCTCTTCATGGTGTGACTCAACGGCTGGTGTCCCTCAAGGTGGCATACTGTCTCTTCATCAACTCTATTTCAGAAAAGCTTTCTACTTCTTGCAATTTTCTACCAATGCAAATCTGGGACTTATCGTTGATTGGGGTGGAGCATTTAGACTTAGAGTCAATCCTGGAAAAGCGCAGACTATAGTTAGTTGGCAGTTCCAGATTGCTCTCTAGGGTCGACTGGGAAACCCTTCCTAAAGTTAACTTTGATGGCGTGAACATTCCTTTCAATCAATGTCACAAATTTGGGTGTGGTCATTGATACTTGAGTTGGGGGCCGCAACTGCAAGCTGTAAGCCGCAAGCTTTACGCATCGTCAGCATCCTTGAAGAGGCTGCGCAACTTCTTACCCACTGCCACTAAAATATCGCTAGCGCAATCTCTGCTGCTTCCAGTTATAGATTATGCTGACGCCTGCTATCTTGATCTCACAGAGGACCAGCTAAATAAACTTGAGCGTCTTCAAAATGTTTGTATTTGGTTCATATTTGGCTTACGCAAATGAACATGTTTTTGAGTACCGCTTAAAACTCCAGTGGCTTCCTATTCGTCTTCGCCGGAATACTCATATACTCTCTCTTCTTTATAACATATTGTTTAAACCCACCTATCCTTCTTATCTTAATGAACGTTTCAGTTTTCTTAATTGTTCAGGTTCGCGCTCATTACGGTCATCAGAAAACTTAAGCCTTAAAACCCCCCCACACAGCACCACCTTTTATGATTATTCTTTTACCGTCCAAGCTATTCGTCTCTGTAATTCACTTCCAGTTGCGATCAGGCGTGCGAAATCTATTCACATTTAAGGAGCTTGTGAAAAACTTCTACCTTTCCATTTAATCATGTCCTGCTACAAAGCTGCCATATCCGCTATATTCCTATTTGAGATTAATATTATGTTTAAGTAGGTTTATTTATTTATATTATTATGGTATATTTATCGTTATTATTAGTTTTGCTTAATTTATAAACTACACACTATTCTAGTATGTCATGAAATCGCTTTAAAGCGATAAGACCGCCAAATTGTAATTTTGTAAGTTATTTATATTTGTGTTCACATTTATGTTTCATAATGTTGCATTCAAAGTATTATCTATCTATCTAAACTGGCTATCTAAAATGTCCTAAGTACCGTCATAAATGAAGATGGTAGCGTATTCTGAATGTCTCATAATACAGTTATCGTGTTGTGTCAGGGTTTTAAGCAGTGGCAATGGTTTTGGAAGTCGACAGAAAAGTTTGCGATCTCCAAGCTTGAAAGTCATCAAGTTACTCAATGTCGGGCTACAGTTTACTGTGTCGTGCTCACTGGGTTTTGTGATTTCTTTGAATTTAATAGTTGTACAATTAATAGTAGTTGTAGTTGTAATTCGTACTAAACTAGTGGCTCTCTTCTCTCGTCTTCCGCTTGAGAACACCCGTATCCCAAGATGAACCCTATTGGAGCGCCACCTACCGGGTACAGTTGTGAATCGAAACCATCCAGAGACCCACTCAAACATACACAAAAAAAATCTAATTCGGTACAGACGTTTAGGAAACATTCAATGACATACACACATTTATTATTACTTGTCGCCCAGTGGTCGAAATTTGACCGTAATTTTATTAAGGCTGCACGGATTGTATTCTAAGCAATGAAAAATTTAAAAAGATAGAATGTGAGTTTGGATTGGCATTGACAGATGTCGGCTGCATTAAAGACAAACAATACATGTGTCTCAAATACATATGCGTGTGTGTCAAATTCATGGTAGTGTGTGTAGCGTTGTTTTTTGCATAATTAAAAAAAATTAACATTCGGATAACCTTCTCTATATAAACTATAAGTGTGCGAAATTTCATACTCCTCCGTCCCGCGCAAGTTTCGTAAAAACGGGTACAAAGATTTTGCTTCACGTATTAATATATAGATAAAATAAAGCGACTCATATAATAATGATCGAACTTCACTTCAGCTAAGTTCGTTTGATCACTATTATCTAAAGATAGATGAAGAATTATTCATATAAATAAAGATAATTAATTTTATTTCATTTGTATTAAAATAAGCCGGGAATAAAAACGGGGAGTAAGTAAGTAAGCATGTAAGTAAGATAATCAAATTCTCAAAATTTAATTCATCCCCGTATCTTAACGAACACAAAATTAGGGGCACAGCCATTTTAAGAGGGGGCGGATAGAATAACTTTTGTGATTCGTCTAATTAACAAAATCTGGGACTGAGTCGGTACGCGGTACTAATTGCACACGGAATGTGAACACTTACTCTTGTAAGTTGAAAAGTTAGCATGCAAAGTTACGCACCATTGTCACAAAATAAAGAGGACTCAGAAGGTAAGCGTAATACATGTCACTTTCTTTTGGAGAGAGTTGGCTGATTGACTCAGCCGGCATTTTCAGCGTCACAACTTGAGAAACTTAAAGGGTTTTTGGGCGGCGAGTAACTTAAAATCTTTGGAGGTTTTCTAAAGGCATCATGCACTAGTGCGTGTCCCCGTGCCCTACTAGATTCTCAGCGAAGTTCGGTTTGGATCAGGGAGCGGAACAACCTGAGGGCGCCTTTAAAGACTTGGACCTCGGCTCAGCTTAATCGGGCCGTGGTGGTGGGGAGAAGCGCCCAGATAAATCAAATAAAATTACACTAATTCACATAAAATAAAATTCAAATTATATATGCGTTTGTATGAAGGTTACATTCTGTAGTGTCTTTATTTTGTGCCACTGTGCACGGCACACTGAGATAACCTAGGGCGTACTAACGACTGCGCATTGTAAGACTAAATTAATTTTAAGTTTCAAGGAATACACACATTGTTACATATTTACATACTATCCGACTCTCGCTAGACTCCCCTCGGAAGCATTGAAGCGCACCGCCAAATCATAACTATTATAATTATTGAAATGTAACAACTTTTACGGATCTACTTGCGTTTATTTTACACATTACTTTTTAATGTTTTTCCTAACGTAAAACAGAGAAAATGGTTGGAATCTACCACCAGATCCTATCATAAAAAATATTAAATCCCACCAACACCATATTGCCAGACCAAAAGATACTGTAAGCTCTTTCTGCGTAAAACGGAACGCACCTGATTAAATTTAAATGAGGGTATACAAGCTACTAACTAATTATGAGACGACCAACACCTCAGTCTCCCTGTGACCACGGACCCTGCAAAGGGTTCGAAACGTCAGGATAAACATTAAAAAGTAATGTGTGAAATAAACGCGAGTAGATCCGTAAAAGTTATTTCATTTCAATGTGTCGTGTTCGCGTAAACTTTAGAAAACTATATATTATAATTATTTTATGTTCAATGTTTGTTACAAATTTGCAATAAAATTATCATCTATCTATCTACTTTTATGGCCTTCTCCCAAAAAGGAGACCGAGCATCAAAATCACTAATTTTTAATAGATTCGCCGTTAGCACACCGGTGACACTCCGTGTACTCAGTCCGTGCGTGCGGTGTGCGCAATACAAAGTCACACACAGAGACGCTCGTTCACTCGACTCAGCCCTCGGCCGAGGCGGTCTCCAGACCGCCACCCACTCCCCGCGCGCCGCGCAAGGCCCCCGCGCCGATCCAGACGACACATAGGCGCGAGTGATTTTACGAGCACACATGCTTAAGTGTCGCTTCTTTTCGCGGTAGTGTATATATTCTTTGCCGTTAGTGACCTCGACGCTACATTTAGCATAATCAAAGCTCTGAGGTAGAATCTATTCTATCTATAACATCAGTGATAGGTTGCTAGCCGATTGCCTGATGTGCGAGCATGCTTTTCGTCGCCAAAAATAACATAACTATACAATTATAATAAAGCTAAAGAGGGTCGAAAGTACATGGAAGATATTCGAAAAAAAGTTGGCTGGGGATACTTAGAATTGATAACAGAACACGTTCCAACAGTTTTTAGAATTTTTATCTGTTTGTCTGTTTGGGTTCGTATTTGAATGTCTAAATAAAAAAAAAAACCTAACATAAAATACATAAATATAACATTAAAATCATAAAAATACCTAATGGATGTCGACAAGAAGTCCGGAAGGACTGTCTTCCATTGCCCCATACACGACATCAGGAAGGTGCGCAGAGTTGCATTTATTTTGTAGAACTCCAGCACCCTCATGAGCCAGTGTGGCGCCGAGTCATATTTCAGTCATCATTCTTATAATCTATCCAACATGTCGACAGATCCTTTCGAGAACGGCGAACCTGTTGACTTATGGCCATGTCAATAAGGAGCAGCTCCTTAGTACCGCGGGATCCTACATCCATTTTGAGAGGTAGACATAATGGAATTGTTGGTAATTTTCGCTCTCAAAATGGATGTAAGAAGTTTATAAACCGTCGACAGACATGTGATCGGTCTATAATTCTTGGGTTCTGCGGGACTACCTGCCTTATTGAGCAGGTGGGTAACACCTGTTGTTAGAAACTGTGGTAGCGATCCCGACTCTAAGGATGACTGGAACTGGGATGCTAAGCAAGTGTGCGAACAAACTTTTAACGATAAAAGTAAAAAAAAGTGTCGCTCGCTGGTTCCTGACAGAGGCTGGTGCCTGTCAAAGGCTGGTTGGTGCCAATACGTAATGTTATAAATGAATACTATAAAGACAGATGAGTCGAAGTGCTGGCGCAAAGCAGTAAATTACATCTAATCTATTTTAACTAAACTAAACTAAAAAAACTATAAATGAAAGAGTTGCCTCAATCTAATAATACAACGTGTAACAGAAAGGCGCGGTCAAAATGAAAATATTCAAAGTATATCCGATCTAGATCTTGTATGCAGAGTTATTAAGACATAATTATTAACTTTAATATGTAATGCAATTATTAATTTAATACATTTTATTTTTTTTTATTTTTTTAGACCGAAGAGCTGGCAGCTACCTCGGACAAAGAATTAGTCTAGCAATTCAAAGGGGGAACGCTGCCAGTATCTTCGGTACCTTGCCTAAAGGGACTCCTTTTAATAATTTATTTTAGTTATTGTATTATATTGTTTAAGGTTTTTAGTTTTAGGTTCATTGTTATATATTAAATATCTTCTTTATTAACTATTTAGGTATGTAGTAAAGTTTTAATTGGGTTGTGATTTAATATTTCTATTTTCATCATCATCAAAATAAACAAGTCACAGCCCTAGTGATTTAGTTACCCCTGTGTGCTTACATTTATGATCACTGCTGCTTGCTTTGCGCGCCTGACGCGCATGACTTCACTAATATAAATATTTAATTTACAATTGCATGACAAATTAAAGTAAATAATTATGTCTCAGTAACGACACATACAAGATCTAGGTCGGATACACTTTGGATCTTTTCATTTTGACCACACCTTTCCATATACAACACGTTGTATAAAAATAAGGCATGACATGATAAACAACAATTGAGCCAAAAAAATGGTGTAATAAAAATTTATCGTCGTAAGAAAAATGAAAAAAATTAAGGGGGTGCAGCGCGGACGCAAAATTGCGAGTTTCAAGTTTCTTTATGATAGCGAGCGAGCGGCGCGTGGCATTGGTGACAACGGCGCACGACTACGAATACGCTCGCACACTAACATCTGTACAGAGTAGGCTGGTGATTTAATTAGAGCAATGTTTACTTTCGTAAAATCATAGGCGTTTGGGTAAAAAATAATAAAAGTCTTAATATTTTCATATTCATGTTTTTTAATTGAAAAATAAGACAACAGTGCCCTGCGAAATATCAATACAAACATTTTGATGTCGGATCATTGTTTCATTTGTGCTATATTTACAAAGTTTCTGAAGAAATAAGTTTTTAGATATCATTATTTTACGTATTGTTTATGCAGTTTCTGGGTATTTGTTTCAAATTCCAAGACAACCATGACCTAGTGAAAGGATCAAGCTAACCTACACTAGTCCTTTTGATGTATAAGACCTATTCAGCGACTAGCACCAGTGACTTAAAAACACGTAAATTTTCAAATTCCGCGCTGCACCCCCTTAAGAATAGATTTAATCATCGTCATCAGCTTATTTTTATGGCCCCACTCCTGGGGTACGAGCCTTCTCTATGGATGGATAGGGAGAACAGGCCGTAAACCACCACGCGGGCCCAGTGCGGATTGGTGGTAGATTTAATAGGCCAAGACAAAATGTAATTTAGATGTAATATGACCTACCAAGCAAATATCTAAGGAGCATTTTATTTATAAATGGGAATACGCTCTTTTTCAGTAAAAAGTTTCAACATTTTTTAAAAAAGGCGATTACATAAAATGATATAGCCGAAGGTGCCTTTTAGCTCTTTAGCGCCATCTTGTATTTTCCCTTTCACCCGATTAAAAACGTGGCGAGGCATGAATATTTTGATTAATTATCAAGTTTCCACTCCATGAAAGTTGCAAAAGTTACATTGTTATTGCTTGGCAACAAAGAAAAAGTTGCGCCAACTTTTTATATTCAAATTGAGTTGGATCTCTTTTGGTACCTAGCTAGCTGTCTGCTGTACGAAGTTGGGACTTCCCGGTACCCGGTAAGTTGGTAATGATTCCGATTATAGTCGACAAAGGCAACTATTCGTAGCTAATAGGACGCTTGAGTGATCGCTTTGAAATATTTGTTGGCCATCTTTATCTAATATATAAAATTCTCGCGTCACAGTTTTCGTTGCCATACTCCTCCGAAACGGCTTGACCGATTTTGATGAAATTTTTTGTGCTTATCCGGTATCTATGAGAATCGGCCAACATCTATTTTTCATCCCCCTAAATGTTAGGGGTAGTCCACCCCTAAATTTTTTTTAAATTTTTTATGGCAAAACAACGTTTGCCGGGTCAGCTAGTATAATATATAAATCTTCTGTGCGTGTGTATATTGTTGAACTCCTTCTAAACGGCTGGACCGATTTGTATGAAATTTTCCGTGTGTGTTCAAGTGGATTCGAGAATAGTTTAGATTTACAATTGGACTCGGTAGGTGGTGCTGCTATAGGAGTTCATCATGGGATACGGGTGTACTTAAGCAGACGAATGATTTGTTTGTTTTGTTGTTATGGAAACTGTCAAAGCGGTACGAAGCCCGCGCGTCAGCCAGTAGTTTTATAATACAAGACGCTTTTTATTTGTAACATCCAATGGTGTTATGAAGTAAGGTACTTTATGCATACAAAACTTTGAACAATTATGTACTAGATAAAGGATCCAGAACAAAAATGCGTGTTGAAAGTGGTCCTGTTCGCTTATGCCTATACATTTAAATTTCGAATAACAAAATCTGAAAAAACCGGCCCAGTGCGAGTCGGACTCGCGCACGAAGGGTTTCGTACTTTATGACGTTATAAAAAAAACTACTTACTAGATCTCGTTCAAACCAATTTTCGGTGGAAAGTTTGCATGTACATCATATATTTTTTTTTGTTTTATCATTCTTTTATTTTAGAAGTTACAGGGGGGACACACATTTTACCACTTTGGAAGTGTCTCTCGCGTAAACTATTCAGTTTAGAAAAAAATGATGTTAGTAATCTCAATATAATTTTTAATGACCTATCCATAGATACCCCACACGTATGGGTTTGACGAAAAAAAATTATTTGAGTTTCTAAGGTTCTAAGTATGGGGAACCTCCAAAATTTATTGTTTTTTTTTTCTATTTTTGTGTGAAAATTTTAATGCATTTCACAGAATACATCTACTTACCAAGTTTCAACAGTATAGTTGTTATAGTTTTGGAAAAAAGTGGCTGTGACATACGGACGGACAGACAGACAGACAGACAGACATGACGAATCGATAAGGGTTCCGTTTTTTGCCATTTGGCTACGGAACCCTAAAAAACATTGAATAGCATCAACAACTTCAGCTTACTGTGAACCTTAAATCTTAAAAGTAAAGATTAAATGAAGCGTGGCACTTAATCTATACATTAATACGTGAAGCAAAAGCTTTGTACTCCTTTTTACGAAAATTACGCGGACGGAGAAATATAAAATTTTGCACACTCATAGTTTATATAGAGAAGGATTGCAGAATGTTATTAATTTTATAAATAAAAATACTTAAAATCATTATAACAAACATTACACACACTACCATGTATTTGACACACACGCATATACTATACTTATTTCAAAAATTTCAAAAATGGAAGAGGAGCGGCCGAAATCTGTCAAAGTCAATCAAAACTTACATTCTTTCTTTTTAATTTTTCATTGCTTAGGATTATAATCCGTGCAGCCTTAATAAAATTACGAATTTCGAATCGAATTTCGATCACGAAGGGCGACCACTAGTACCTATGAATCGCTTAGGAAAAGAAACGGGTAATAAATACAGAAGGGCTATATGTAACAACTAATGGGTACAATTGAGATCTATATCGTCGGATGCGCGTCTTATAAACAAGTTTGCGTGTTCGTTAAAACCATTAATAGAGTAATTTAGATTAGAAATTAATAGAGAAGAGAGGATAATTAAGATCTACTCTTTTTCATTTATTAATTATCAAGCTATAGTTGTACTACTTTTTTAGGGTTCCGTAGCAAAATGGCAAAAAACGGAACCCTTATGGATTCGTCATGTCTGTCTGTCTGTCTATCCGTCCGTATGTGTACTGTTGAAACTTGGTAAATAGATGTATTCTGTGAACCGCATTAAGATTTTCACACAAAAATAGAAAAAAAACAATAAATTTTGGGGGTGGTAGCTAGCCAGGCGGACAAACAAGCCCTACCACCAACCAAACCGAGTATACAAACATGTACCCCCCGCTGGGGTGTCGGACCCAGGACCTCTGGGTCTAAGGCGGTGGTCTTAACACTAGACCACAGAGGTGGTTAAAACTCCAGTATAAAGACGACACAGATGCATTTCTATTGACAATGTTATTCATAATTTATTTGTCGCACTACCAACAAATGAAATGCTCTCCCAGCCCACGTATTTCCTCCTTCCACAACATGGGGCCATTTAAACGATGTGTGGAGAAGCAACTTTAAATAAATAGAAAATTCTTTAACAAAAAATAAAAATGAACAATGTACACACACATGCCTGCACAACAGACAAACTGACAATTTTATATAATAGACAAATTTTATATAAAAGACCGGCGGACTTCGTACCGCTTTGACAGTTTCCAAGCCAACAAAACAAACAAATCATTCGTCCGCTTAAGAACACCCGTATCCCATGATGGACCCCTATAGCAGCGCCACGTACCGGGTCCAATTGTAAATCTAAACCGTTCTCGAATCCACTTAAACATACAAAAAAATTCATCCAAATCGGTCCAGCCGTTGAGAAGGAGTTCAACTTCTTACACACGCACAGAAGATTTATATATATAAAGACTAGCGGCCCGCCCTGACTTCGCACGGGTGTACTATTGTGTATATTTAAAATTTTTTTTTAAATATAGCCTATATAAATAGCCCCTCAATAAATGAACTATTCAACACAAAAATAATTTTACATTTCGAACCAGTAGTTCCTGAGATTAGCGCGTTCAACCAAAAAAACCCTTTAGCTTTATAATATGATATATAATTATGTATATATTATATATAAAATAGTTTCAATTTGGCGGTCTTATCTCTTTAGAGCGATTTCTTCCAGACTAATGATATAACTCAAATATATATACAATCTGTAAAAAAATAAGCAATAATATTACCACTCAACGAGTGAACAAAACATGAACAAAACATATGACAGCACCTGCGCAAAACGGCATGACGTAATTCGCAAAACGGCAGTAAAAAAAATCTGAAATTGAAAAAAAATTTAAAACGCGCAGAGAATAAAGTTATTGGGAGATGAGAGTGTAGCAAATTTATTCTATTTTACCTATAGTTAAACTTCTTCATACAAAAGTAGGCTCTAAATAAACGATATTTAAGTTTTAAGTCGCGTGGTTGCTCCGGGCGTTAACGCCCGGTTAGTATTTGAGGGGTGCGTACAGTCGGCGGCAGATCAACCTACCTAAAACTGTCAAATTTCTACAATCAATTTTGAACTTGACTGTTTTGTTATAAGGATCAATATTCATTGGACAAATTTGACAGATTTGGGTAGGTTGATCTGCCGCCGAGTGTACATATACCAGGGTATATATAAAGACTTCACTGCTAAAGACTTCACTGCTTAAATAACACCATTAAATGTGGTAAGAAAAAAAATCATATTTTTTTTACTTAAGTTTAATGTTAACATTTTGTACAACCCTATTTTGTTATTAATTGACAAGCTCAAGCGCAGTGCCGGATGAGTGACCTTTGAAACGTGGCACGCTTGTACATCCCGCCGTCTCCCCCGCGCCGCGCTCTCACGCCGCCCGCGCCCGCCCTTTTTGTCTAAAAAATAAAAATTTCTCAGTTATTTATTACTTGTGAAAAAACAGTAATCACCAAACATGTATTGACTGCTCAAATTGTATTGCTTATTTTTTTTTCAGGTTGTATATAAGGTGAGAATGGCTATTGAGGCACAAACTGTCTCCACTAGCAGTCCTCGCCTTGGGTTCTTTGCAAGGCTAGAGTTGGAACTCGTCTGTAGACCTTGACCCTTCTAATGATACTCGATCTTTCTATAAGTTTTTAACTTCAGAGTCTCTAGGCTCCAGCCTTTTGACAACACTGGAGTGAGGTGGAGTAGAGTGGAGTTTCTTGCGCCCATTCTTCTCCACAACTAAAAAATAGACGTCCTGAATGTAGGTAAAAAAATGTTTGGATGATTCATAAGCACTTTTCTAAGTTTATTTGAATAAACAATTTGATTTTGACTTTTTCATGCACGTTCACGAACACAACGGTAAATAATCTTTGGTAGACTATTTCACATCAAATAAATCTGGAAACATGACTCTTACTTTACCGCTAAGAAGGCCCTACAATTGAATCGCTGACGAAGGAAGATAATTATGAGCAGTGACAACGGCAACGTCACATCATATTTCACCAATAAAACGAGAATTGATTTATCAATACCACGAACTAAATGAAAATTCTCCAACTCCACAAATTAATTTTGCAACAGATCCACTCGGTCGCAAAATAAGGAAATTGCAGAAGGTAAGCTTTCATACATGACGCGCTCGAGCAACGCACACAAAGACACGCTACGCGAGTCTACGAACTGTGTGAGTTTTGTTAGCTATCCGTATTCCTTCGATTACGTTAAAGAAAACGAAATTAGTATGGCATTGAAGCAGCGCCTTCTGGCGACATACGAGAAGATTTAAAAGTTTGCCATACAAATTCTCTTTATCGTTAACGAGATCGAATATCAAAAAAACCCTCACACCAAACCACATTCCATGTCCATGAGAGGTGTATATGTGATGTGTGCGACGCTCGAACGCGTTTGTATGAAGCTTACTTTCAGCAGTCTCCTTATTTTGTGTTGTAACAGTCCGCGCGCAGCTGTTGCGAGATTCCGTGTCCGTGAGCGGTTGTCTACTTGTATGTACGTGGCTCGAGCACGTTTGTATGAAGCTTACTTTCAGCAGTCTCCTTATTTTGTGTCGCAACAGTCCACGCGCAGCTGTTGTGAGATTCCGTGTCAGTGAGCGGTTGTCTACTTGTACGTGGCTCGAGCACGTTTGTATGAAGCTTACTTTCAGCAGTCTCCTTATTTTGTGTCGCAACAGTCCGCGCGCAGCTGTTGCAAGATTCCGTGTCCGTGAGCGGTTGTCTACTTGTACGTGGCTCGAGCATGTTTGTATGAAGCTTACTTTCAGCAGTCTCCTTATTTTGTATCGCAACTGTCCGCGCGCAGCTGTTGCGAGATTCCGTGTCCGTGAGCAGTTGTCTACTTGTACGTGGCTCGAGCACGTTTGTATGAAGCTTACTTTCAGCAGTCTCCTTATTTTGTGTCGCAACAGTCCACGCGCAGCTGTTGTGAGATTCCGTGTCAGTGAGCGGTTGTCTACTTGTACGTGGCTCGAGCACGTTTGTATGAAGCTTACTTTCAGCAGTCTCCTTATTTTGCGTCGCAACAGTCCGCGCGCAGCTGTTGCAAGATTCCGTGTCCGCGAGCGGTTGTCTACGTGTACCTACGTGGTTCGAACGCGTTTGTATTGAAGCTTATCTTCTGCAGTCTCCTTATTTTGTGACTCGGAGGCAACAAATTAATTGTGCCACGTCCCAACAGTCTTGATTGCGGTTGACAAGTGTGTCATTTGCGTTAATTATTATGTTTCTCGTCGGCTCATGGAAATGTTGATTTCCTATAGATTTCGCCCGCTTTTGCACTAGAGCTGTGTGAAGCAGCTAAGTGGTGCTCGAAAGAAAATCCACCAACACGATTACTTCTTTCCTTGCGGTGTTAAATGTTTAATGTTATGTTAATGTCTGTAGACATTAAAATATATATTTTTTCTTATCATCATCATCATCATCATCATCTCAGCCAAGAGACGTCCACTGCTGGACAAAAGCCTCCCCCAAGGATCTCCATAATGACCGGTTTTGTGCAGCCCGTATCCAGCGGCTTCCCGCGACCTTTATCAGATCGTCGGTCGACTTTTTGGAGGCCTGCCCACACTGCGCTTTCCGGTACGCGGTCGCCACTCAAGAACTGTTCCGCTCCAGCGGCCACCTTTTCAGTTCTATATTTTCTCACTAGCACTTTTCTTGCGTCTTCGTCCGCGTGCATTTGAGAAGTTAAATATGTAGATTGTTTTATAGTCAGCTAGCTGACCCGGCGGACTTTGTACCGCTTTGACAGTTTTGATAGAAAAGTTTTTCGATATAGTTTTTATGTAAAAAAGTGTTGTTTTTACTATTGTATACGCAATTTTATAATTTTAATAAAACAGCGTGTTTTCAGTTCGACTTGGAGAGCGAATGAGCGCGAAGCAAGATGCGTTTATTTGTCATACATCATTCAGACTCCAAACCGGATGGCGCTAGCTGAGTATATGGGCACAGATGATATAACATTTTTAAATAAACCAACACCACACTCCCACTATATAAAAAAAATCTTAGATTATCTTATTTTTTAACTAAGCCAAAAGCTGTTACAAAAGCCTGATGCGCAATAGCGCACAAAAAGATTAAGTTCAATAGAACTTAAACTTTTTGTTTAAGTTAAAGTTTAAGTTCAATAGAACTTAAACTTTTTGTTAGCAAATCGGCAGGCATGTCAGCTGTACATAAATACATGACATTAACAAACTTTTGAGCAACAATCTCTTTACAAAAATGAAATCTTATATCCATGTGTTTTGACTTGTTATGGAAGACAGGGTTAAGTAACAATTTTTGAGCACTTTGGTTATCATTGTACAGTACAATAGTATAAGATAAACTGTCAGTAATTTCACATTCTAAGTTAACATATTACTTTGTTGTTTGTGAGTTAGAGACAGATAGTAAGCTAGCTTTCTTGGATAGTTTAATCATCAGGAATCCGGACCATAGTTTGAGTCACATTGTGTATCGTAAAGTAACCCATACAAATAGGGTGCCTATCACTGGTAATTCTCACCACCATCTTAGACAGTTGGCTACTGTAGGGAAATATATGTTTCAGAGGGCACGCGGGATACCGCGTGCCCTCTCTCTCCGCGTGTCACAGATATGTGACAATCAACACCTGGCTACTGAGCTTCAGTATGTCAAGCACGTACTACAGGATAATAAATTGAAAGTACCACGGCTTCGTCACAGAAAACGCAATAAACCAACCACAGTCGAGCGCCAACCTGCTGTACTCCCATATATGAAAGGTGTCACTGATAAGATTGGACATATCTTAAAGCGAGCTTCAATCAACACTTACTTCAAGCCGCCGTAGAAGATCAACCAATTTTTACGACCTGTCAAGTGCAACATACCCCTTCAAGATGCAGGCGTGTACAAACTGGACTGCGACTGTGGGCTCTCTTACATCTGGCAAACAAAGAGAAGTGTAGAAACCCGCGTTAAAGAACCTACAGCCGACGTCAAGCATAGGTGTGAAAATAAGTCTTCAGTATGCGAACATGCCCTAACGGGGCCCAACCATTATATCAGATTTGATAAACTACAAATACTCGCTAGAGAACAACGATTCATCCCTAGGATGATACGCGAGGCTATTGAAATTAAGAAATATCCTAATTTCAATAGAGAAGATGGTTGGAATCTACCACCAGCCTGGGATCCCATCATACAAAATATTAAATCCCAGCCCCAACACCATACTGCCAGACCAAAAGATACTATAAGCTCTTTCTGCGTATAACGATTAAATTTAAATGAGGATATACAAGCTAATAACTAATTATGAGACGACCAACACATCAGTCTCCCAGTGACCACGGACCCTGCAAAGGGTTCGAAACGTCAGGATAAACATTAAAAAGTAATGTGTAAAATAAACGCGAGTAGATCTGTAAAAAATGTTTCATTAAACTCATTTATTAACCTTCATCATTAGCTTGTCATTTTTATTCAAACTACTAAGACCTTGTGGCAAATATAGGTTTAATTCCCCTTCTTTTCAATTACAGATAAAACCAGATAAGTGTATATATACTCTTGGTCAATAATTAATTTATTGATAAATTCTCCGCAAGTGATGTTGCATAAAATTAACACAGACAAATAATTTATAAATAGGCATGCAAAATTTCACAACAATTCAATTTAACGATAGCCAAACATTGACTTAAACTTTCAAACCTTATTATCTCAATTCAACGAAATGTAATTTTATTATACATTACCAGTAAGCAGACGAGATATAGGTTTTGTATCAGAATGTTCATTCAAATTGTAAAAAAACATTATTACCTATACATACGGACAGGTCTATAAAGAAAATTTTGATATATGTATGGTTATTCAATGATTCTGATATTGGAAGACAACTGGTTTAAAAAAGGCATTCCATACATAATAATTTTGATCATTATTAAAGTTTAACCAGGATTTAGTTTTTGGGATTTTACAATACGTTTGTGAAACTATTGATAATGAGATATCATTAAGGCTTTGTCGCTGGCTGTAGCAGAGTTAATCAGCAGCCGGAGCTTCGAGTGATCTCCGAGTTGACGTAACCCTCTAAGGCTTAGATGTGTGGCGCAAGACAGGAGATCGTTGACTTGTAAGCCTGGCCACGACCTCAACCACGATCCTCTAAATGCCACTACACATTTACAGAATACATTAAACATGCACACTAATTTAGGCACAAGACACCGTACTCGTAGAACAAGGGTACGACGAGTCGGTTCACACACGCTCTATACCAGGTACAGACATGCAGTGGTTCCCAACCTTTCCCAGACCTAGGACCCTTTTCCTAATGTTTTTGTTAGCAGGGACCACATAAACTGTACTTAAAAAGAAAGTTTAACCTTTATTCAAAACTTAAGGAGCGTAAGTTCAGTAGTGACAGTTTATCTTCACACAAAAATGCTGATGCAAAAATTTCAGCGCCTTGTGGTACTCCTCTAGGAACGCCATATACATATTGTTCTACCCCGGGACCTAGCAAATATATAGCGAAAGTGACAATGCAGGAATAAAAAAAACAATTGTACTGCCTTTTTAATAATTATTCAGTCGATTTAATTATATTGTCCCGCGGGCATTACCGATGCTCTCACGGACCATCTGTGGTCTGCGGACCACCAGTTGGGATCCACTGCTTTAGAGGCACCCTTGGGTCTTTCCGCTCCCCGATCCGATCCGAACCACTCGGAGAATCTAGTAGAGCACGGGGACACGCTCTAGTGCGGGATGCCGTTCCCTCTAGAAAACCTCCGAAGGTGATTCGTTTCACGCGGCTTGAGGAACCCTTTAAAATTGTGGACGCTCCCAAAAAAGCCCCCAAAAAGCTGATAACGCCGTCTGAGGCAATCAGCAAACTCTTTCCAAAAAAGGCGTTTAAGTGCGGAAGCTTTTTTTCTTGAGAGAGTTTTCTGGTTACCCCTGTGCATTTTCATCTTCACCGGTCTTTTAGGGGCGGCAGGGAACATAAAGGCGAGGAAGCACTGTCAGAGGTTTTCTAGAGGGAACGGTATCACGCACTAGTGCGTGTCCCCACGCCCTACTAGGCGAGCGGTAATCCATAGGAAAGGCTCGGGGCCCAGGTGATAGGGTAATCATGTTACGAAACAAAAGAAGAAAAGAATATATATATTCTTTATTGCACATAAACACACATACAGAGAACAGTTTACAAACAATGGTGAGCAAAGGTGGACTTATCTCTAAAAGAGATCTCTTCCAGCCAACCTAAGGTGGAATGGGCGCATCATGTTTAAAAGGAAGCGACAAAAGTGCAAACAAAAATATCTCAACTATGAATAACAATATTAGGTACATACATACAACACATATACTACTATATTAATGATAGATAGATTATAGAAAGATAAGAATCAACTGTTCCATACGTTGCAGTAAATACCTTCATAATTAATAAATAAGGTATGAGAAGGGAGAGCGGACTTTTTGTCACCTATCGATGACCAGCCTTTGCGTAAGTTCAGCAATCGCAGACTTTGTTATATCACCATAGTTTACTTATACTAAGTACAATAATTTCTAATCAAAAAAAAGTTTTAACAAATATAATAAATATATCTTTGCCTGTTTAGTAATAACTACTAACTATTAAATAATCTGTGTCAATATCCACTTGTGCTTTGAACTCCACTCTAATGCGGAAGTCGTCACGCGGATATAGTTATTTGATGCTAAATTAATATTGTCAAACTCGGGTAGCTATTGTCGTTGACGATGACGTCATTAAGGTTGTATTGTAAGCTCTATTGTAGCGATGTTCATAGGAGAGATTGAATTATTCTATATGTTCATGTTTTTGAGTGTGGAGGTGGCAAACGAGATTATGTTTCAGTTCTTTAAGTAAGTTGAGATCGCCTAAAAAAAAATAAAAAAATAAGATATATTTCAATGATGGCGGCGGAGGCCTTTGCTTAGCTGTGGGGCAATCATCATTTACTTTACTTTATAAGATAGATTATTAGTATTAATATTTTATAAATAATTAAAGACTGTCAACAATAGTTTTTTTTATTTTTCACCTTCGTTATCGTAAAATAAAATTTATTCTTGTTTGTCTATAGTTAAACTTCTTCGTATAAAAGTAGGCTCTAAATAAATGATATTAAAGTTTTAAGTCACGTGGCGCTCCGGGCGTTTACGTCCGGTTGGGGTTTGACGGAATTTCCTGCTCCGGACGAATTCGCCCGGTTGATATCTGACTGTCCGTGCACGAGTCTGACGGCAATTTTATGTAAACGTCGATAGTGCTTGACACTATCGATTTAATTTGTCGATACCAATAATAATGACATAGCCCGAAAAGTTGCTAAGCTCAAGTGCCCCACATCGCTCGCAGGACTGATGGCCGCTGGGGCGGAACAGTCCTCGAGTGGTGACCGTTTACCGGAAAGCGCAGTGTCAGCAGGCCTCCAACAAGGTAGACCGACGATCTGGTAAAGGTCGCGGGAAGCCGCTGGATGCGGGCTGCACAAAACCGGTCGTATTGGAGATCCTTGGAGGAGGTCTTTGTCCTGCAGTGGACGCCTTTTGGCTGAGCTGATGATGATGATAAATATTAATGTGATTTTTTTTTGTTTAAATCAGGCTCTTCAGTATGGTTAATTAAGGTAGACACTTTGCTTTTCTTTATCGTTAAAATCGACAGTTATTAATTAGGATAAGTCAAAATCTGCAAATATACCTATATAATTTTATTCCATTCCAAGGAGAATTGTTGTTTTTAAGAAAAGCTGCAATCTTATTCTTTCATTATGGAAAAATAGTTTGCTACCTATCTAACCGAGACTCTCAAACAAGAGGAACCGAAAAACTCAACAACATGTATAGTACTTTCATGGTTCCATAACGCAGATTAATTCTTTTTTGTAGGTAATTTTTCAGATTTTCAAATGCAATTATTCGAGAGATTTTTTCTATTTCTATATAAGTTTCCAAATAAGGCTGATTTTTAAAGCAAGAGACTTAAATTAAAACAAACATATCAATTTACAGGAATGTACCGAACTCCAGAATGATATCATACAAATGAACTGCGAAATATACCTAATGCTGTCAAGGTTTACAATAAACTGCTTTCTGAGGTTAAATCTTTGAATGATGCAAAGTTCTTTAATGCATTAAAGCTACTCAAAGTGTCCATATAGTTTAAAAAAAAATTGGAATAAAAAACGTAATGTTATAGTTTTAAGTAAATTCTATGTTGTAGGTGTTGTTATTTCTGTCAGAAATTAACTATTATTTTGCTGCTTATGTTGTATTAATTTAATAGGTTTTTGGTTTTGATTTTTTTGATTTTTTGTCATCAGTTAAGTGTTTGCGGATCTTTAATTCACAAAGGCGACATAAATCAATAACTTCTTTTGATGCATACATAGGCCACCACGACTTTTTAAAGGTGCTTAAGCAACTTTCTCAAAAGCCGGTCATCGGATGAGTGATCAAAAATTTATCATCTCGAGATCCTCCGTGCTTCGGAAGGCACGTTAAGCCGTTGGTCCCGGCTGCATTAGCAGTCGTTAACAACCACCAATCCGCACTGGGCCCGCGTGGTGGTTTATGGCCCGTTCTCCCTATCTATCCATAGGGAAGGCTCGTGCCCCTGCAGTCGGGACATAAATGAGCTGATGATGATG
This sequence comes from Eudonia mercurella, assembly GCA_963082485.1. Taxonomy (NCBI): domain Eukaryota; kingdom Metazoa; phylum Arthropoda; class Insecta; order Lepidoptera; family Crambidae; genus Eudonia; species Eudonia mercurella. The sequence continues at coordinate 8,344,855 of OY720046.1, forward strand.
ATGATGATGATGATGATGATACTGTAATGTCACATCAAAATGTACAAGTAACAGCCCTAGTGGTTTAGTAACCTCTGTGCCTGTGTTCTTACATCTTTGATCACCGCTGCTTGCACTAATATAAATATTTAATTTACAATTGCATGACAAATTAAAGTTAATAATTATGCCTTAGTAACAACACATAAGTATAAATATGTTTAGATAAAATAAACATTTTTCTATTTTATTTTATAAAAGATCTATATCGGATACACTTTGGATCTTTTCATTTTTACCACACATTTTTCTTACACGTTGTAAAGTTATAATATCAAATTTGAATAATAACAATAATACGGGCTGAAATGATAAAGATGATAATATGTAGAGATAAAAGTATCTTTACATATTATCATCTTTATCATTTCAGCCCGTATTATTGTTCAAATTAGGAAGGTCGATTAAAGAATCGACCTTCCTAATTTGAAATAAGAGCAGAAAAGAGTATTCGTGGTTTTATTTCTCGGACTGTTTTTGAAGCGCTTATCGGCAATATAGTCCTATTGGTCGAAGATCTCTAGATACATGGTTTAATTTCCCAAGCTGTGTTTGAAGCGTTTATTGGTAATCTAATACTATTATTGGTCGAAGATCCCTAGATATATGGTTTAATTTCCCGAACTGTTTTTGAAGCGCTAATCGGCAATATAGTGCTATAATTGGTCGTAGATCCCCGACTATACATCGCTAGAGTCCACGCTTTGGCCCATACACTAATAGCATAGAAGAGCCAACCCTCGGATTTGCTTTATTATAATTCCAGAGCTGTGCTCGTGTCGGGGTGTAATTAAATGTGGTCGGATTCTGTCGACTTACAAGCAAAGAGGATTATATGATATTCAATAATTATGAACATTGTATAGTTCGGGTTAAGACGGATATTTGATATTTGAAAGGCTTTGACAGTGTACCATGTAAAGTTTAAAATATGTCCATTTAAGCTGACCTCCCACTTGAAGGTGTAGCGCGTAATGTGTCTTATTCTGTAACAAGTGAGGACGTATGCTGCGCTGGTCAGACGGAGCCGGCTGTTTGGGCAGTTGCACTCATCCTAACCGACGCGGTGCTGAGGGCCACGACTTTCCTGACACTCCCCGCGACAGTCTCCAAAGCGTAGAGGGCTATGCTCAGGGTTTCTCTGTGTCATTGAATCAGAAATGAGGAGATCCGCAGAAGAACAAAGGTATGTCCGTACATAGTCCGAAGAGTTGCTAAGCTCAAGTGGTAGTGTGCAGGGCATATTGCTCGCAGGGCTGATGGCCGCTGGGGTGGAACAGCTTTTGAGTAGCGACAGCGTACCGGAAAGCGCAGTATGAGCAGGCCTCCAACAAGGGGGACCGAAGACTGGTGAAGGTCGCGGGAAGCCACTGGATGCGAGAAGCACAAAGCCGGTAGTTGTGAAGGCCTGTGTCCTGCTGTGGACATCTTTTGGCTGCGATGATGAAGGTCTAAAAGTAAATGTTTAGAAGTTGTAAAGACGTATCTTTTGTTTTCTTCTAGTAGAATTTGCGAACGAAATATCCCGCGGGGTTCTAACTGCGCGGGGTATATGGGGTTAGCCTGGTGCTATGGCTAACCTACTATGTATAAACCTAGGACACCCGTCTACCGCTTGGGCGGGATCCCAAGAACTATAAGGTTTACGACACACCACGATAGTCTCTTTTGGACACGTTTCTTACCAAGGCGCCACACTCCCCGGGTGCGAGGCGATGCCTCAATAAATACGAATTTATTTACTTCAAATAAATAGAAAAGACATAGGTATTTAGACAATTATAATATAATGCCATTAATATACACCGATATACCTTATATTATACCTTCTACATCACAAGTGTTAATAAAAAAATAAATCAAAGATTAAATCTTTGATTTTGTAGTAAATAAAAAAAATACAAATATATAAAGTCTTTGGGCAGGGTACGGTTCGAGAGGGCCTATTAGATTAATTGGTTAAATGTTAAAAGTTTTATTTTTTAAAACTTTTAACTTTAAACTTCTTTGACAAAAATTAAAATTCTTTGACAGATAGAATGCTACATGCCTTGCGGGTAACATAGGCTACATTTTATTCTGATAAATGGTAGTTATCAATTCAAAATCGCAAAATTTGTAAATCAAATCGGAAAGAAAAGTGCCGCTTGGCTGCTTTATCGGCGTACGTTGATCAAACGGTTAAGTACACATGAAAACAATGTATCACAAAAATATTAGTCATCCAATGATGAAAAAAAAGTCAGCGACACGATATACCTAGCTTTTATAGTAAAGCCACAATAACGTTATTAATTATCACACTAATATTTAAAGAGGGAAAATTTATAAATTTGGAATTGGGAGATAATCACCAAAAGTACTGATCCGATTCCAAAAATTATTTTACCAACGTTTTAAATGCAACTTCAGGTGCACAAAAACTATATTTTATTTTGATGAACAGTATTTTACAAATCTAAATCTTAAAATTTCTAAAAGAAGTCAGAAAAAAGAAGCGCAGCTTGGCTAATTCATCAGCGTGCACTGACCAAACGGTTGAGTATACATGACAGTGATGCACTAAAGTTTATTTATTTTTTAGTAGATTTAAAAAAAAGTCAGCGGCACGATATACTTTCTTAGCTTTTGTATTTAAGCCACATTTTTCTTGTTAAAAATTCTTTTTACATTTTCTTTTTACTTTCTACATTCTTCTTATTCTCATTACTTTCTAATTCTTTTTACTTTTTACATTTAAGCCACATGTTTCTTGTTAAAAATTATTTTGATTTTTCAAGGTGATTTTAAAGTGTACTTATTATAGCCACAATATATTAATCTTTACAAAAATCAATAGTTTCATCACCCGAGAAATTTCATGACGATAAAATTTGCCTTTACAGCGTCTAATTTGGTCGCTTAGTTTTGGAAATATAAAAATATAAATTAAAAATAAGTGACAGAGAAATACGTGCAAATTTTATTATTTCCCTCTTTGACCATCTACTTAAAGATAAAATAAGATTTTTTTTTGCTATTACAATTATGATGGCGGAGCTCGATGGCGCAGTGGTTAACGCGCCCGGTATGTGAGTGCTGTCGTTAAGTAAATTTCGCAAAGGCCGGTCATCGGATGGGTGACCAGAAATTTATAATCTCGAGCTTCTCCGTGCTTCGGAAGGCACGTTAAACCGTTAGTCCCGGCTGCATTAGCAGTCGTTAAAAACCACCAATCCGCACTAGGTCCGCGTGGTGGTTTATGGCCCGTTTTCTCAATCCATCCATAGGGAAGGCTCGTGCCCCAGCAGTGGGGACATAAAATGAGCTGATGATGATGATGATGATGATGATTACATTGTTGTTTTGAAGACATATTTAGATGAGATTGTTGTAACTAGCCTTACAAACTTAAAACAAGCCCTACCTAAAATCGAAACCGAGACCTCTAGGTCTGGTTATCTATCCAATAAACCGCAGAGGCGTTTGCTGTTCTAACCTGGAGAAAGCAAAATCCATTCTCCAGCACTATTGTCAGTGACGCTGAAATCGAACTGGACAATATAATAGATTGGCTTGCGAAGTAAATAGTGGGTATGGAACATTTTAAAGACGCAATATATTCCATTACCTATATCGTCGGAGGCCAAGTATCATCCAGATGTCTTTGGTTCAGTTCCCAGGTCGACAATGTGTGTTGCTGATTTTCGGAAGCATAGTTCCGTTGGTGATCACTAACCCGCATTTCCCGCACCCGCTTTGTGATTAAGCCAATACCTACCAGTAGTAGCGATGCCTTGATTTCAATGATGCAGGACTTTGCCAAGGAGTGGGATAGCATATAGTGCTAATTATGAATGAGAAATAATAAATTGATCCACAAAAAAATAGTAGGCTTGCACCTGAAATGCTAAGTTAGCATCTAAATAGTAGTTTAGGTGCTAACTTTGTATTTTTGTGGGTTAGGTTAGGTTAGTTTGGTGATCGATTAAATACAACCCATTATTAATATGTGTGGGTAATGGCACAAAACCAAAAAAAGATTTGCGAAACAATTTAACCGTAGCAATCATTCTTACATCATCAGCATCATCATCATCATCATCAACTGGTCACCGCATATTCTTAATTAGATCTTTTTTTTTCTATTTTTGAATTTATAAGTCTCAGTGGCAAACAGTCGCACTGGTGGGTAACGAATTGAGAAAAGGGTGCATTTCCCATGAACAGCAAATTCATAGTTTTTCTACCAAAACAAGAAACAATGAACACTGTAAATAGAGAAGCTTTGTTACATAGATAATTGAAGTAAAACAAAAAACTAAAATATGTGGAAAATTAAATTAGGTACTACTATAGGATTAGACGCGGTGCGCCCATTCCCCTGTCTTCGTTTGGTGCAGGCACTGTCAGGACACGGATGTTTTTGAAGTGAAAACTTCTTTAGCGGCGTTGTGCACTTTTTTTGGAATGGGTAAAAAATGTTAAACTCGCGTCAGGACACGTGACCTGATCGAAAATTCGTAAGACGGATGGAGAGTAGAGGAATGGGTAAAAAATGTTAAACTCGCGTCAGGACACGTGACCTGATCGAAAATTCGTAAGACGGATGGAGAGTAGACAGCTGGCGCGGCGTAATATAAATTTTTAATATAACTTAATATAACTTTTTAATGTAATATAAATTGTCATGTTTGTGTACGATAGCCCAATAAATAAATATTGTACTCTACCACATAAATGAGAGTACTTTTATACTGATAATTAAAGCAATTCGTGCAAAATTATTCCCTAACCATTTCAAAATACCAAAAATGCACAACGTTAATATTCAAGTTTTCACTTCTGCCGGCACTCCCAGAGTGCAACCCGTCGTTTTTTTTTAAGTACCTGCATTAGATCGCTTAGAGAATGGCAAGCCCATTGTGCCACCATTATACCGGAAGATACTGCTACAGATACTGCTCAGCATTGCGTGCAAGAGTGCACAATTTCGGAATTTGGACATAACTAGCCTTTGCCCACATAACTGGTATATTACAGTTACTATTACATTACAATACAAGTTACAATTACAAATTATAATATACAATTTTATGGTACGCTAGCTGACCCGGCGGACTTCGTAACGCATTTTTTTTTATATACCTATCGTCAAACATTAGAGGTTTTTATGCAAAACTTATGTAAAAGGAACTGAGATTAAAATCACATGATTTTCAATAAAACAAGTTATTTATTTTTAATATTTATCATTACAATGACTTTAAAATGGTAATACGTAAGGAAACAAAATAAATATTCATTATCTCAGCCAAACGACGTCCACTGCTGGACAAAGAACTCTTCCAAGGATCTCCACAACGACCGGTTTTGTGCTGCTCGCATCCAGTGGCTTCCCGCGACCTTCACCAGATTGACGGTCCACCTTGTTGGAAGCCTGCCCACACTGCGCTTTCCGGTACGCGGTCCAGTAGTTTTTGAGTTTAATTGTTGCAAACATACATATGTACATACAAAAATACAAAGATTCTTATCTCCACATACAAGACAATAATAAATAAAAGAAAAAAATCGTTGCTTCAAAGAGTTTTATTTCCCATAAACCTGGTCAGTTATGAAATAAAATTTAAATAACAAAACGAAACAACAATCACTTGGTGTCAGAACTCTATACAGTTACCTCTGTATATAACTTTCTCATCTTTGTAATTCATACAATTGAAGAGACACACGTTCATAAAAGTCTTGTTAAGCGTTGTGCATACAGGAATGTACGAATTTGGGCATCTTTTACAATCACGTATTCTGAATAAATCGGGCAATATTTTGTCATATTTTTTTGTTGTCGCCGACCAGAAGAGCCATGGCTTCACGAATGGAATGAGCAAGATGATTGGTACCAAAAAGTCTAAAAATAATAATGTAAACGTAAAATTGGTGACATTTTAAGTGCCTTACAAATAAACAGAGGTTAAGCTTTGAATAGTCATTCCGTGTTTATTCTCTTTTACTCCAATTTGGTAACGCCTCGATGGCCGAGTGGTAACGCCTCGGTGGCCGAGTGTGCCGGGTTCAATTTCGACCTGGGCAGTGAGTTTCGGATTTATTTGGTGCAAAGCCTGCGTTTGTAATCACCAACCCGCATTTGGCCAGCGTGGTGATTAAGCCATTACCCATCAATTGTAGTGATAACTTGATTTCAGTGATGGAGGCCTTTGTCCAGCAGTGGGACAGTTATAGGCTATTTACTTACGAATTTGAAATGAAGGTTACATAACGGGAACAAAACACGAAATATGTATTTGCAGCTTATTCTCTGTTTATTTGTAAAGCCCTTAGGGCGTCCGCTGCACGGGCACCTGCGCGGCGGATGCTATAAGTGATTCGAGTTTTCAACTTACAAAAGAGTTTCATTACCGAAAAATACTTCTTCAACTTTAGTTCGAATAAAACACAATAATGGCGGGTTACAATTTTTTTATTACGTCGTCAAGGTAAAACCGTTCCGCAATTAGTAACTACACTTAATTACCCCGTAATATTGCGTGACTTATGAAATTAATACATTTTATGCTGAAACTTGACAACTAACCTAACTGCCGCTGGATGAAATCAACAGCTTAGCATTTATTAACGTAATCACTAAAAGGCCTCTGCATATTAAGGCGAGTCCACGCTTGCGCACGTGCACGAATCTCGATCCGATTGGAACCTCTCTGAGAATCTAATAGCGAACGGGGACGCGCTAGCGTCATGGCGTTCCCTCTTGAAAACCGTTTGACGCTGTTTCGATCTTTCGGCTTGAGAAACCTTTTAAGGGTGCGCGGTCCGTAAGTGACAAGTGTCATATATTTTATTTGAAATGTCTTCGTCCACATTTATTTGATGCCGCGAGGCCATACTAATTTTGTATGGGGAATTTAACGTGTTAATTTGAAAAATAATAATTTTTAAAACCGCTCGATGAATCGAAAATGTGAGATGGACGATTTGTAGTTCAGACATTGGTGATTGTTTAAACATAATTAACATAATTAGCGGTGGAAACAATGGGTCCATGGGGGCCGGAGGCAAAGCAGCTGGTCAAAGAGTTAACAGCTCGCCTTATTGAGGCCTCCGGTGACAGGAAGGCTGGCAGCTACCTTTGCCAGCGTATTAGTTTGGCAATCCAAAGGGCCCACAGTTGGAGGACATCTTTTATTTATAGGTCTTTAGTTTTTTATTTTCTAATTATTTTTTCTGTTTTTTTTTAAATTAAGTTCTGTGTTTAAGTTTGTTTAGAATTATAATAATAAAATTAGAGGTATAATAATTTAGATAAACTATAAGATATCAACTAAACGCCGCCACTCGTTTTCGAGATTTTTGCCCAACTTTAAATTATATTGTAGAAAAAACTATAGTGTGTTATGAATTTATGGGTCGGACTAATTGTAAACACGTCCCCTCTGATACTAAATATATTTATTGTTTATGTAATACGATAACTTTACAGGTTTTTATTTAGCCCTGTAACTTTGTTTGTTTGTTGGGTCAAATCTAGTAGTTGAAATTTGACCCCCTTCCTGTTGACGGATTGAGCTGAAATTTTGCATGCATGTGTAAAACGGTTGACAATGCCAATTATTATGACACGAGTCTGTTCTGTTTGATCCATCTTGACGAGTACTTTGGTGTTAGATGGTAACCAGGGTCTGATGATGGAGCTGGAAGATGGCCATAGGAACTCGGTAATCAAACGACTCAAACCCATCGAGTTTGGGCTCGTATGATTCGTCTTGACGAGTACTTTGGTGTTAGATGGTAACCAGGGTCTGATGATGGAGCTAGAAGATGGTCACAGGAATTTGGTAATTAAACGACACAACCCTATCGAGTTTGAGTTCGTATGATTCGTCTTGACGAGTACTTTGGTGCTAAATGGTAACCAGGGTCTGATGATGAAGCTAGAAGATGGTCACAAGAATTCGGTAATTAACCCGTCCCGCGCTGTATGTATAATTAGCGGGCCACCTTACGTACGACCGTGCGTACATATGGCGCGCGAGGACTTAAACGACACAACCCTATCGAGTTTGGGCTCGTATGATTCGTCTTGACTAGTACTTTGGTGCTAGATGGTAACCAGGGTCTAATGATGGAGCTGGAAGATGGCCAAAGGAACTCGGTAATTAAACGACACAACCCCACCCATTTTCTTTTAATTTTTTTCATCATATATCAACTTAACCGTGACTACACTTTTGGCTTTCTTTGGTCACCGCACCCTTAAGTTTATCGCAACCCCCGAAAATCCGGTGACGCTGAAAAGGCAACATAGGCCATCAGTAAACTCTCGAGAGGAGCTCGATGGCGCAGCGGCTAGCGCGTTCGGCTTGCGATCTTGCCCGCTAAGTAACTTTCGCAATGCCGGGTCGCCTGATGGGTGACCAATTAAAAACATCTCGAGCTCCTCCGTGCTTCGGAAGGCACGTTAAGCCGTTGGTCCCGGTTGTTGTCGTAAGATGGCAGTCGTTAAAACCCACCAACCCGCATTGGGCCAGCGTGGTGGGTTATGGCCCAATACCCCCACGTGCTACTGATCATGTGGGAGGCCTGTGCCCAGCAGTGGGACGTTTATAGGCTGATGATGAAAAACTCTCGAACTCGAACAGTGCGTGCAGTTATCGTAAAATACATTTTTCACTTTTTCTGGAGGTGGGTGCTAGCGGCTGCAACGTAGTTTTAAGCTTACGCAGCTTTATCATACATTTATATTTGCGCTGCGCTGTGTTTTTGATTTTTAAAAAAAATAATCATTGTAACTTTGTTCGCTCGCAATTGCGCAAGTGTTGATCTTTGCACGCGAGCTGCGCTTTCCTTACATGCGAACTGTTCGCGTGAAATGTGCGCGCGTTGAATGTAACGCGAGTACTACCATAGCTTTCCGACCCTTTCGGCCCTTTGCGTGCACGGTTCGTGCGCGTGCGCTGCAAGTGCGTAGGTGTGAATCCACCTTTAAAGCAACGTATCATACTCGTAAATAAAGGAAAGTGAAAGCAAAAGCTAGATATTTAAACTGTCTTCACTCTATTTTGGTAATACACATTAGACCATGATGACTCTTGGCAGATCGCTCACACACGCGAAGCAGACTACGAAGAGCAATAATCGACAGGCTCAGCAGGACCATTGTCTTTGGCATAGAGCTTATGTTATTTATTGACCGCGACTCCGTCTATATCGCCTGCATGTATACTGCTGAGCTCGGCGATCAAGCGCTCCATGTGCACGTGAAGAGCGTAGGCAGTAGTAAAAGGTATGTAGGTAGTACAAAAAAAAAGAGGGCGGATCTATTCTGCTGCTATTTCTGACCAATATGAGCAGTATAGACAATCAGTCTAGTACTTACCGATAAACCTGTGTTTTTATATACCTAATCACTTTGTAGCTGCCTCTATTGTACTATTCAATGCACATTGAATTTTGTTTCATGTTTCATTCTAGTATGTATATTATATAGAATCAAACATGAAACAAAATGTTTGTGAGTCATGTAACTTAATGTGTCTCGCCTTCTCTCACACTTCCTTCACCACCTCTTATCATGTCAGTGATTGATAATTGATACAATATGTTACTATTTGTTGTCGTTGTATCATCATCATCTTAACCAAAAGACGTCCACTGCTGAACAAAGGTTTCTGAATCAAGGATCTCCGAAACGACCGGTTTTGTGCTGCTCGCATCCAGCGGCATCTCACGACCTTTATCAGATGATCGTCGGTAAAGGTAAAAGCCTTTATCGTTGTCGTTTAGTGTTAGAAAATTTTGATTTAAGTTTTATCTTCTGACTGGACAGCATTTTTACAAGCTTTTATTTAGTTTCACCCGTCCCGATGTTTGTTTGTTTGTTTGTCTGTCTGTAATCAAATCTTGCAAGTTAAATTTGATCCAATCCCGGTTATCGATTGAGCTAAAATTTTGCATGCATATGTAAATCAGATGACAACGCAAAATTATTATGACATGCTGATCTGATGATGGAACCGGCTATAGGAACTCGGTAATTAAACGACACAATACCCCATCGAGTTTGGGCTCGTATGATACGTCTTGACGAGTACTTTGGTGCTAGATGGTAACCAGGGTCTGATGATGAAGCTAGAAAATGGTCATAGGAACTCGGGAAAATAAGTTCGTTCGTTCGATCGTTCCGTTTGTTATGAATGTGGATTCTGTCTTTGATTAGATGGATTAGATGGATGATCCAATGCCAAGGTGAGCACGTGCCGAGGGCTGAATGGTATGAGGATGTATAAACATGTCATTCAAAAATACTAAAAAGTTAAAAATAAAATTAAAAGAAAAAAACCTTTTTAAAAACAAGCTTTTATTACTTGTTAATAAAAAAAGAACTAAAAAGTTAAAAATAATTTAATTTAAAAATCTCGTTTTTATCACAGACCCAATTTTTTATAATTAAAAGCGTATTTTCAATATTTGTCCAGAACGGTAAGGTCACGTTGTATAATAATATGTTAGTTTACAGGGTACTAGCACTTTGCCCGCGACTTCATCCGCGTGGATTTAATGATTTAAAAAAAAAACTTTTTAATTAAAAAAAAACTAAAGCCTTTATTGCTCGCAAATAATGTAGCATTCTATCAGTAAAAGAATTTTTGGAATTGGAAGAGTAGTTCAAGAGATTGCCTTTAACAAACAAACAAACAAATTCGCAAACTTTACCTCTTTATTATTAGTAATACCTATAGCAGGGGTCGCCAAATGGCGGACGTCGGTCCGCATCCGGACCGCCTACCCATTTTGTGCGGACCGCGAAAACACAGCAACGTACATTACAGAATACTTCATTTAATAAAAATGTATCCCCCGCATTATCATTTATTAATAAATATGCAGAACAACAAAAATTATTTTTGAAACTTCTTACTCTGTTTGGGTCAACATATATTTGTGAAGCAGCATTTTCGAAGATGAACTCCATTAAGAATTAAATTTTGATCTCGACTTACCGATGAATATCTCCAGGATTTAATGTCAATAGCTTGCACCAATTTTACTCCAAACTTCAGACAGATAGTCCGCAACAAAAAATGTCATTTTTCTCATTGATATGAAAGAAATACCTTTGTTATTTCCGTAATTACATTTGTTTATTAAATATTTTTTTCTATAAAATGTTGTGCGGACCGCAATGGTCATTTCATTTCTTAAAACGGACCCCGAGCGAAACTAATTGGTGACCCCTGACCTATAGAGTGAATGCGCCGCTGATTATGGTCTTGAATAATAACTAATTTACGTTTACTTGTCTTTATACAAATATTGAAAATAAACAAAATTAGGAAAAACGATGGTGCGTGTGTCAAAGCTGTCAGCGCAATCGCTCGATCTGTGCGCCCTTTCGGCGCTTGCTTCAGGACGTCAGTGGACTCGAACATAGAATATAGAATAGATATATAGTAAAATTTGTTACCTACTTTTATGTGTTTGGCTGTAAGCTTACCTTATTAAATAAATAAATAAGTGTAGATATATCTAGGTACTAGCGGCTGCCCGCGGTTTCACCCGCGTGGTTCCCGTTCCCGTGGGAATATCGGGATAAAAAGTATCCTATAAGTAAATCCAGGTTATAAACTATAGATGTATGCCGAATTTCATCCAAATTCATCCATCCGTTGCAACATGAAGAAGCAACAAATATACACACATACACACAAACTTTCGCATTACAGTTATTTTTGTAACTGTGTAGCTTAAAATAAAATATGTTTTATAACTAGCGGCCGCCCGCAGTTTCACCCGCGTGGTTCCCGTTCCCGTGGGAATATCGGGATAAAAAGTATCCTATATGTTAATCCAGGTTATGAACTATCTGTATGCCGAATTTCATCCGTGAAGAAGCAACAAATATACATACATACACATAAACTTTCGCATTTATAATATTAGTGTCATTCCTTACTTTATTCATAGCGTCACTCCACCTATCCACGTCACTACACGCATCTCAACCACATGACAGTAATGTTTGACAAAATTTATTTAATAGAACATACATATACCCTTATACAATATTCTCTTTTTTTCGTATGGCAAACAGTAATAAAAGCACGCGTTCATAAAAGTGATGTTATGAACAGTGCACACTGGAAAATAGACGTTGGGGCATTGGGCACAGGTCACGTTTTGCTCATACAGGTCTGGCAAGATGATCTCATTTACTCTTGGTGTGGTGGGAGTCAACCATCGTTTTCCGTATGAATCTGAGGTGGGTACCCAGAAGAGTAGAATGCACAATGCAAATAAATCTGTAAAGAATACAACTTTTATGTGCATATATAATAATATTATGTATCGCATCAGCTCATTTTATGTCCCCACTGCTGGGGCACGAGCTTTCCCTATGAATGGGTAGGGAGAACGAGCCGTAACCAACACGTGGGCTCCGTGCGGATTGGTGGTTGTTAACGACTGCTAATGCAGCCGATACCAACAGAGGAGCTCGAGATGATAAATGTTTGGTCACCTATCCGATGCCTGGTCTTTGCGAAAGTAGGTTAACCTCAGCATTTGCAGATCGGCCGTGTTAACTACTACGCCATCGAGATAGAATTTAGTTTTTTTCGTTTGTTTGCTGTTTTTCTTAGACGGCCTGTACAGCATTACTGGAAATTGAAATTTTGAGTGATCGAGATTACAAAATTAAGGGGTCCAGGCGCGAAGACAACTAGTACAGTGTGAAAACAGCGCGGCATCACCTTCATTCTAACTCTCGTTTATTCTGCTTGCGTGATGACATCCTTTCTAGAAACTCTCCAACAGTGTTTCAAACACACGGCTTGAGGAAACCTTCAAGTTCCTCGTCATCCCCCAAAAATGTCACGCCGCCTCCTTTTGGGAAGTAGAATGAGGGCAACGTCGCGCTGTTTCCATGCTGCATCAGGTATCTTCGCGTCTGGACTACATTTCCACTTAACATCAGGTGGAGTAGAATTTACTGAGTCCGCGTGGTGGTACGGTCCGTTCCCCCTATTCATTTATAGGGAAGGCACGTGCTCCAGCAGTGGGGACATGAAATGAGCTAGTGATGTGATGAGGATAGTGATGGTGGTACAAAAGTTAATTTAAAATTAGTTTATTGGTTTAAAATAATTAGAAGTTTGAAGTTCGTATGGATTACTAAATTACAAAAACACAAATGTTAAAAAAATTTCCACGAGCAGGATTTGTACCTGCACCCTTCTGACATACCGGGTCAGGTGCTCTCCCAATTGAGCTATCGTGATTCTAACCAGCCCGCCGAAATTATTCAACACTATTTACTTTTATACTATGAAAGCCAAAGGCACAGTATTACTATTTCATACAGTAGGGTATCGCCTTTGATGTGGGGCGATGCCGCCGCCCGCGTAGGTATTCACGCAGTCGTTCGCCGATATGCAAGGGATGTCATAAAATTCAAAATCAAATATAATAATCATTTCGCACCTTCAGAATTAAAGAGGCCTATCTCAAAAAGACAAGTTTTTAGAAAACGTCGATTAAAGATTCACAAATCTATACATTTTGTAGATAATGGGAGATATTTAGCTGTACTTTTCAAATATCCAATTTATTTTAATAACATTGAATGCTCGACTTATTTATCTAGATTATCTAAATCAATAAATAGTAAAATAAGAAATTATAATATTATATTTTTATTTATTTAAATTTACTGCCAATTTGGGTCTCTTTTTGATTAAAATCATTGTTTTTTAAAAAGACTTTTTGGTATTTAGGTCTCTCTAATTCTGAATATTTTCATTAAATTTTAATTATTTTCAGTATAGCAGTAACTCAATAACGAATAAGTCACAGCTGCATAGAATTTTTTTGCTATACAACAGACTCAATCAGTAGTAGGTCTACACTTTATTAAAAATAGTTACGTTTGCATACCTTACTTTTCAGTCGTGTACCGGCCTAATTACAAATGGGTCTTAACAAATACGAACACGCAGCGACTTGCTCGTTGTACTCGCGACTTACTACTGCTTGCGTCTCTTTAAAACGAAATAGACGCAGGGGAAGAGGGCGGCGTGAAACAGACCGAAGTGTTAGTGTCTCTTTCTCTGCGCTGCAGAAAGTCTTTCTTTTAATATGAGTCGATGAACATGGTTGTTTAAAGTCGTTTCGTGACTCAAAGTAAAAATCTCCGAATTTCGGAATGAGTCTCTTTAATTCTGAAGGTGCGATTTATTAACAAGAATAAACCATTATACATATTCACAAATGTTGCACTGCTAAATATTTACGTGAAGGTTTATTTTAGATTTAAATTTTTAACAATATAATAAATTCGCATTCGGACTGCTTAAAAAATGAAAAATAACAAGCCCAGAAATCTTAAATATAAACTTTAAAGAATTGACGCTTATAGAACCTCGTCTGTATTGGCACGTATTAGTTAATAGTTATGTGTTGTAAAAATGTTCATTATTAATTAATGAGAAGTTGGCAAAATAAATTAAAAAAGCTATTTAGTCATTCTGTTGTTGGAGCAGAAGAATTCGGTCATTATTCTTGTAGTTGGAGTACCCTGCACTTCACCAACAATATACATTTTACTATCCATGTAGCTACATACATTCCAACAAAGACAAAGAACAAGTTATTACGAAATTATAGGAAAAACTTACCTTTGTCACGGGGAATTTATATATGATATTTTAAATATGTTGTGTTTCGACGTCGACTTACAACCGATACATAACAATGTGTATGCACCATTATATTCAATAGGAATCACTGAACGTAAATTTAAAAAAAAACTTTTAAAACCCGCAGTACGCGCACGTGGCTGCCCTTCACGGTAGCTCCCACAAACTGCGCTTGTTTGTGGGACACTCGCCGCAGCACCCGCTTCCCCGCGGGTTCCCCTCCATTGCTCTGCGAAGTACGTTCGATACCCAACTGTACGAGTATGCTTTTAAAACTGTGCCAAAGGCGCCCATTCAATGTCAACAACTACCGTCGTTAACATCCGGTCATAATATTTTTACAAATACTAAAGATCAGTTAAGAAGTAGGCAAGCTATTTATATAATTTTTGTGTTTTTGTAATTTGTTTCGCAACAAAATTTGCGTTAAAATTATATAAACAAAACAAAAACATTTGAATACTAAATTGTTAACGACTCCCAATAAAAGTACTTACATAGCTTCATTACGAGTATATATTATTTAATTCAATTTAATATATGTAAAAAGCATTTAATTCACTATGTGTGTTTTAAAACTCGTCACACGGTTCACTATGTGTGTTATCGAATTAGTAAAATTATCGCATATTTAGCTGTAATTAAGCTTTTAATCATCCTTTTTGGTAATTAAGTGGCTTATGTGCACGTGTTTTTTTCACGTGTTGGTAAACGTGCTCTTATTAATGAGTTATTAAAATTTGAATTGTAAGTAGGTGATGCATAAATAATGGGTAGGTATGCCCGGACCGTTATGACTTATGGTCTCTGCTCATTTGACCGTATCACATTCTATAATCATGTCAGAAATGCGTCAAGCACAAAAAAAAACCAATGTACATATTGAGAAGTATGAGACTATGCCCACTAGACCGTTCCATCACGTTAAATACACGGAGCGTATCGGCACTGGCAAAATATTCTCGCCAACAGTTGTTGACGGTTGTCATTAAGCCCGTTATGCACGGATATGATACGCTGTTGATACGTCGTAGTGGGCATAATAGTCTTTGTCGTGTTAATTTCCGTCCCTGATACGTTGCTAATTCGGTCATGGTATGATACGACCTAATGGGTGAAGACCTTTAGGGATCTTTAAGAAACGAGCGTACCCTTTTCTAAAAGGCTGGCGACGCATCTTCGCTTCCTCTGAGTTGCGGGCGACCCTGATCTTCCCACGACCAGGACAACCCGAGCCGAAGTCTTAGCCTTTAGAGATGCCCTCCGGGTTATTCCACTCTCGGTGCTATCCGAACGCTTTGGAGAATCTAGTAGCGGACGAGGACACGCTTTCGTATTGCCATACTGTCTAGAAACCCTCTGAAGGTGTTTCGATCGAAGACGTCCACTGCTGGACAAAGGCCTCCCCCAAGAATATGAGGGGTATTTGCCGTAATCGCCACGCTTGGCAGACGTGTTGGCGATCGCAGTAGGTTGAGGGTAACCTCAGAGAGATGCTGCTGGTCTTAGTATGAGACCATCTATTTTCGATAAAAATAAGTTTAGCTCAAGTCCCAGCGCTTTATAATGTGATCGGTTTCGCTATTGGCGTTGTAATACTGAGATCTATACTTGTTATGGGTGACATTATCAGATTAATTATCATATGTTTAAGTAACAACATTTTTTATATTTTTTTATATTTACGGGTAAGCACAGTGCCTTGATCTCACCTGACGTTAAGTGATGATAAGGCCATTTAGTGGTAGCGTACTTCACCCGGGATCCTCAAAAGTGAGGCACTGGCTATCTTATCTCTAGCTGCCGGAACACAACATGACTGTACTACCAGGCAAATGCCTCCATCTTTGAAATTCAGTCATCATTACAATTGAAGGGTAATTAATGTTGAGCGCGATAAAATCGATTATTGCTTGTATGAATTTTCTGAATTCAAAGGCGTGCGTACTGTTTAAGATTTCATTTGTCACTGAAAACTTTTCATCAGCTGTCAATAGCTAAATATGGCGTTTAGCCTTGAGCGTCGAGCGACCAGCAGGTAGGCTACTCTTGACGCAAACTCAATCTCAATACAATTCCAATGCGATTAATATGTATCGATATTGGGATAAGTTTCGCAATTTCGGAACGCCCCATCTCGATAATAATTTGTTCACTCAATTTCCACGCAATTCAATTCCAATGTGGCGATATTATCGCTTTTACGAGTGACATTTGAATTTTTTAGGTTTGTAATTGGAAATTGATTATTGCAATTGTGTTTCAAGAGTAACCCTACTGGTGGCCGATAACAATTAAAATTTCTATTGTGTCTGGGTATTCGACGCATGAGCTCTTATACGTAGTGGACTGTACAACTATGTCTATACAAAGTACCTACGTACTAAGTAGATTTTTTATTTTTTATTTTTATATTTACGGGTAAGCACAGTGCCTTAATTTCACCTGATATTAAGTGATGATAAGGCCATTTGGTGGAAGCGCACTTCACCCGGGATCCTCAACTAGTGAGGCACTGGCTGTCTTGTCTCCAGCTGCCGGAACACAACAATGCTACAAACATTGTTGTTATGGCAACATATTTAGATAAGATTGTGGTAGCTAGCCAGGCGGACAAACAAGTCCTACCACCAACCAAACCGAGTACACAAAGATGTACCCCCGCTGGGAATCGAACCCGGGACCTCTGGGTCTAAACCGGTGGTCTTAACCACTAGACCACAGAGGCGGTTAAAAAGGCGATTGTATATGTTAATGCTTTTGCTGATCGTTACTCGCTTAGACAGCTTCATCACCACGCTTGTCAAATGCGGCTAGGTGATCACAAACCCGGGCTATGCATCGAAAAATATGAAACACAGTTTTGACCTGGGAATTGAAACCGGCACCATCCAGTATCGAGCCGAGCGCTACCACTCGGCCACCGAGGTGGCTATATATATTTCGTTTTTATTGTTGACTAGCTAACCCGGCGGACTTTGTACCACATTTTTTTTTATAATATAACCTATGTTACTCAGCGCTAATGTAGCATTCTAATGGTGAAAGAATTTTTGAAATCGGTCCAGTAGTTTTTGAGTTTATTCGTTGCAAACATACATACATACATACATACAAAAATACAAAGGTTTCCTCTTTATAATATTAGTATAGATAAGCAGCGCAATGATGGCCGAGATATAGTTTGAAGATTACTTACAACAACACGTCAACAGACAGATGAAGCCTATTTACAATTACAGCTCTTTGAAAATCCAACTTGTTTTTTTTATAATAGACTAGCTGACCTTGCGGACTTTGTACCGCATTTTTTTTAAGATAGCCTTTGTTACTCAACGCTAATGTAGCATTCTAATAGTGAAAGAATTTTTTAAATCGGTCCAGTAGTTTTTGAGTTTATTCATTGCAAACATACATACATACAAAAATACAAAGCCTTCCTCTTTATAATATTAGTATAGACATTATCACATACATTGCTCTGACTTTGAAGATGGCAGCTTAAACATTTCTATTAAGTAAATCAGGAACGAGTGTTCGATTGAGGAGCTCGATGGCGCATGAGGAGCTCGATGGCGCAGTGCTTAACGCGCCCGGTCTTCGAGTGCTGAGATTAAGCAACTTTCGCAAAGGCCGGTCATCGGATGGGTGACCAAAAATGTATCATCTTGAGCTCCTCCGTGCTTCGGAAGGCACGTAAAGCCGTTGGTCCCGGCTGCATTAGCAGTCGTTAACAACCACCAATCCGCACTGGGCCCGCGTGGTGGTTTAAGGCCCGTTCTCCCTATCCATCCATAGAGAAGGCTCGTGCCCCAGCAGTGGGGACATAAAATGGGCTGATGATGAAGTATAAAAAATGTAAAAATATCCCCTATGACTCTATTTTGATTCCAAACCGCATGCAGCGATACATGATTTATTTTAATATTCATGTGACCCATATTCGCTTCGCATCGTCAATCTCTATGCAAAAATCCACACCTTCAAAGTGACATCCTTCTCTATCTGGTCGCTATGTTGTTTGAGACATAGATCTTGGCAATGATATTCATCATCATCTTAATCAGTTCAATTTATATCCCCACTGCTGGTGCACGAACCTTCTATATGGATGGATAGTGAGAACAGGCCATAAACCACCATGCGAGCCCAGCGAGCAGCAGGTACCAACGAGTTTACATGGAAGAGCTCAAGATGATACATTTTTGGTCACTCATCCGATGATTGAATTGTCCTTTATTGATCAACAATATTATTATATGCTTGGGCTCTGGAAAGATGCGCAATACTCTGGATTATCTGAATACATTTATACTAATAAATAAATAAATAAATATTGTTACGAATGTTACATACATAGATAGCTATTTACAAACGAATGTGATGTTATAGTACAGATCACGTAAGCCGTGTATAACGGTGCTTGTTTTGCAATAACTTATGCGTTTTGGATCCACCCTAACATTAAGTAACAAATATTGTAATTCCGTTTGTTGTCCCAAATAAAATAAAAATAAAATAAATAAGGTAAATATATTTATTTATTTTACGCAAATTTTGTTTACAAAACACTTAAATTTTAATTAATACTAGTGGTCGCCCAGTGGTCGAAATTCGACCGTTTTTTTAAGGCTGCATGGATTGTATCCTAAGCAATGAAAAATTTAAAAAGATAGAATTGAGAGATTGAAGTGAGATTGTGAGTTTGGATTGGCATTGACAGATGTCGGCCGCATTAAAAACAAACAATACCGTGTGTGTCAAATACATGGTAGTGTGTGTAATATTGTTTTTGTTTGATTTAATGTATTTTTTATGCACAATTAAAAAATATTAACATTCGGATAACCTTCTCTATACAAACTATAAGTGTGCGAAATTTCATTCTCCTCCGTCCGCGCAATTTTCGTAAAAACGGGTACAAAGTTTTTGCTTCACGTATTAATATATAGATATTATAAAATATGTTACAGGTAAGCACTTAGTGACTTGGCCTATATCTCACCTTTAGTTAAGTGTGAAAGCGCATTTCACCCGGAATCCTCAACTACTGAGGCACTGGCTATCTTAACTCAAATTGCCGGAACACAGCAATGCTACAAACATAATGCTATGGCGACATATTTAAATGATATGATGGTAACTAGCCAGGCGGGAAAACAAGTCCTACCACCAACGTACCGTAATTTTACTACTATTTGTACTTGCTGTGCCCTTGCAGGGTCATGTTTGTTCCTTTTTTATTATTTTCAACACCTGTATATGTACAACATGAATGCAATAAAGATTTTTGAACTTTGAACGAAACCGAGTACACAAACATGTACCATTGCTGGGAATCGAACTCGAGACCACTGCTGGGTCTGAGACTATTTCAACCACTAAACCACAAAGGCAGCTAAGAATATTCGCAACAAAATTTTCGTAAAATAAATACTTTAACCCGCACCCTCTGACATATCAGGTCAGGTGTACTATCAATTCCTCCCACACGTTTCCCTATGATGTCCTCCAGGAGTTAGGGCTCTCTTCCCGCAAGGGCCGTTCGTTGTGTTAGTGCCTTGGAAGGGGTTAGGAGGAAGGAGGCTGCGAACGACTCTTACAGGGTTTTTTGATTCCCGCCCAGCGGAAGACGGGTGTCATGAGGTTTTAGTGTCGTACGGGCTGACATTGCGCCCACCTCGCGGGTCTAAGCAGCGACCAGGTCGAGACGGTTTGGCTTTTTATTTAATGCACACACTTCTCGGACCTTAGAAGCGACGGTATGGTTTTTACCTCTCAGGTCTTAGCAGCGACCAAATCGAGACAGTCTTTTTTACCTTATTTGATGCCTACACACCTGCCGGGTCTTAGCAGCAACCAGGTCAAAACCGTCTGACTTTTTTCCCTTATTTAATGCCTACACAACTCCCGGGTCTTAGCAGCGACCAGGTCGAGATGGTCTGGTTTTTTCCTATATTTAATGGTTTCGTGGATTAGCACATTTAGCCAGTGTCAGAGAGATATTTCTTACAAGTTCTGATATAATTATAGCAATATTTGCTTTGTTAATAGACGTTACGTTATTTTACGTTTTGACGTTTTTTTTTGTTAATTTTATTTGGCAGGTTGGTGGCCAAAAAAAATAAAAAAATTAATTATAGTAGAAATTAGTAGTGATAAATGATATTGCCACCAAACCCCTAGATTATCAGTAAATATGTGGAGCTTTACCGAGACCTTCAATAAGGATAAGAATATTATTTAATTTCCTAGAAACATTTTCAATTATATTTTTATATTATTTCCTATCCTTATTACCTAATTGTAGATATGAGGAACAAGGTGAAATCTAAAGCTCTGCGCAAAGTGGTTTTAGATGACTGGGTTGGAATTTTGAAGACTCTGTTGTTAATCATGACACGATAACCCTTTGAAGCGACCACTGACCGGTGAACAGAAACTACAACTCAATCTCTTCATAACGCGGCAGTGGAATATCGTAAAGATTTAAGGAGAGCCCATTTGAAAACGCTTCTTTGAGGAAGGATGCAATAATTTAGTATAGATTGACACAGAGCCAAGTAAGCCATTTTTAAAGTTTTGGCGTCTCAGTCACTTGCCGAAGTTTTTTCATAATGTGTATACCTTTCTCACTCCCGCCCTACATGGGCATTTTTTTCAATGTGAGTCTTTCACCAATGACCACTCCCAGATACATCTAATTTTACCTCACGCGGACTTCTTAAGAGAATTTAAAAAGTTTCGTTTCATTTGCCAACACTCATGCACGTTCGTAATGGTCCACCACTATTTCACATTAATATTCGATATAACACAATTTTTTGAAAATGAAACAAAACCGCAAATCTCTTCAATTTCTCGGTAAGAGTTTCTTCTCATTTCTATCTTAAATAAGAAACAAATTAATATTATCAACCATTTAACACCAATAAAAACGCTAAAGACTATTTAATATGAGAACGGATCCAGAAATTGCATACAGAACCCCATATAGTACAGCCTGACAGCCTGCTCACGATCAACATTTAGGCAATTCATGTAGCATATGTTTGTGTACGTCCTATTATCGCTACCACACACAGGAATGTAGATCCTTGGACAGTCGCAATCGTAAATCCTTTCCAATCGAGGCAGGGTGTCTGTAATATTGTATATGTAGAAGGCTGTCAGCTCTTCAGGTGTGGCGTATCTAGCGTTTGCTCTGGTGAAGAGTGCACATATGGCCATGGCAACATACTCTGGAAAAAAAATTGTTTTTCATTCCTAAAATGTACATTAACTTTATACTTTGCCACTTTATGTTACTTTATGTATCTGACTACAACACCGCCATGCAGGAGATTAATCGCCTTTGTGGTCTAGTGGATAAGACCACCGGTCTTCGACCCAGAGGTCCTGGATTCGATTCCCAGTGTAAACGTGTTTGTATACTCGGTTTGGTTGATGGTAGTGCTTGTTTGTTCACCTGGCTAACTGCGAATATCTTATTTATTCGTAATAATTATGTCACTATAACATCAACGCTTGTAGCATTGCTGTTTCGGCAGCTAGAGATAAATAGTCAGCGTCTTAAAAGTTGAGGATTCTTTATCCTCACTAAAAATTAGGCGAGATGAAGGCTAAGTTAGTTAACCCCTTACATAAAACTTAAGACCAACTTCCTTTTGAGTGTGAAGCCGTTGGGATCGCGCCGCAACACTAGCTTCAAAGCATTTGTAGAGCGAGTCCCATCAACCAAGCAAGATGGATGCCTTCATCAGAGAACACTTCTGGCCGTAGGGAGTGGTTGTACAAACATTTTTGTGTAAGACTACCAGCGCCACCAATACGACACAGAAAATGTCCAATTAAATTACTAACAAAGTTTAAGTTTTATATTTCTAACAAATTGTAGTAAATGTGTTTTTTTTTAAATATATTTATAGTCTGCAAAAGAGCAAGCGGGCCGCCTGATGGTGAGCGGTCACCGCCCGCCCCCATGGGTATCAGCAACATCAGAGGTGTTGTTTTTGGGTTGCCGATCTGAGAAAAACCTCTTTACACCCCTTTTGAAAGAGTTCATGTCGTACCCATTTCGTAGCCATGTGGATGACTCTAAGGTAATTATTGTATATGTGTGGTAATTGTGTATGTGGGCATGTAGACTGCAAAAAAGAATTATTATATCATTTTAGTGTCGCGCTTAACCTTCATCATCACACACAAAACTGGGGAACTTTTATTTATTTCTGATATTTGGAACACGATAATGCTTTTAACATTACTGTTTACAGAATAAGATATGAGCGATGGTTGCTAGTCAGGCTACAACCTACTAAACTAGGTTCAAATGTACTAGGATTCAACTTTGGACCTTTGGCCCGCAGACTAATGGCACAAAATAAAGCGACTGCAGTTCCATACATCATGCACTCGAGCAACGCACACATAGACACCTTTCACGGACACAGAATCTCGCAACAGCTCGCAAGAGCCCGAGCGCAGCTTACCATCTGCAGTATCCTTATTTTAATTTGTGCCAATGATCTAACCGCTATAACAAAGCGCACGCATTACTATCACTTCTGTAGTTAGTTCATAAACTACCCCACTGCTGGCCAAGGGCCTATCGCCATTGATATCAAGTCATCGCATCGCTACAATAATATATTTGCCAAATGCGGGTCGGTCATCAATCACAAACTTGGGCAATGAAAAATCAGAAACACACTTTTTCTGACCTAGGGCTTGAGATCTTCGGATCTTGCTTCGGACAGTGCTTCATCATCATCATCATCATCATCATCATCAGCTCATTTTATGTCCCCACTGCTAGGGCTCGAGCCTTCCCTATGGATGGATAGGGAGGACGGGCCATAAACCACCACGCGGGCCCAGTGCGGATTGGTGGTAGTTAACGACTGCTAATGCAGCCGGGACCAACGGCTTTACGTGTCTTCCGAAGCACGGACAGAGCTTACACTTTGCCAATCGGCCTCCGAGGCGTTACCATGATTTCTCGAATTCAACACGAGCTACCCGTGCTAATAATGACGCTTCTCGTGCATGACAAAATAATGCATAATACATTTTCTGTTAATTTAAATGCGGTTACTCACGGCAAATCAACATTTTATAAATCCTTTTTGAGGTTTGTGAAAAATGCGGTGTAGAAGTGGGATCTTTTATTACAACGACCCATGCAATCCGCCATGCATTATACGCTGCTCGCCTAATGGGCAATCATGACGCAGTATGAATAGCGCGATTCCCATTAATATTTTAATAAACGAAGATTTCATGCATATAGACACAGTGTTATCAGCATTTGAAATATGTTTTGGATTCGGATTTTCTCATTTGTAAACTACTATTCTTAGATAGCTCGTAGGTGCTGCGACTAGCTCGTTGGGTTGCGATCGTGGAAATCAAGTAACCTTTGCAGTGGTGGGTTTTTGGATGGGTGTGAGTGAGGCGCGCGGCGGAGCTGGCGGGGGTGAGACGGTTAGGCCGGGCGCTCGGTACAGATTCTGTGCAGAGGTGCGCGATGCGCTCGGTAAAAAATCTGTACCGAAACGACTCGGTGTGAAAGCTCACATTGGATTACATCCACTCGGTAAACAATCTGTACAGATTCGGTGCAGAGGCGGTACCGAAACGAAAACGTACCGAACCGGTGAGGAAGAGGCCTTAGAGATAAGATAGCCAGTGCCTCACTTGTTGAGGATGCCGGATGTAGTGCACTTAAAAAAAAAACTTTTTTTTGGTTCAGCATAAATTTTAATAAGCCCGCCGTTTATCAATATCGAATTAATTTATTCGTAATGGATTGAGATTTATTCGATTTTTTCAGTGGCCCTATAATAACAACTTGCAAAATCTGATTTTGCTCGCGATGTTAATGAAAATTTTTATGTCAGATATGACAGATTCAATATTCAGCTATTAAATTTTTTCACAGATCTTTTTTTTCCTTTTAGATTGTACGAGAATTTAAAAAGGTATTGTTTTAAAGAAATGCATTAAGAATGTACGAGAATTTAAAAAGGTATTGTTTTAAAGAAACGCAATCACAATGTTTCTCCAAAGCAATTGTATGGAAATAAGAGTATAAATGAATTCCATACTTTCTCTTAAAAAGGTAATTTCTAGTCACTTTGATTTAATAATTTGTTTAACATTAAACATAAACGCCTTGATATTCCGTGCCTACGATAACAATTAATGTTAAATAATTTTATCAAATCTATATATACTACTTATTTAGTAGATTAATTTATAATTTAAAAGTTCATGATATTTTTTTTATTTCTATATTTAATCTAATGCTTTTTATTTATTTTAACTTCTGAATTTCGACATAAGTTCTGCTATTGTAATTAATATGCTGTGTTTGCAATACAGTCTAGAATGCTACTGTATGCTCAATAATTTATTTTGTTAAAAATACTTTTTTTTTGAGAGAGTTTGTTGCTTGCCTCTGACGGCATTTTCAGCTTCTGCAGGCTTTTTTAAGGGTGGCGACAAACTTAAAAAGTTACTCCAGCCGTGTGAAACGAAGCACCATCAGAGCTTATCTAGAAGAACGGCATCACGCACTAGTGCGTGTCCCCGTGCTCTACTAGATTCTCTGAGAGGTTCGGATCGGATCGGATTAAAATAAGTGTATTATGTTGTGTGTATCAATGAACAAATAAATAAATAATTACTTACACAATAACATTACTTTCTCGAACATAATTATGGCCTTTACAGCGTAACAGGACGTTTCCCAGTAACTCAAAATGTGACAAGGCGTCAGAGCTGTCGACTACGCCATTGGCTCACAGTGCCGTGACGTAAGAAAGCCTTATATCCTCGGTCAATGGCTGAAAGTACAATTTCGCACTCTCAAAACGTTTGTGCCGCATTGTATAGTGAGCTCATTGAACATTGGAACAACAAGTCTATACAATAGTTAAAATTAACTGTTATGGAGTGAATACACCATTATGGGTATAAAGCAGATACAGTCTAATATTCAGCTCGTTACCAATAGTCTGGTGCGACCTTGGCTGATGACCTCCATCCTGATAACCTGATAACCTGATGTTATACTTCTGATGAGAGTCTGTACTTCTTTACAATAAAATTTTATACCTACAGGATGGCAATTTTTTAATTGCACTACATAAGGAGTTTAATCTGTAATTGATATATAAAATAAAAAACACATAAATAAAAATAAAAATTATTTATGTCATATTTTTTTTATTATCCTATGGATAGGCAACCGTATGGATTTACTTCAATAGTCTGTGTGTTTGGCTTCCCATAACACTGCTCTCGTATTTGAAAACACAATAACTTTAGTTATTGTGTGATTAAAATTGAACTTTGAGTTATTTAACGTTAAGCTCAATTGTAATCAACACAGTAACTGAAGTTATTGTACTTTTAATTACAAGGAAATAACTAGAACCATTGAGTACTTTAACAAGGTACAAGAAATACCATTTCTTGTACTTGTTAGTAGTTAGATTAGTAATTAAATATCAACGTACGTTATTTCCAATTTCCAAGAATTAACTGGTTTTGATTTGCTTTGTCAATGTATAATTAATAAGCCTTCTTAACGGGAATTAACAGGAATATTATAATGCGTTGGTAGCGCATGCATGTAATATTACGAAAAAATTGCTATTTTATAATATTTAACTTATGTATGTCGCTATTACATCAATGTTAGTAGCATTGTTGTGTTCGGCAGCTGGAAATAAGATAGCCGGAATGGAAATAAAATAGATAAGTGCCTCTATAGTTTAGGAATCCGGGTGCAGTGCGATTCCACCTTCGGCCTTATCATCACTTAACATCACACACTAAAAATAAAAAAAAATTGTTCATGTGCCACTTCTCTGCGGTTTCACTATAACATTACAAGGGTAGGGAGGACAAAAATAGGTAACGACGAGATCGTTCCATTTATTTGACCCGTTTAGAAAAGATAGCTACTGTTTAGGGAGATTTGTTGTTATGTTGTTCTGTATTCCGTCCCCTCTGTACCTTTTGTACCTACTATCAAAGTTATACTATGTTGAATGAGGGTGGAAATGTATTTTTTTTATTTTTTTTCTGTTTTATTAGTTTCAGCTTAAAATATGACATTGATTTTTTTCTGTAGTACTGTTAATTACTTCACAATATTTTTTCTAAAATTTTAAAAATCACCACGTGGATTTGTTTTTCCGTAAAGATCACGATGGGGCTGTCGGATACGGTGAC
Source organism: Eudonia mercurella (assembly GCA_963082485.1). Classification (NCBI taxonomy): domain Eukaryota; kingdom Metazoa; phylum Arthropoda; class Insecta; order Lepidoptera; family Crambidae; genus Eudonia; species Eudonia mercurella. Next base: position 8,371,830 of record OY720046.1, read on the forward strand.
GTCACGTCATCCGATATAAGCCGACTGCCACAGCAAACTAAGCGTGTTTTAAGCAAATTAATTATGTACAATAACTTTGTAAATACTTATCGTATCGAAGTGAAACAAAAACTATACGTTTTGGAATAACGTCTTCTATAATGGTATAGGGTAAAAATTTACTATTTTTTATCTTTCCCAAGTCCATTGTTGAACGAAGGATTTTTTGGCATTCCACTCCTTTGCTAATACAACAACAACAAAATTTGCGTTTAAAATTATTTGAACATTTATAAATAGCTTGCTTACTTCTTAACTGATCTTTAATATTTGTAAAAATATTATGATCGGATGTTAGTGATGGTAGTTGTTGACATTGAATGGGCGCCAATGGCTTTCAAAGTAAAAAAAAAGTGTTGAATAATTTCGGCGGGCTGGTTAGAGCCACGATAGCTCAATTGGAAGAGCACCTGACCCGGAATGTCAGAAGGGTGCAGGTTCAAATCCTGCACGTGGAAATTTCTTCAACATTTGTGTTTTTGTGAGATAACCTATTCTCAATTCGATAGATATTGTTTACCTGACCTTTGTAATTCCGATTATTGTTTCGCCGAAAACGTTGAGCATTTTATTTATTATTATTTTTTCTATTACATTTCCTCAATTCTTATATTATTCTGAATTTAACAAAAAATTTTTTCCGAAATTACAAAAGTCAGGTTATTCATCTTTCCTTAAAGACGCCAGTGTGCCCCCAGATAAGGTATATAGATAAAGTACTAAGTAGGTACAGAATGTGCACTCCTTTGATCTAGAATGAAAAATAAAAACGATACAAACGGCGGCACGTTTTAATAGCCTACAAAATTGGCAGAGAGAATTTTTTGTTATTTTTTTCTACTTTTGGAATATTTAACGCAACTATTATTCTACAACGCTTAATTATACCTACATATTTTCCTAATAAAATGATTGTATATTTATGCAGTCTAAAAATATTTTTTTAATTTGTTTCTATAAATAGATTAGAGCAAGTAAATATTTGGTAATTGCTTGTTTGTCATAATATGTTTTCTGTTAGATGTGAAGTGCAGTATATGGCAGTCGCATAATTTTTAAGAATATAAGATTGAGTATAATAAAGGTTAATTGCAAGTAAATTGAACAAACTACTACGCAATTATTTTTACTTTTTAGTGCAATATTTTCAGTAAAATTTTTTGAAGTCGGTTTTTTTTTTGTTAAAATTTTTGTTTATACAGGGTTATTTGAAAACAAATCAACAACCTCGCACGACTAGATAGCTAACATTATTTGTTCTACGAGTTTTATCATAACTCAATACATTAATTAAAAATGATTTTCCAAGCTTTTGTTGTTATATTCACAAACAAAACAGCGATGCGCGCGACGCTCGCAATGCAATGCGCATAGAGATAAGAACATTTAGACGTAAAATTAAATTGATAATTATTTTTGTATGAAAGTAAAATGTGTCAAACTATCAAAAGTTGTAGAACAAATGTTATTGTTTATGATGTTAGCTACCTAGTCTTGCGAGGTTGTTGACGTTTTACAAATAACCCTGTACAACCTATGTTAGTCAACACGGACAGACAGTCAGAAGGACGAACTAAATAAAAAGAAAGCAGTAGACCCCTTATACGCATGCACAAAGATGGCATCGGTCGGCTGGTCAGGCGAATCACTGCGACCGAAGTAACGACTACGACCACTCTGCCAAAAGTGTAATGACTTAGAAGAAGAAGATGATAGTCAAACAAATGCATGCGGCGCTTGCGACTCGACTTGAGTTTACCGCGCACTCGCAGGGGACATTGTTCTAATCAGGTTATCTCCTTTCCACTTATTTCCACGCAGTGAAATAGCATTAGAACGAGGGTTTACTTGAAGACTTTGTTTAATTATTGTTGGGTAGATGTCTAAAGGTCTCTGCTCATCAGACTGTATCATACCATGACCGTGCTAAGAAGGTGTCAGGCAAAAAAGTATTATGTTTTTTTTTAAATACAGGTAAGCACTTGGCCATAACCTCAGCTGATGTTAATTGATGATAAGGCCTGACGTCTCGAACCCTTTGTAGAGTCCGTGGTCACAGGGAGAATGAGGTGTTGGTCGTCTCATAATTGGTTAGTAGCTTGTATACCCTCATTTAAATTTAATCACGTGCGTTCCGTTTTACGCAGAAAGAGCTTACAGTATCTTTTGGTCTGGCAGTATGGTGTTGGGGCTGGGATTTAATATTTTGTATGATGGGATCTCAGTCTGGTGGTAAATTCCAACTATCATCTTTAGAAAACTATATGTCATTAAACCTGTTATGCACGGGTATGATACGCTGTTGATATGTTGTAGTGGGCATAGTAGTCTGTGTCGTGTTACTTTCCGTGCCGTGCCGTTACGTTTTAGTACGGTCATGGTATCATACGCTCTAATAGGCAGATACCTTTAACATTGAGTACTGCTGATGTATGTTAGACAATACGTTTTTATTGTAATTTTTTTTAAATCTTTATGTATATCTTGTGGTAACTGTTATTTTAATTAGTGTGTGCACACACATGTATAATATTTAGTTATTACTAATGGCATGTATCCATCCCCATCCCCATCTCTTCCCGTGGGTGTCGTAAAAGCCGACTAAGAGACTATTCCAGAGGATGGGCAGCAGCATCTCTCTGAGGTTAACTCTCAATCAACTTACTGCGATCGCCAACCCGCCTGCCAAGCGTGGCGATTATGGCAAATCCCCTCATGTATCCTTATGTATCCTTGGGGGAGGCCTTTGTCCAGCAGTGGGCGTCTTTTGGCTGAGATGATGATGATGATGATGAATGGCATGTATGCAGTCAATGAAATGTTTTATCTCAGTGATATTAAGTGTGTTTGTAATGTTTTTTAAGCTTGTAGTAATTAATCTTAAATAAATTGAAAAAAACAGCGATTATGTACTGTGACTTAGTAGTTAGTAACAGTAATTTCTTTTACAAGACTATTATGAAAAATGTATTTAATGTATTATTGTATATAATGTAATGTGTAAAATTTAAAAATGTACATTTACAAATCTAATGTAGGTTGGTAGATAGATAGTTGAAAAAGAAAAACCAATTAATAATCTGGCATTGGCGTTTAATTTCAAAACATCAATTTTAATCAGGGAACATTTCACACCTTCCCATTCTGACTTTCTTCACTTGTGGCCTTCGTTTGTTATTTCTATTTTTGAAATTGGCACATTTCATTTTACACTCACTGGTATAAGTGACGTTGTTATCGGCACATACAGGGAGGTATACTCTTGGGCATTCCTTGCAGCCGGCAGTAACATTGAAATCACCTAAGCTTATGACGTCCTTTGTCCTGTTATTAAAGAAGTATTGGAATTTTACCCAATCCCAAAAATACACTCTTTCACCTTTGTTGTAACAAACCAGGTAGAATATAATCGGAATAGCTGCAAAAATGTATAAAGAGGGACAGTTATTATTTAATTACCTTATAAACGTTAAACAAAGAATTTAAACGGGTATTAACGCAAACTAATTAGTAATTATACCCGACGTTTCGACCGAGTTACAACGGCCGTGATGGTTGTGTGGTTGTAAAAAGACATCCTCGTTTTTCTTCGCAGTCGGTAAACAACCAAAATTTTTTTTTTTTTAACCAGAATAAGGCTTGTACACGTAATAGGGACACCGTTAGTGTTGTGTGTGGCGGTAGTTTGCAAAATAATGTGACGGTGGATGAAGACTGCCGCGCAAACGGAGGCGCAACATCGCGACAGCAGTCAGCCCGTGACCACGGCCGTTGTAACTCGGTCGAAACGTCGGGTATAAAGAAGGTATGATACCTTTTTACTAATTAGTTTGCGTTAATACCCGTTTAAATTCTTGGTTTAATTATGGAACGCGAAAGTTTAAAAGTGCTTATAGAATAGAATAGAATAGAATAGAAACATTTATTCAGTATCACAAAACAACATTCAGACGAGTAAAGCATTCATAATTGAATATACATGGTATATGATACTGAAAAGGCATCTTCTCAGCATGTGTTATAGCATTTCAATAATGCTACAACGCTGGTCTTCCGAAGATGCCCAGACTAGAGCTAAACTTAAACTATGAAAAGAATAGAATAAAATAAAACACAAAACACCAAGCGGTATTTTTTGTTTCATTTCACTCACACCACCCAAATGATAGCTCACACACCCTGGTTACAATTGTGTAGTTAATTATTTACTGTTACATGGCTTAAACTAAAACTAAGAATAGTAATAAAATAAAACATAAAACACCAAGCGGTGTCTTATGCTTCATTTCACTCACACCACCCAAATGAAAGCTCATACACTTTGGTTCATAATTGTGTAGTTACTTAATTATTTACTGTTACATGGCAGACTATTTCTTATCTATGTCTTATAAATTATACAAATACAATTAAATATAAATATGCATATCAATACCTCCACAGCTAAATTGTTAAAATTTTAGATATACTACAATGAGTCCTTTTGCAAATTTAGAAGAAAATTCCTATATTTGTACTTTTATTTATATCATTTCCTTGTCGCAATACCAAACATGCGAATGGGGGAGCCCAGCACACATATTTGGTCCTTCTTACAGAATGGGGACCTTTAAACGAAGTGTGAAAAAATTACTTGCAGGTCGGCAAGTTGACGATGGCTAGTGAGGCACAATACTGCTCCAGTAGCTGCCTTCGCATCTGGACTCTGCTTTTGCTTAACATCAGGCAAAGTGGAGTCATTAATTTGTCATTAATGATATAAAAAAATGAACGAGCCTTACAGTAGTCGCATATAACATATGTGTAACATTTGACATTTGAGGAGCTCGAGAGCGCAGTGGCTAACGCGCCCGGTCTGCGAGTGCTGAGGTTAAGCAACTTTCGCATAGGCCGGTCATCGGATGGGTGACCAAAAATTTATCATCTTGAGCTCCTCCGTGCTTCGGAAGGCACGTTAAGCCGTTGGTCCCGGCTGCATTAGCAGTCGTTAACAACCACCAATCCGCACTGGGCCCGCGTGGTGGTTTGTGGCCCGTTCTCCCTATCCATCCATAGGGAAGGCTCGTGCCCCAGCAGTGAGAACATAAATGAGCTGGTGATGATGATGATGATTTTACATTTCGCCTTTTGAAATCAATATTACAATAGAAAATAGAATATTGAATTAATAATGACGTATATTTTTTTCTGTTTTTTTCCTTTTTTTTTTTTAATTTTTTTGTTTGTTTCGCTAGCAAACTCGCAAACGAACTACTGACTGAGATATATATATATATATGCGCCGCGAATGGTACGTTACGGCGAGGTCTAATAATATTAGTACATGGTTACGATGTTCGCTCCGATCAGTCTCTATCATTATGTAAGTACATCTAATGGCCAATGATGCACTCTCTGTGATATTTTCAATTGTAGTGATCTTTATTTCAAGAGATCACTCATTGACATGCCACTAAGGAAATAATAGGTGGGCTTTTATTATTTTTTGTATAAGAATTGTACATAACTTTTTATTTAATTTAAATTTAATTTTAACACTTTTTAATTTTAACTTAATTTTTTTTCCTTTTTTTACTTATAGTTGTCAACCATTTTGGTAAATGTTGTGCGCAATTCTAATTGGGAACACAGGCATGTACTTTTATTTTTTTGTCAATGTTATTATTGTAAGTTTTCCGTTTGATGTCCGTTATTGTGCCTATGCATAAATAAATCAGCTTAACCGGGCTTTTTTGGGGGCGGCGAGAAACATAAAGGGTTCCTCAAGCAGTGTGAAACGGCATCACGCACTAGTACGTGTCCCCGTGGCCTACTAGATTCTTCGAGGGGTTCGGATCAGATCGGGGAATTCTTTTAAGGTGTCAAGCCGATGTAAAGTGATAGTTGATTACCATACCTACCTGTTGAACCGCCATGCATATATGTTCTTCATTTTGTGGTAATTTTCGAGATATAGACGAAAAGATCTATATTTCAATTCTCGATTACTAAACTTTCTATATTTTTGCTTGGTATTAGTCGGTGTTTTTTACTGAGTCACCACGAATTGTAGTCACAAATGTCGAGGCTGATAGCCTGTGACTCGTTTATTGATAGCTTCACCCCAAAAGTGCGTTACTTACGCTAAAAGATCACCTTTTGATCGTTTCGGTTTAAATCCGTATTGTCGGACGCTAATTAGAAAGTGAACTTCTAGGTTTCGGATCAGCTGGTTAAATAGTTTGTTAATTGTGGAGGGTGTCTATTAACACACAGAATTTTGAAATATCAAATTTTAATTTACAGAAAACTGTTCCACGACTTTTAATATATTTTTTTTATAATTCACAATTCAACCAATCAACACTCTTTCATTCCATCGAAAATAGGTTCATTAAATTATCTTTAGAAATTTACTTTCATTACTAGAACAACCCTTCTTTTCATCACAGTTACGTTTTATAGAACGATTAAATTAATGTGACGATAAAAACATTTGTAAGCAAGCATGCGAGTAAGAATGCAAGCAAACAAGCAAGCAAGCACTCAGGCAAGCAAGCACGTATGCGAGCACTTGTGTGCTCGCTGCTGCTGCTGGCCTGTATGCAAGTTAGTTTCATGCAAGCCAGCCTTCATGCAGCCAAGCATGCAAGCAAGGGCAGACTGGAATCGATTACACGATGATTCGTTGCTGCCACAAATTTTTGTCTCGTTTTTTAAGAGGAATTACTCTCTGAATTTGTTATGAAAGCGTAATTCTTGTAAAAAAATAAATAAATAAATAAATAAATAAATAAATGTTTCCCACACTCACACCAATTATCTAGCCCCAACAAGAGCTTCCTTAAGAAACTCGATAAAATGGTTAACTAGACAACGGATAAACATACTTAATATACTTAAATACATACTTATTATACATAAGAAACAGAAAACACAAAACAGTTTTATAAAATGTGTACAAACAAAAATTAAGTAACTTAAAAATAAAAAACGTATTTTCGATGTAAAGTGAATTTAATGAAGTAAAATTTTATGAAGAAATAGTTTTATTAACCGAAGCTACGTGGAAAAAAAATATAGGAAACTTATCATCGATTGAATACTTATTCGATGAAATAAACAGAATATGGAAATTAACATAAAATGAGTTTTTTGGTATTGACGATTCGAGTAACCGTAAATGCGAATGAAACGAATTTCGAGGAGTTGTTACATTATTAACAGAAAGATCTGCAAATAGTGATAATGAAAATGAAAATTAAATTAAATAAAAAAAATGTACATACCTCCTAATAGGATCCGTATGCTACTATTTGGCATCTTCGTATTGTAACTCAAATTTTTGATAGTCAATTGAAGTTGATAACGAAAAAGCACTGTGTTTTATACTGCTTAAAAGCTAAATTAATGTGTGTGGTGTGTGCTCACGTTTACGCTAATTAACCTTTTAATGGTGTTGATACTGTGATTAGGGAAATGTTTTACCATTGAAAATGGTTATCAGATGCAAATCGCCTGAGACGTATTTTTGACCATAGCTCCGAGGATTTTGGGAGAATCGAGATGGAAATAGTACCAAGAGTTGAGAAATTTATCGAGACACGTGTGAGCGTTTGAATTTTGAAATCGGCTAAAAAATTTTTTTAGAATTTGGAAAAATGTAAAAAAAAATCGGTTTTTTGGGGGGTGTTTGTATAATAAATTGTAAATATTAAAAAAAAGCCGACTTAAGAATTTTATTTATTTTTATTTTATTTTAAGGTACACCAACAGCAATACACATAAACAATTAAAATGAATTTTACAAGGGTAGTGTCTTAAATATGTTTGCCAATTATAGGTATACACAACATTCGTTGTACAGTTGTCTTCCAATAGATTAACTTAAATCAAAATATACAGAAAATATTATGCCAATTACAATCGGACTAACTTATTGCATTATTTTACGAGACTTGTGTGCTTGTAGACTGAAGGTAATAATCAGTCAATTTCTTTTTGAAAATTCCAGAAGAGTCGTTAAAAATGTCAATTGTAGGGATTCTATGGGAAGGCAAGATAGCGTGTGAATGCTCGCTGTATAGATTCTATACGTTGTGACGCTGCACTATAGACAGGGTCCCAGACAACGCTTGCGAATTCGAGAAAGTCATCGTTGCGTATTAGAGAACCCAGGTATACGAATTCCTGAACCTCGTCCAGATCGCGCAACTCCTGAGAACTAAGCGAAATTCCGGCCCTATCGACGAACATCAACTTGGTTTTGCTCCGATTAATCTTTAACCCGTACTCTGCACTTATGTTTTCGAGTCTACGCATTAATTCGGCAAGCTCACCCCTATTGGCGCCTATTAGCGTAGTATCGTCGGCGAACCGTAAGTTATTAATACGATGGCCACCGATTCGGATTCCACCTTCCCAGTCCTCCAACACTCGACGCATGATATGCTCGCCCACGATGTTAAATAGTTGAGGTGAGAGCACACATCCTTGCCTTACTCCGCGTTCAGTAGCAAAAGGTTCAGAAAGTGCGTCATCCAGCCGAACTCTCGATTGCCCCTCCAGGTACAGGTTTTGAACCAGAAATATGAGGTGATCTGGTATTCCCATCTCCTTCAGAACTTCAAACATTTTTGACCAGACGATGCAGTCGAAGGCCTTAGCGTAATCGACAAAGCAGAGTGCCATAGGAACGTTAAATTCCCTGCTTTTCTCTATAAGCTGCCTTATGTTTAGGATTTGCTCTCGGGTACCTCTGCCCTTTACGAAACCAGCTTGCTCTTTAGCTATTTGACTGCTGATGTAGGCTTCTAATCTCCTGTTAATAACGTGAAGGAGAACTTTGGCCGCATGGGAAATCAAGGAGATGGTACGGTAATTCTCGCACTTCCTGGTACAACCTTTTTTGTGTAGAGGAACCACAATTGATTCGGTCCAGTCTTCTGGCCATTGTCCAGTCCTCCAGACTTTGAGACATATAGTGTGCAATATATTACCCCCTGCTGGTCCCAAGCACTTCATAAGTTGTGCGGTAATTCCATCATTCCCGCTTGCCTTTAATTTTAACCTCCGGATCGCAGCCTCTGTTTCGCATGGCAAGATGTCGGGCTCTCGTTCCAGAAAGTCTAACCTTTGGTCTGAAGTTTCACCCGAGTCCCCACTGTACAGCTGTTGGCAGTAGCGTCTCCACCTGTCAAGCACAATATCTTTATCGAGCAATGGATTGCCCTGCTCGTCTGCTATCGTCCATGACTTGGGTTTGTGCTCTTTAGTAAGCAGTCTGACTCTTTGGAATAAGTCTTTAGAGTGGGATATCTTTGAGTTCTTTTCAATCTCACTGCAGATAGAGTTGATGTGCGCATTCCTGTCCCGCCTGCAAAGTCGCTGCACTCGTGAATTAAGCTCTGAATACTGCCTCTCTTTGGATTTCGAAACTCCCTGGATTTTTTGACTTTTCCTTTCCAAAACAGCGACCCACGTTTCATCACTCATCCAGTCTGACTTAGGTGCAACAACTCTGCTAGATTCCGCGATTACTCTGGCCGATTCGGAAATTATGGACCTCAGTTGTACCCACATTGTATTGGCTGAATCGAAAGGGTCGAATTCAGTCTCGTCGAGCTTAGACTGCACAAGTTCCCCAAAAGTATCCTCCAAGTTCACGGGCAGCTTGATTGCTAATTTTGGCTCAATTCTTTTTTCGGGTCACGAGTAATTGATGGTCGCTGCCACAGTCTGCCCCAGGTCGCGTTTTTGTTGACAGTATTGATGACTTCCAGCGTTGACCAATCATGATGTAATCAATCTGATTTCTGTGCCCTTTGGGTGATTGCCATGTATAGAGTCTGCGAGGGTGCTGCTTGAAGTGGGAGTTCATAATGCACAATCCTTTTCCAGCACAAAACTCTAGAAGCATTTCTCCTCGCCGGTTCCGCACACCAAGACCATAATTACCCACGACCTCACGCAAATGGTCATCACCCGCAGTGCAGCCGATTTTCGCATTGAAGTCGCCCAGAATAATCGCAGCCTCTTTATTTGGGGTGGATTGATATACAGCATCCAGCTCGCCATAAAAAAGCTCAATTTCTTCTTCAGATGATAAGGAAGTCGGAGCATAGACCTGGATGATATGAACCGGATGTGGTTTAGCAGATATCTTAAGCGTGGCAATTCTGTCACTTATAGTGTTGTAGCCTAATATTTTGCTTCTTGTCTGCTTGGATACTATAAAACCCACGCCGCTAAAACTGTTATCTTGGCTACCAGCATTTATCTTCATGCATCCGCTAGCTGTAGTAAGATGCCCACTGTCTTTAATGTGTGTTTCACTTAGTCCAAGCACATCGAGGCCGTAACGCTTCATCTCATTTTCTATGATTTCTTGTTTACCCGGTTTCAGCATGCCTCGCACATTCCAAGTCCCTAAACTTAGAGCCCCTGCCTTTGCTGTTAAACTACAAGTGTGAGGCGGCATTGCTCCAACAGTAACCCAATTTCTACAAGGAACCTGCTTATCCATTCGCTTGTAGCCGGTAGCATATTTACCACCAGTCGACCCGGAACCGAACTGGCGCCGATGGTCAGTCGGGTGGCATGACATCACACTTGTACTCGCTTTAGAACTGCTCATGGTGGTTTTCTTGGGATTTTAGTCGCGGTAGATTCCCGTTCCTTTCCGCACCAGTCTTTTAGAGGGTATTTAGTCCTCACGGCTACTGCAGCCAAGTTATCAGGTTATCATATCCGCCGCCTGAGGCTCGGCGTTGTCACTCGTTTAGCACCACCCAGGGAGCACGTACAGGGTAGTAATAGGTAAATCCTGTGGACGCGAGCAACACCGCCCCCCTGATCTTTTACCATGACGATCGGTTAATAATTAAAGAATCCACATCACTTTTCATATACGGAACTACCCGTTTTCTACAATACCAAATCTAAAGGGACCACCTACAGGTCACAATTAGAAACCGATTTTCAAAAATGTTTCGCCAATTTGTAGCTAAACTAATACTTTTTTTTCACTATTACTTTTTATTCTTCTTCTTCTGAGCTGAAACTAGCCCCACATATTGAAAAAATAATAAAACGTGCGGCCAGTATGTTGGGATTCTTGAAAAGAAGCGCCAAAGGTTTTCGAAACGTTAAAACTAAGATTGTTCTCTTCAACACCCTGGTGCGCAGTCACAGTCATTCGAAAAGGAAGTTGTTCGACGGGCTCAAATGGCAAAAGCAGCAGTAAAACGCCTTGATAAGATCTGGAGAAATCGTAACATCTATCGCAGCACGAAAATTACACTAATGCGTACTTTGATTTTCTCTATTTTTCTATATGCCTCTGAAACATGGACATTGAAAGCTCGTATTGTGTCAAGGATAGATGCGTTTGAAATGTGGTGCTGGCGTAAAATGCTAGGTATTCCGTGGACTGCGCGTCGCACTAATGTTTCTATCCTTCAGGAGCTGGCCATTCAAACCCGCCTATCATCAGTATGCCTGGAAAGAACGCTCTCATTTTTTGGTCACATTGCTCGCCGGGAACCTAGTAATTTGGAGAAGCTTGTACTGGTGGGTCACGTTGAGGGAAGAAGAAGCAGAGGAAGAGCGCCTGCCCGGTGGACGGATGCTATTCTGGATGCCCTGAAATGTAACACGCAGGCGGCTATCCGTCTAGCCCAGGATAGGACCTCTTGGAGAGCCCTGGTCCGCGATGTTGCTATTGGTGGTCACGACCCTCAGGCATGAGGACTCGACGAAGAAGAAGAGATGGTAAAAGATGCGGATGCAGGCGAGAAGTGCATTCAAGTTAAGTTAGTTAGGTAATTGGGTTATTTGAAATTAAATGTTTTTTTCCGTAATTTGTTGTATTCATTTTCAATGCTCCGACTCTTGCGGGGACTGCGAAATCTGTGAATTTTTTATATTTGAGACGTATTTAGTATTTGGTGACATTTTAAACTATGCTGATTTATAGTGTTTTCTAAAGTTTACGCGAATACTACACATTGAAATGAAACAACTTTTACGGTAAAGAACGTCGAGCCGACGTCAAGCATAGGCGCGAAAATAAGTCTGCAGTATGCAAACATGCCCTAGAGAGGGCCGACCATTACATCAGATTTGATAAACCACAAATACTCGCTATAGAACAACGATTCATCCCTAGGATGATACGCGAGGCTATTAAAATTTAAAAAAAAAACATCCTTATTTCAATAGAGAAGATGGTTGGAATCTACCACCAGCCTGGGATCCCATCATACAAAATATTAAATCTCAGCCCCAACACCATTCTGCCAGACCAAAAGACACTGTAAACTCTTTCTGCGTAAAACGGAGCGCACCTGATTAAATTTAAATGAGTGTATAGAGTGTATGAGTGTATACAAGCTACTAATTATGAGACGACCAACACCTCAGTCTCCCTGTGACCACGGACCCTACAAGGGGTTCGAAACGTCAGGATAAACATTATTCAAAAGTAATGTGTAAAATAAACGCGAGTAGATCCGTAAAAGTTGTTTCATTTCTATATGCTGATTTACAATTTGAAAAAAGACAAAGTGTTGAAAAAATTCCACGAGCGGGATTCGACCACGCCACGATAGCATAGTTGGCAGTGCACCTGACCCGGCTTGTCATGGGGTGCGGGTTTGAATCCCACTCGTGGAATTTTTTCAACACTTTGCCTTTTGTCAAATTGTAATTTGTTCGCAACAAAATTTGCGTAAAATTATAAGTAAATAATCATATGCTGATTTAGTAAAAACATTAAGAAAAACTTTTGATTGTACTGCACCGCATACCAATGTCATTATTTGTGTACCAACATTTAAAAATTCTTTTAAAGCAAATTTATTCAATAATCGACTTGCTAGCTTAGATAATAACGATTCCTAATATTAAATATATATTAAATATATCATCATCATCATCTCAGCCAAAAGAAGTCCACTGCCGGACAAAGGCCTCCCCCAAGGATCTCCACAACTACCGGTTTTGTAAAACAAAAACAAAAAAAAATTGGTTGTCTGTAAAGTCGGTTTACTGACGATAGTTGAACGTGACAACGTCTTAAGAAGGTGTTGGGAGGTGTTGGGGGTGTCGGGGGGTGTTGGGGGTACGTACCGCGGAGGCGATGCCGGCCACGGGCTTGCACAGCAGCCTGCAGCAGCCCGTCGAACAGGTAGGCGGGAGGAGTTGGGGGTGTCGGGAGGTGTTGGGGGTGTCGGGGGGTGTTGGGTGTACGTACCGCGGTGGCGATGCCGGCCACGGGCTTGCACAGCAGCAGCAGCCCGTCGAACAGGTAGGCGGGAGGAGTTGGTGGTGTCGGGAGGTGTTGGGGGTGTCGGGGGGTGTTGGGGGTAAGTACCGCGGTGGCGATGCCGGACACGGGCTTGCACAGCAGCACGGCTAAATTTCTACTCAGCCGATTGTGCTTCTTTGTCGCTCGTTCCGCGCTCTCGCTTGCACTTCAAGCCTTACATGGAACGCCTCAGAGCGAGGTAACGCCGAACTTTTTCGTGCGTGCAGCCGGCTCTATCGAATTATAAGACGTTGTCACGTCAAAAACACAAAAACAAACATATAATACATATATTTATATTCAATATAAAGCAATTTGCTGCTTGTGTGCGTGTGTCCCCTAGCGACTCGGGTGATTGCTAAAACGGGATTCGAACCGCCCGTCTGCTATGCGTTTGATGTTTTGAACAAAATTTTTTTCACAGGCGCGTTCATTATAAGCAAATTATTAACTTTTATGGGTAACTCTTCGATTTCCCAAAAATTACTTAATTATCGACCTAACGAAAACATGCCCTCGAAATGTTTAGCGTTATTTTGTTTAAATGACAAAATTGAGCCCGACAAAATAATATGATTATTATGATTTAAAATCTTCTTCATAATTTTATTTATTTTATTTAATATCACGTATGGGCTCAGACAGACACATAATTAATTATTTTCTCTTGTTAACCTTTTTGTTGTCGTTAAGCTAACTATTTGTATAAAACAAAAATCGATTGAAATACACACGTTATATAAACTCTATTTTATTTTTTAATGATATATTATTAAAAATATTAATAAAATGGCCTGGACTTAATGTGTCACATTGTAATAAGTACATTTTTGTAAACAACTTAAGATTTGAAAGGAGTAGCTACTAAGTTTTTAACTGGGTTCGTCTAAGTAGAAACTACCTTCCCAATCAGCAATAGTACATACATTCAATATATGTATAGTTCGTAAAATTGTATATAATCTATATATTAATACGTGAAGCAAAAACTCTGTACACGTGTGCACGAAAATTGCGCGGACGGAGGAGTATGAAATTTCGCTCACTTGTAGTTTATATAAAGAAGGTAATCCGAATGTTATTTTTTTTTTAATTATGCAATAAAATACATTAAATCAACAAAAACAACATTACACACACTACCATGTATTTGACACACACGTATTGACCTAACTTTCTATCTTTTTAAATTTTTCATTGCTTAGGATACAATCCGTGCAGCCTTAATAAAATTACGGTCGAATTTCGACCACTGGGCGACCACTAGTAACTATTATTATGTGTGTTATATTATTTTAATCTTTATGACATACCCAACGTTCATAAGTCATCATTTCAAAGAGTAGGGTTTAAAGCAATAAAAATAAAAAGACTATATATTTGTTACTGTTAGAAAACGGACAGACCTCTCATTACTGTCTTATCAAAGATTTATCTCGGCTTATTAGAAATCAAATTACTGCTCATCACGGTAAACTATATTTTTGTGATACGTGTTTAGTTTTTTTTATTACATGTGAAGAAATTGAAAATCATGTATGTAGCGGAATCGTTACCGTTTTGCCAGAAAGTCAGTAAATAAATTTCAAAATTATGACCGAAAACAAAACTTCCCTTTCGTAATATATGCTGATTTTGAGACTATTTTAGTAGAACATAAAGAAAATAATACAATTTCGGATACGGAAAACACAAAAACACTGCAACGGCATATTCCAGCCGCGTTTGCATATAACATAGTATGTTCTACGGACGCAAGTTATAATCGCTATGTTACGTATCGAGGTCAAGACTGTGATAGTAAATTATAGAGTGTATTTACCGCGATGTTCAAGAGCTTTATTTAATTTTGTGCAAAAATTCACCCATGATTTTTACAGAAAAACATGCCGCAGATTATAAGCAAGCCACTCGGTGTCATATTTGTCAGCATTTCGTGTTTTCTGATAAAGTGCGTGATCATTGTCATATAACCGGTTTATATCGGGGTGCAGCACATAAATATTGTAATCTGCAACACAAAACACCGAAGTTTATTCCTATCTTTTTTCATATTTTGGCTGGTTATGATTGCCATTTGTTTATTAAAGAACTAGGTAAATTGCGAGGAAATATTAAGATTATACCTAAAACCAAAGAAAATATGTGTCTTTTACATAATTTATTCCTGTTTTGGATGGGGAATTTATACAGGTACGGTTTGTAGACTCGTTCAAATTCTTAGGGGCTAGTTTAGAAAAGTTAAGCAAAACTATAAAAAAAGAAGAGTTTGAACATTTACGAACGCATTTTCCTATTGAAACGCAATTCAATTTACTTACACGAAAAGGTATCTACCCTTATGACTACGTTAATTGTTGGGAGCGTTTTGAAGAACGATCTCTTCCAAAAAAGGGCATGTTTTTTAATTCTCTTGTAAATGAGCACATTACTGATGAAGATTTTCAACATGCACAATCAGTCAGGAGTCATCAATCAGGAGCTCGATGGCGCAGTGGTTAACGCTCCCGGTCTGCGAATGCTGAGGTTAAGCAACTTTCGCGTCGCCGGTCATCGGATAGGTGACCAAAAATTTTTCATCTCGAGCTCCTCCGTGCTTCGGAAGGCACGTAAAGCCGTGGGTCCGGCTACATTAGCAGTCGTTAACAACCACCAATCCGCACTGGGCTCGCGTGGTGGTTTATGGCCCATTCTCCCTATCCATCCATAGGGAAGGCCTGTGCCCCAGCAGTGGGGACATAAAATGAGCTGATGATGATGATGATGATGAATCAGTATGGACTCAATTTAACATAAAAAACTTAGGTGAATACACCGACTTGTATTTAAAAACTGATGTTCTCCTATTAACAGATATTTTTGAAAAGTTTAGACAAACTTGTAAGCTTAATTATCAATTAGATCCGGCTTTCTAAATAACTGCACCTAGTTTGTCTTTTGATGCGATGCTTTTCAAAACAGGGGTTGAATTAGAACTCATCGATAACCTTGCTATAGTGCGTATGATCCAATCTGGTATAAGAGGAGGGGTATGTATGTGCTCACACAGACATGCTAAAGCCAATAACAAATACATGCCTGAATATGACCCCCTCAGACCAGATACCTACGTAGTTTACATAGATTGTAATAATTTGTATGGATTCAGCATGTGGCAGTCTTTACCATTATCAAGTTTTAGATTTTTAAAAAGTGAAGAAATTGATAAGCTTGATTTCGTTAATATTTCCGACGACGCGGAATACGGTTACATTTTGGAAGTTGACTTTAGCTATCCGAAAGAATTACACGATAGACATAATGACTTACCATTTTGTCCTGAAAAATGCATCCCTCCCGGAGGAAAAGCTCCTAAACTTGTACCTAATCTTTATGATAAATATTTTTACGTCATTCATTATGTTCATTTGAAAACATGTTTAAAACATGGTTTGACATTAAAAAAAAAATCACCGGGTTATCATATATACATCGATCTTAATACCAGTTTAAGACAAAAAGCTCAGTCTGCGTTTGAACAAGACTTTTTTAAATTGCTTAATAATAATATTTTTGGCAAAACATTGGAAAACAATGAGAAAAGGGTTAATGTGCATTTAGTTAATGAATGGAGTGATCAGAATAACAAAACGAAAAAAAGAAATAGTGCTTCTAAGTTAATCGCGAACTCCAGTTTCCATAGCGTTACAGTTTTTTCAGAAAATTTAGCTGCAATACAAACAAAATCGGAACGTGTAATTTTAGATAAGCCAATATACATCGGATTTACAGTATTAGAATTGTCTAAAAGCCACATGTACGATTTCCATTATTCAATTTTTGAACCGTCATATAGAAATCGCTTACGTATGTGCTATACGGATACAGATAGCTTTGTTTACCAAATCGAAACCAGAGACTTTTATGAAGATTTGAAACAATATTTTCTAAATTATTTTGATACAAGTAACTTTGCTACACAAAATTTATATAATTTACCGCTTTTAAATAAAAAGGTCCCCGGTCTCTTTAAGGACGAAATGGGTGGGAATATCATTACTGAATTTGTGGGACTACGTTCAAAATTATATTGTATAAAAACGATTGAAAACACTATTAAAAAAGCAAAGGGTTTAAAAACATCTGTCGTTCGTGAAATTACATTATCGGATTATAAAAGGACTTTATATCACGGGGATATAATACGAAAGACAAACGTTTTATTTAAATCAATCAAACACGATATTTTTACGCGTAGTCTAAATAAAATAGCGTTATCTTGCAACGATGATAAGCGACTTGTTACGCTCGATAAGGTGTCCACAAAAGCTTGGGGGCATGCATCTATACTTAACATTTAATGGTGTGAGTGAACGTCACATCAAAGTGGAACCAATTATTAGTTACACAATAAATAATTTGTAGTACCTATTTTGTATTTGTAGTATACATAATTAATCGCTATTTGGTATTTGTATAGTCGAGCATAAAATAGCTTTACCACTTTTGAAAAAACTTAAATTCGAATAAAATTTCACTAAGATTCAAAACTAATGTTTAATGTGCTATTAACGTCACCTGTTCCGTAAACGTTATCTGTTATATGTGACTTGGTCTTGTAAGCAAAAATTGACTTTGTTGTTTTGTGATAATTATGCAAATGGCTTTCAGCCTAAGGGTGATAAAGCTATTTTATGGTCGACTACACATATTAAAAATATTTTAAAATTATGTAATGTAATGTGTTCGATACGTGTGGGTAAACATAAATAAATATAGATAATTAAATATATAACAAATTTTGTTTTATTTCTTCAAACATTACTATGTCATAAATATATGTTTTAAATATTTATATAAAATACAGTGGAAAAATTCAGTACTTACGTCAGCCTTCCCTGTAGCATAGCGGCCAGTGCAGCCGCCCGGATTGCGGAAGACCCAGGTTCGATTCCTGGCTGGGTCAGGTAGGCATTTAATTTTTTCACTGTATTTTATATAAATATTTAATTCAGCTTAAGTGTAGCAATTAGCACTTAAAATAAAAAAAAAAAAAAGTAAAATTAGTAAGAACTAATATTATAAAAAATAAAAATTCTAAGTTTAGTTGTTTGTTGCTCTCTCACGGCAAAACGGCCGAATTAATTTGGCTGAAGTTGGAATGGTGATAGCTAGGACCTTGAATTAGTACATAGGCTACATTTTATCTCGATATTTCCACGGGAACTGTTACCGCGCGGATGAAACCGTGGGTAGCCGCTAATATCATCATCATCATCATCAGCTCGAGAACGAACTATAAACCACCACGCGGGCCCAGTGCGTTGGTGGTTGTTAACAACTGCTAATGCAGCCGGGACCAACGGCTTTACGTGCCATCCGAAGCACGGAGGAACTCGAGATGATACATTTTTAGTCACCCATCCGATGACCACCCTTTGCGAATGTTGCTTAACCTCAGCACTCGCAGACCGGGCGCGTTAACCACTGCGCCATTGAGCTCCTCTGCGTCATCGAGCTCCTCTAGCCGCTAGTATATATACAGCATTATAATTCATGTTCAAGTCTTAACTTGTCTGAGTTTCAACTTGTCAATGCAGGCATATTGCTGTATAAGCTATGTGATGTGTTTACATACTACACACACACGAACAAGTTCCTAAGGTATAAATTATATAATATAATAATATTTTTGCTAAAATACAATTTTATTTTCCCACGAACGTTGAATATGGTAAGTTATTTTTTTATTGGCGCTATATTTTGCATACGCAGTTTTTGATTTTAAATGTATAATTTTATTATTATTTTCAGAATATGTCAAATAGCACCGTCCTGTCACGCGAAGAACAACGTTCACCATCTCCTGAACTACAAAATGCGCAAGATCCTCTAGCAGGATGGTCGGAGATGTTTCCACCCTGGGTTGTGGAGCCGCAAGAGTCCCCGTTGCAGCTCAAAATTCGGAATGCGCAAAATACTCGCAAGAGAAAAATAAAGAAAAAATCCTTCCTCAAACATTTCCACAACCCACAGCAATCATTTGTGGTGAAAAGTGCGCCGGCCAAAGGACGCCGCCTAATAAAAATAAAAATTATAGACCTCGAACAAGAAGCCGCAGCATCCGATGATGATGACTCAACTCTTTTGTCTGCACAGTATGTGGTGGTTGAACACGTGGACCAAATTATGGACCAGAAAGTCTCGTCAATATTATATCAAAAAAAATATGTGGATATAGCTATTATAGTCTGTAAAGCTATTAATATATATTTTTTGGAAAATTAAACATCTCTAGTAGGTTTTTTTACGTAACATCTCTAGTCACGTATAAAACCTACATAGAGAAACATTTATTAAAAAAAAAAAAGTTTCTGTAATATAATCTTAATTTGATTAATGTATTTTAGTTTAGTTTTTTAATAAATAATACTCTGTTATATATACTTTTAATTACTGAGAATATTTAAAAATAAAACACATTTTACATGCATGTACACTAATTTATTTATTTAAAAAAAAACCTGACAATGATACATTATTTTCTATTAACCATTTTCTTATACAAATAACACTTTTCAATGCACAATATTTTATGTGGTTAAAACAATTGTATGCAAACATATCTTTACAGTAAAGTTTACTTAGGGTTTCGAGATTAGGTATACCTTTATTACTTATATCTAAAACATTTTCATGTCCACATAATTCTCGCACCCATTTAACTTTTTCTTGTCCTTTCACTATAATTTTACGTTCTCTTAAGTAAGGTTTAATGAGTCTTTTAAATTCTCTGTAGTCAATATATCCCTCACTCCATCGGTACCCTCGGTTTCTTTCTATCCACCAAACATGTTTCCTTTTTTCGAGAGTCAATGTTGAGAATGGATATGGAGGTTTGATTAAAAAGATTTGAGTGTGTTCGGATGTGCATATAACTAATTCTTTTAATATAAATTCATTTTTCTCACTTTTAAAACCTTGCACGTCCACTATTATCGTATCGTTATTCATGATAGTTTTTTAACGATGTTACTAAGAGGCTTTTATTCAAATATGCAGTCGTTCAGTATAAGACAATATGCAGCCGTCTGATCAGGTATTTCTTGATCTGCTTCTATTTCAACACGTACGTCAATCGATCCCTTTAACGTTTCATGTTGGCGAGAACAGTCAACAACAAATAAAGGAGCGACTTCTTTAAACTCTTTCAAACTCAACAACGGCTCTGGTCTGCGGCCGTGATAAGACTGCTGAAATCTTGCATACTGTTCGTATATTAATGAAAATTTGTTGTCAGCAAAATTAATATTCAGTCCTTCATAAGGGTAATAAGATAAATTTAAAAATACTCTTACATCACGAATAAAGCAATGATCGAACTCTGCCATAGACTCTGTCGCATTATGTTTACGGTTAGTTTGTAAAGCAATAACTACAAATCGTGGTTTTTCAATCTGTGATGAAGTTTTAATAGACCAAGCGTGCTTACGTGTTTTAGGCAATAATGAATACTCGTACAAATCCCAATTACGAAATGCCACTGTAATGGGACGATCTTTCTCTAAATGCTTTAATAAATTAATTCTTTCACGGTCTGATACTTTAACATGAGGAACTCGCCAAACAATTTTACTTATTATTATATCCTCCACAATTTCATCTGTAGATAGTTTCAAAGAATTGAGATTTGTGTTGTTCCTCAACAGTACTAACTCGTGCTTACAGTTAATTATGATTTTTCCATAATCTTCTGCAAAACCCAATATTTTATTCAGAGGTATTGATGCGGAGAATACTCCATTGTTGACGGTGGTCGTACCTGTAGGTGACCAGCCCCAAACTTTTGCACATTTTGATTCATTTTCATTCAACGAAAGATAAGATTTTATAGTTGTGGAAATCCCCGCATTTTTTACCTTATCTATTTCTACACCATTCAACTCATATCGAATATCTTGGAAAAGAAATAATGCAGGGTTATTTACAAAATGCACACTTGTTATTCTTTCTTTTTGTTTCGTAGTATTGTCATATTTATACACATTGACGTTGCCCTCAATGTACAAATTGCTGAGTGCAGGTAACACATACAAATCTTGCTGATTAATAGGTATTCGTATTTCATCGTTATTGTTAAAACTTGTTACATATGGTTTATATGAATGATATTCGAAACTTTCGATGCTGTTATGAAGCGGTGTTCTTTTTTGAGAGGATCTCATAGAACTGCCGTGAACAATAGATGTGGTAGGGGTTTTATTAAAATTTATCATTTTTTTCCAAAGTGTAAATACAGCTGTACTTTTTCACCACGTAAGTTGATTTGCTTATTTTCAGCGTCTATCAACCTTATGTTAATAGCGTTGATTGTACTTTGATTGACGGGAAAATAAATTAGGTTTTTAGGTATTTCAATGATTCTATAGCCTGGTGGTACGTTAGGCACAAATTCGTAAATAATATGACTAGCTTTCCCGTTCACAAATGATCCGCTGATTACATCACATTCGATGCGCACTACAGTTGTTGATAAAATGCTGAAAGGATACCGAGATTCGGTGCTTATATTAGCTTTTATTGTATCCATACCAAAACCCAAAATATTACCAAGAGAATTATTTTTATTGAAGTATACATTTTCAGAACAGTAAATGCATGTTTTTAATGTATTATTATTGCAAGTTAATTTTAGTGCAGCATATTACTTATCAAAAAATCACAAATATCTTGAAGTTCCTTCTGATATTTCGATTACTTTGTCTTTGCCATAATAAAATTTATTATTTCTTTCATCTATGTTCGGGATAGAATTGAAAGTTGAAAAATATAAGAGTCCACACTCATATTCTCCACGTAATTGTAAGGTTGGCGAGTAATTTGTTATTAACGATTCTCCTCTGCCAGTTATTGACACAGTGAAAGACATATTTGTACTGATGAGTTTTTTTATTTCATTATCATTTTAAATGTTTTTTCCAATAGTCTTTTAAAAATTTCAAACAAAGATGACCACAGTTTATAGTTCCAAACTTTTATACTGTACATAATTATAGTTTACAGTCATGTACCTTAAATAATTAATCAATTCTAACGGTGGCTTTAGATTGCCAAAACTATCGAAATATTCACAGTAGTCATTATGTTTAACGTAGGCCCAATGGGTTCCAGGATTATCAGAACTATCTAAATTTATAATAGCACACTCGATCTTTCTTGGTTTTGAAGGAAGTGCATCTCTCATGAAAACTCCTCGAAAGTGTGGAATATCAGTAGCATGCTCCATTCAATCGCCTCTGTGGTCTAGTGGTTAAGACCACCGGTTTAGACCCAGAGGTCCCGGGTTCGATTCCCAGCGGGGGGTACATCTTTGTGTACTCGGTTTGGTTGGTGGTAGGACTTATTTGTCCGCCTGGCTCTAGCTACCACCATCTTATCTAAATATGTCGCCATAACATCAATGTTTGTAGCATTGTTGTGTTCCGGCAGCTAGAGATAAGATAGCCAGTACCTCACTAGTTGAGGATCCCGGGTGAAGTGCGCTTCCATCATTGGCTTTATCATCACTTAACATCAGGTGAGATCAAGGCACTGTGCTTACCCGTAAATATTAAAAAAAAAAAAAAAAAAAAATCGAAATTAGTGTGAGGGCGTCTGGGTAGCCATTTCATTAGTTTTTTGAAGGATTCAGATATAAACCAGTTCCTTTTTTATGGGGCTTGATATACATTCCTTTTCCTAGAGCCACAGCTTCCATCATCTTGTTATGTCGTTCAGATTCTTGAAGATTTTTTGAGCTGCCTTGTAATCATTGGCAGCTTTTGTTATACCGGCTGCACCTCCAGCAAGTGAATTAAGAGCTGATAATCCAGCGAAAATTGGAATCAGAGGTAAGAAACCACCACTTTTCGGAATAGGAATACACCGGGGCAACCGTATTCCTTTTTTATTTATAAACAATTTTTTTGCAGCTGCATGAGCCAATTTTATAGCAGTATGATTGTCTTTAGATTTTAGTTTTTTTAATTGTGACTGTATTTTTTTTACAACTGACATAAATGACCGAACTCCGGCTCCAGCCTTAAGTTTTGCTTGCATTGCTTTTTTTACAATCCATGAAGCTACTTTTTCTCGTTTTCCACCATCCTTTGATTTCAACCTTTTCTTAGCCATATTCAAAAGTTGTAAATCGGCTTTATGTCGAACACTCAAATCACTGTTATTAAAGCAATGTCGTGATACTCGTACATACAAGCTTCGTCTAATTTATTTATACCTCGATCACCTCTTTGTAACCGTTTTTGAAGTTTTGTCCCGGGACCACAAAACTGATAACCAGGGAGATGTAACTCAAACGGTAATTTATTTATTAAGTTGTTAATAATACCACTTCCTTCCTTCATTGAGGTCTTTCGAGTGAGTTATATCTTATAGCAATGCCTTATTTATACTATATATAAAACAAGCGCATTTTTGTCCACCCAACTATTTTCTTCATCGCTGAGACCTAACCATTCGACAAAAAGTTTTCTACCTTTTCTTTTTAAAACCTTTTCAATGAGATAAAGATCAGGAAAGTTAGTTTAGGAGCCGTTAAACCTTTCAGTTTTGATGATTTCAAATCGTAGTGTCCTGTATCTGACTTCACCAATGTATCGCTGAACGTATCAATATATTCCGTTAAGCGTAGACGCTTATGAACATGATGACCAAATTTGTCAATGTTCATTGCTGCACTGATGCGTTATTCAAAGTGAACTATTTCCCTGTCAAACGTTCTTTATATTTCATATTCTTGATTATTCCTGCTTCCCACAGTTCTTCCATAATTGCGATAATTTCATTATCTAAGCCAGTGTTACCCGCATCTCGTGAGGCGAATAGTATTTTCAAACGTTCTACTAACTCATTTGGATCATCCCAATAAACCAAGTCCGTATTTTTTCTTACTTTTTTTAGTACGTTAATACCTTCTCCATGTGAAAGACTTTCCACACTTGTAGTTGCATTTCTAGCGAACTTAAATAAAGGTTTTATAATATTCATGTACTTAAATCCTTTATTGCTTTTTATTGGTTTGGATGAATCATAATTGCGTCTGTGTGCATTAGTTTCTAATAAAAGTAATTTATAATTATTTAAATCTTCCTCTGTAGTAATTTTTAAATTTGGTTTCATTTTAAACAAGAGCTTTTTCAATCCATCTGTTTTATTCAATCTGTACGTTCCTATTTTTAAGATTTTCCCATCATCATAAACGCGGGTTTTACCAAGCATCAATTTCTCTCGTTCATTTCTAATTCTAAAAGGTATTTTACCCATTACACTCGATGATGTTGACCACGATAGTGTATGATCTTTAACGTTTGGTGATGACTGAAAGGACTTGAATGACCCCTCGCTGACATTGTGATCAACGGATGGTGATACTGTAATTGTTTTGTTTTTGTGTAAGTCATTGTCAAATTCTATTTCTTCTTCTACACTATATATATCATTGAAGTCTTCACTAGAAGAGGACAAGGTCTCGCTTTGATCTTTCTTAATTTTTTCACAGAAGGCATAGTTTGATTTTTATGCTCTTGATGTTTTTCTTCAATTTTATTAACTAACAAGGGTTGACTATAGGCTTAAATATGGTTTCCAGAGCCATATTATTCGAATTTCTTGCTTCCTTTATCATCTCAACTTTTCTTTTACAGCTGCAGCAGATTTTATAATTTGTTGTTTCAAATTTTTCTCCATTTTAGATAGGGTACTGCTTGATCCTGAATCACGAATGAGAGTAATTCATTCACAGTGTAACAACCTATTATGTACATAAGTCTAGTATTATAAATATATCAAATGTCAACCTGTAGCATCCGTTATTTCTTTCACAATCTTTATTTATCACAAGATATTTGTGAGGCTTATTCCAAACAGCTGAGCACATTTCTCGGAATTCAGACCAGGAAATATCAGAACCAACATGCTCATCATAAACGTGTTTTAAATTAATGTCATCTTGTTTAAATAATATAATGAGATTTGCATTGTCCCTTACAAGCTGTTTGGATATTTTCGTATAAGTCTGATTGATATAAAAAGAATCAATGTTCTTATGACGTCCCATAGCAAAATAATCCCTTATATTATTTTGATTTTCACATGCAACGTCGTCAATAATGATAATAGAATCAGGCAAAGCCTCATGTGGACTCAATATTTCACTGTTATGGTTGTATTTATTATATGAAATTCCTGGCAATTTTGTTTGCAATTTGACGGACCGCAAACGACACAACGAATTGTATTGGGTAGTAATCTACCATGTCGATTTGACTCAGTCGGTAAAGGAGAACAAAGGCACTCTAATTTTAGAGATTGTTTTTGTTTCACGAACTATATCATCAGTTGATAGCTGCACAAGATTATAAAGCTATGAGGTTTTAAATTGAATGGGTTAAAATCATGATACATAGATATTATATAAACAGACACGCAATGCTCGCAGAGAGATACTTATCACGGGACTCTCAACCGACACTGAGTTAGGATTCTGATTCGTAGTGTATTATTGGGCTTTCTGGCCAACCGCAGTGAGCGAAGCGAACGATCGGTAGCGAAGCGGACGAGTGGTGGGCCAGAATCCATCGTGGCCATCGTGGAATTTTTTTCAAATTGCAAAAACACAAATGTTGAAACATTTGTGTTTTTGTAATTTGTTCGCAACACAATTAGCGTTAAAAATTACTTGAACATTTTATGTTTGTTTTGTTTGTAATTTTTTAATTTGATTGTATTTAAGTTTTTACTATAATTTACTTTTGCATGCTACCATAGTAAGCTGAATAGGATGAGCCTAACAGTGTTATAACATCTCCCCATGTACCCTGTTCATACGCAAAATATTATATATTTTATTCTATTCATTACTTTGTTTATTTTTTTACTTTTATGTGTCACTTTCAACATCTACGACGTCTTCATCTAGTCTTCTGTAATTGATACAAAGACCGTATCTCTTAAATTTTGCTCCCATACAAGTCAAAAGACAAACATTAAGGTACGTTCTATTATTTGTACCGCAGGCAGGATAATACACTCTTGGACATCGGCATAAAGGTAAATTTTCCAAATCTGGAACTCTCTTGTTATTCCAAAGTTGGTAGGGTTCCAACAAATTGTGTCTATCTCTGAAATCTATGTACCACCATTCACCTGCATGCGCCACATAGTCCGATTCAGGCTCTGGTGTTGTCCGCAATGTTGATGTTTCTGGAATACCTGTCTCATCCTCATAGCTAGAATCATATTCATCTGACGCTTCTGTTGTACTGATATCATCATCGCTTTCAAATGAAGATCCGGTAGTTTCCTCGGTGTCGCCCCCACTATTATTGGAGTCAGGATTGGAGTCAGGATTGGAGTCAGGATTAGAGTCAGGATTAGAGTCTGATCCTCCTCTCGCATACTCTGGAACTTCTTGATATTCCTGGTTAATTTGACTATTATCATTGTTATATTGGCCTGGATAATAGTTTCCGTAGTATGAGTCTAGATTTTTGCGATACTTATCTCTTTCTAGAATTCGAAACTGTAGGCTTGTATTGCTTTTCATAAAATGCTTATAAAAGTAAGGAATAGAATGATCATCACTTCGATTTCCAATTGTTTGTGACGATTCAACTATTTCTCTAATATTTTCTTGCTTATTATTACTATTGGATTGATTAAAATTCATAATGTAACTAAATCTTTCTTTTCTGTCCCTATAAGCATCCCTTTGTATCACATCCTTTTGGGTAAAATTTCTTAGTCCAATAATTTTTAAAGGAAAACTGACGTTCAATTGATAGTCATTTTGTGTTATATTGATATTGTATTCTTTTTTTTTTTGAGATTGTTCTTCGTAGGAATGCGTTGAATTATTAATTTGATTTTGTCCTGCATATTCTTCCTCTAAGTTAAAGGCGGTGATTAGTGGAACTGAAATTGTAAAAAGATTCATTATTAAAAAAAAGAATGAGTTTATAATATTATGATAAACAATTTTTGAAAATATCCCGAGCTGCTGTTCTAATTAGGATACGACATGACACCCAGTTAACAATTTGAATGTTACCATGCCATATCATTACTAAAATTAGTAAACAATTCACACAATCTATCGAACGGCGTTATAGCTACACACATTAAGGAACTTAGTATATAAATTAATTTGCTACAATATCTATTTACCTACCTTGAGACAGAAGAAAAACCAAAACTCTCATATTCAGTGCTTATCAAACTACATGTACAAGTCATTGATTTTTTATATATAGGTAGTACCAATTAAGCTAATGAGACATGTACATTCAAACGTGAATACGATAAAACTTTAATGATTATTAGTTATTTGATAGCTTTCTTATTTGAATTTTTGCAATAGAGTTTTATTATTTGAATTTTTGCATTCAAAATGCTATATAATAAGAAGGACTAATAAAAGGTATATATCGGGTCGCCTAATTTTATGTACTTCTAATTGGCAATGGCACACAAATGGTTAGCCTAAATTTTTTCGCATAATTTCACTCTTCATAATCGTGTTTGGTCTAATTTCACTTGGCATGTATTTAACGCAGCGACTAATAAATCTGATTTAAGGTTTATAAAATAATTAAAATGGATAGCAAATATAATAGGTTGGCAGTAATTGTGGAGTACAGTATTAAGTAAAAACTAGCAGCATTACAATCCATTATAAGCTTTAGTTTAATTTAAACTGGCATCGAGTTTTTCTTTTGGCTATTGAATTTATTGTTGAGCGGAAACTTGGAAGCAACTAAAAAGTACAAAATAGGCATTCATAAATTGTAAAATAGAGATTTCAATTAAAATGATTTTAGGTAATATTTAATAGGATTGAGATCTGATTAACATAATATATGGTGAGACATGTGACCTGCAAATAAAGTAAAAAATGGCATGCAATTTAAATATTAATAGTTTTATTTCTTGACTTCTTTTTTACTTATAAGGGTAAACAATTAAAAAACATAAAAGTTATCAAATCAATCTTTATTTATTTGTTTATTGTTACGTAATTGTTATGAAGTTATACCTAGGTATATCTATACTAAAATTACTACTGAATAATTAGGGCTGGCTTCGATTTGGTGGGGCGCCCACGCTTTGTTTTTTGTCCTATTGGAATCATTTTTGCCTCTAAAGGCGGAGTTGTTAGTTTTAACCTTATGGCAAGACCCAGTATATGTTTACAGGAGTATATTTTGAAAAATTGTGGACAGTTACATGTGCCTTGCTTCCAATTTGCCCTGGGTAGTACAATTTTCCAAAAAAAAAGTTTTTTTCTTTATACTCATCAAATGTCTGCCATGAGTCACCACGTGATATTCCCGTAGCCGTAGGTTTTTTATCAGATACTAAATATACATTATTTAAGCAATCAGTTGTTAAAGTCTTTAGTTTAATGTTCTGTTTAGCCCAACAATATCCTTCTTTCCATTCTTTAAGTTCGATCTTGTGTGTATCTGGGAATGAGTCTTCAGAAATTTCGTTTGACCATTCGGTAACCATCTCGCATGCCACAGTAAGGAACCGGGACATGGGAAAGCGTTTTCGCATTGTATTATGATCTTTGATAGACTTGTTGAATGCTTCTAAAGCGTTGTTCGTGGTTGGTGAAAGAGTCTTTGCAGCTCCTAAAAACCAGTTAGGGTTTTTGATCAGCCATTCCTGTTTCAAGTAATGTATAAAAGTGGTCTTTGAAGCATGTTTCGTCATAAAAGCTTGAGAAGCAGCATTGAATATATCCGGTGATGATACGTTATGCAAGGCTTCTATATCTTGTAAAATGTCACTTCTGTTTTTTTTTCTACACAATGCTCGATTTTCTTTTGTATATTTTTTTTGGCATGCGCCCAACACATGCGTACAGTAGTCGTATCAGATCCAAAAACATTCGAAAAGGCATTTTTTATTGCTTGAGCCGCGTCGCACACTATTACTTTAGGTTCAAAATTGCAATCGGGAAACAATGAGCCAACTTTCTCCTTTAATCCACTAAAAATCATCACAAAGTCTTCTTTTTCTTCATTTGTAGAAACTCCTAAGCAAAGCGGATAGAACTTACGGTTTTTGTTTGTCGTTCCAACTTAATACCGGGAACCCCTGCCATATTAATTTGTAGGTGGCATCAGCGTGTAAAACGTCGATAGAACTTGCAACCTTCAATAACTTTTTTGTTGTCAAAACAAATCTGAAAGTTGGATTATCGCTCTCTAATATCCATATAAAAAGTACTGGAGTACTTCATAACAAATGGTTTATCTTCATCTTCAGGAATACTTCCATGGTCATGTATCCACTTTTCTAATTCACCTAGAAGTCCAAAATTTACACGCCGTCTGTCACTTAAATAATTGTTTAGTTGCATTTTTGTAGGCAACTTGATTCCATCAATCTTTCGAAGAGCGGATAAGATAGCTTTTGGCTTTAAATGCAGGTCAAATAATCTGTTATTTTCAATTTTAGTTTGAGCATCAATACCGTAATCGCCTCGAGTCCCGATGTCATCGTGATTATGATCAGCCTCAGTACGATAGACTAAAACGTTGTCGGTTCCGGACTCAAATAATAAGTAAAGTTCTGCCGCGCACTGTGGTCCCTTCTTTCGAACTTTGTTACACCTGTAAAAGCGTTTTTGACCCTCTTCAGTCATTCACGTGAATCTCCGAGACCAAGTGTCTTCTGAATTCACAAAATCTTCTGCCTCTTTCACGTTCGCAAATTTATAATAAAACAACCAAAGTTTGTTACGTCCACGTTTCCCTTTTGGTGCTTCCCGATTCTCTAATTCCGATTCACTTGAATAATAATCCGGAACTTCATCATCACAGTTTAATACACGACTCGGTCCTGCTAACTCTAACTCACTCATTTCTACACATAAACTTGTCGATCATGAACAAAATATAATATTAAAACTTCTTGACGTGATCGTATGCACTATTACCGACGAATTGCACAAACAAGTAAACAACAACAAGCAATCGCTAGTCCCGTGACGTTCACTCGCCGCTGCCATTGGCTGGTGGCGCGCTTCGCCCCCCGCGCCATGACCCGCGCTCCGCTTCTATCCTGCGGGTGCGCCTGCCGCCGTTTTCACTATATTATGATTTCCAAAACTAAAAAAAATATTTCCTAATATTTATTTGTAGTATTCGTTTTAATATTTACAGCTGCTCGTAAATCAGAGCCAGGAAGAGATTTTTTAGATGGAAGCCTACAATAGCCATAATATATTATTTGTTACCCCACTGATAATATTAGTCGCCATGTCAATATTCTTAGAATTTCAATCGCCCTAGGTAAAAAAATTACTTCCATGAAGTCGCAGCCGTTATTTAGTTTTTATAATACCATTGAAATTGCAGGTTATCCAATATAATTAATGCCAAATTATTTAAACATTGCCCACTTATTTTTGTAGATGCCAATAAGTAATACCCTATTAATTTTTCATTCGCCTCGATAATAATAAGCCATTTCACTTCGCCTAACTTTTTATCGCCATATTGTTATTTACCAAATGCGACATTTCGCGGAACAATTTGTAATCCCTAAAGTTTGCAATTACTAAATATTAATTCGCACAAAAATAAAAATCACAACGTATAAAACGCCTACTCATTTGAATAAGGCAAAGTAACTTGAATTTAATTATTAATATTTATTAATACTAACGTAGCATGCAGGTAGGCATGCAGCATGCAAGCATGCAAACCAGTAGCACAGCTAGTAAAATATAATCTGATGAGCTCGATGGCGCAGGCAGTCATTAACAACTATCAAACCGCACTGGGCTCGCGTGTTGGTTTATGACCAGTTCTCCCTATCCATGCATAGGGAAGGTTCGTGCCCCAACAGTGGGGACATAAAAGGCAGATGGTAAAATGCTTGTGTTACTTGCCATTGGTACAAGCTTTCTATTTTTACGGATCCAAAGGCAGTCGGCATAAGGGGAGAAAAGTGGGCAACACTGAAGTAACAAAGTTCATCATACGCAGAACGACCTCCAATAAAGCGAAGTGAATCGTAAATTTTTATTCGCACCCCCCGAATTTGCCCCGTAAATTCTCCGTCAAGCCAAATAAGTGATAAGATAACTAAATAAAAAAATTACGCGACGTTATGTGCTGTCGATCAGGGCTAATAAAATTTTCATGACACAGCCGGGCTGAGTTTGAATTCGTGAGTATTGAATGGTGTTTCTGAAGGGGAAATAAAAAATGTTGGTACCCAGCAAAGTAAAATCTATTGCTGGTTGAAACTCTCCGGGGTTATCATTGCGTCGTATTTTGTCAAGAGCGCTTCCGTACAGGTGAGTTACTCTTGAAACACAATTGCAATAATCAATTTCCAATCCCAAATCTAAAAAATTCAAAAGGCACTCTTAAAATTATTATATGTTTATGTATAAATAATATTTATGCATGTATTATATACTTACTTTCACTTAATTCATTTATGATACAAATAAATTGCACCTGCCGATGTTATCTCTGCACCACCCTATGGTTGACTGGTAGAGAATGCCTCAGGCATTAAGTCCGCCATGTAATAGCTGTGTTGCAAAAGTTTAAATAATTAAAAAAGAAAATAAAAGCGATAATAGCGCTACATTGGAATTAAATTGCGTGGAAATTGAGTGAACAAATTATTATCGAGATGGGGCGTTCCGAAATTGCGAAACTTATCCCAATATCGATACATATCAATCGCATTGGAATTGTATTAAGATTGAGTTTGCGTCAAGAGTAGCCTACCAGTCTGCAGAAGGCACTGACTACTTTAGAATCATACTTTCACTTTTATGTAACTCTTTTCTGCCTGTAGTCTAAGAAAAAAACATCCAGGGGGCGAGAGGGAGGGACTTGCCCACGTGACACAGGGAGAATCAAAACATTTTAAACTTCTTCTTCTATGTCCTATAATTTTAGTGGATCTAGTAACATTTTAAACTGGAACCATCACCAGCTCACTTTCATGTTCTAATTGCTGGGGCACGAGCCTTCCCTATAGATGGATAGAGAACGGGCTAACACCACCAAAATTAAATTAAATTAAAATTAATATTTAAGTGAGGCTCCCATACAACAAACGTGATTTTTTTCCAATTTTTTTCTCGGTCTTAACGATAACAGGTGGAACCCGGTACGGAACCCTTCGTGCGCGAGTCCGACTCGCACTTTGCCAGTTTGCGGTTAATCGGCAAGAATTTAAAATAACTACTTTTTGTAGTAAATCTGCTGCTGTAGTACTAATTCCTAGGGTATTTAAACTTTTAGAAGAGATACAGTTTTATGTATGGCTAAGTCTGTGTGTTTTGTAAGTTTTTCGTTAATTGTGCTTTGGAGGCTCCGAACACACAACATAGTGTTCGGAACTGCTGTGTCAATGAAATATACTATTTGTATTTGTTTGTCGTGTACTGTAATATCAGGTCGATTAAATTGGGTTGTCTTATCTTTTATTATTGTGCGATCCCAGTATATTTTGTAGTGTTTATTATCTAATACTACATTGGGCTTGTATTTAGCCTCGACGCACATGAGCCACCGGCCACAAGTGGCCATAGTAAAGCAACAATAATAATAATATGACATGACCAAGTAGCTACAGTTATTCACCAATATTTAGCACATAAATACAAATTCGTAAATATATATTTCCTGTAGTTTTCATATATGACGATTTGTAGCGTGTGGCGGCCACCGGCGTCAACCGTTTGCGGCAAGTCCATATAAAATATATGGTTTTCATATATACAAGAAATAGATCGGTGGCGGCGGCGTTTTGTGGCTGTGGCGAGTGGCCCGTGTGCGCCGAACCTGTATGTAAAAGTATGCTATTTTGTTCTTTACGAAATTGTATTAATGTGCTAAATATTGGTGAATAACTGTAGCTACTTGGTCATGTCGATGCTTGTAATATTATACTTATTATTATTGTTGCTTTGTTATGGCCACTTATATAAAAAAAAAATAGTATCAATGCATTTTAAAGATAAAATCATTGCCATTGAATAAATTAGCCTGATAATAATTCAATGAGATATCAATCGCAGTTGATAACTTTGGCAAGTGTCGAAAAGTTAGATATCGTATTATCAGAAGTTCGGGATTTTTTTAAGTAAATGCGTCTTATTGTTACTAAGCAGACGAGCCATATTCGTTAATGTTTCCAGCAGCCAATCTAGAAATCAAATGTTTGGTAGAGTTCTAATTTTCGAAAAGTTAATGGATGGAGCACATTAAATGCAACTGCAGTCCGGTGCTTGTGCAGTGCAGTTGCAGTAACGTTGCAGTGTAGTGCAGTGTAGTGCAGTTGCACTTTAGTTGCTGTGTAGTTGCAGTTTAGTTGCAGTGCATGTATGTGTGTTGCAGTTTGGTAACAAAGTAGGTGTCAGACATCCTTATGCAAACACAAGGGACCATCTACGTCAGGTCATAACACCAGATCAGGACGCGCCGAAGCGCATTCTTCATCCGGTACTTTTAAGACTAGTGTCTCGAGCCAGTTGCCCCGTGGATACGTATAGTCCACTACCTATTATCCAGATAGGTTACCGGAGCTGTAAGCTCGCTCACTTCTCGTTGCACTAAGAGCACAACTCGCAAATTCCACTGCTCGGGTCGTCGACTCTAAAGTCGACTACCAAATGTCCTCTTTGGTGGCGGAGTTGTAAGCCCACTCACTTCTCAGTACCCATCCAGGCACCTTGCCAATTTCACAATCCTACGCGGTTGGCTTGACCGGAGGTATTGCATCTAGCGGGCACCTCTACTAGTTATCCAGACTAGTGCCGGAGATGTTGGAGTTCTGCTCAGTGAAAACCATCGAGCATAGCAACCAACTATGGGCAACTCACGTGCCCCGCAAGTCCTTTCGCATCGGGCCCCTCGAGACCGCTACTCAGACCCGCTCGCTGTGCACGAAATGGAAGCCTGGCCAACAACAACCAGGCAGACGAACATTCCCACTTTTACAGCTAACTACATGCCACCACGAGTCCAACCCATGTCCGGGACCTGCCGGAGACGCCCGCGAAGGCATAACCGGCAGGGGGCCTAGGATCCGGAACTCCCGTGGTACCGTTGAAAAGACAGCCGGACCCGTAGTTCCAGCTGCCATACCCTACCTATCAGGGTGAGTAGAGGTGGTACAATATAAAATAAAAAAAAACGTTTGTTTGGCAACTCTGTTTATTTGGAAGGGGAACTGTCTTACTTATGAGCTCAAGCGTCGAATACCCAGACACAATAGAATTTAAATTGTTATCGGCCACCTGCTGGTCGCTTGACGCTCAAGGGGTTACCTTAACAGGCAACACCTTACAAACATAATATAATTTTACAGATTCAGACATCATAGGTACTGTATGAAATTCTCTTAATTTAAATCAGCACGTGATGTAAATATGTAGATGGTCTTTCAGATTGATGATAGCAACGAGAGAAATTTCCAATATTTCCAAAACTTCAAACGAAAGGAGACAAGAAATACGCTTGTGGAGATTCTTGCCGGTTCTTGCCAGTACAAGTCAAAACAGAGACAGAGTCAGACCGTTTACAAACTCTTTAACTAGTGAATAAGTAAAGTGAATTGCCTGTAAATATTCCACTGCTAGGCAAAGACCTGATCACAAACCTGGGCTAAGAAATGCTTTAAGAGTCGCAATCGCAATATTTATCACCTACACGTCACACTTTTGGACAACACGTACGCAAAAAAACCTCACAAGCATCCATCCATTCTCCTGTACTTATCCCGTTCCGATCATCCATCCCAGGGGCCATTCTGAAAATCAGCGCTGTGCCTAGCTCAGTACCTTTCTGAGACTGGTACGCTGTGCTTAAAAATGCACAATATTTTGTAGTCAAAAAATCTGAAGATCTACCTACTAAGTTGTAGATTTTGTAGCTAAATAAAATATATTTATCTTTATATTTTTTTTAATCTATGTATCGAAAAGTCCGAAACACACTTTTTCCGACCAACGAATTAAATCCGGGACCTTCGGGGAACGAGCCGAAGCGTACGACAAAATTAAAAAAAAATGCAAATAAATCGAAAAAACTCTACGGTGTTCTTGGCGAGAAAGTGAAGAGTCATGTCTGCGGTTTTGTTTTATTTTCGAAAATTTGTGTTATATCGAATATTAATGTGAAATAATGGTAGATTATTAACCGTTATGTGTTCGTGGGTGTGCATGAGTGTTAGCAAATGAAAAAAAACAGTGCAACGTCACTTTTTAAATTCTCTCAAGAAATCTGCGTGAGGTCTTAGTAGAGCCCCACATCTTTACTGAGATACTCGAGGGGTTGGAGGGTATATCATTTCTCACTTCTCATTTGAATGAATGAATGAATGAATGAAATTTATTGCTAAAATTTAGTATTACATTTTAAAGTTCAGTAATTGAAGTCACCTAGTAAGCAAAAAACTGCCTGTAACAAGTGACTTCGCTCTTCTATAGCTAATGTATTTATATTTAACAAAACTTATACAAATCAAACTTATTAACTATAGTAACTATTTGTGTTTGTGAGTGTTTGTGTCTGCGTGAATGTGTGTGTGTGTGTGTGTGTGTGTGTGTGTGTGTGTGTGTGTGTGTGTGTGTGTGTGTGTGTGTGTGTGTGTGTGTGTGTGTGTGTGGGGGTGTGCACGTGTGTGTTTTATTTAGTATGTTGTAATAAATTCTCTGTATCCTCGTAACTTTGTGGTGTAAGAAAATCAGTAACTAGTTTCTTACATTCTTTTAGTGTTTTACTATAAATCTCTACGTTTTTATTACATTTATTGTAAAAAAATGCCGATCGACTGTTATATTGCTTGTAAGCAAATTCTGTTTTTATTCGAGTCAAGGTAACAATATTTTTTCTTCTTTTTAGTGTTGTGCTAGAGTCATAGTTTATAGATTTATGTTTTTTTAATATTGTTTGAAGAACGTACAGCTTTCTTACAGATAAAACTTTACTGATAGAGTATAATTTTTGGAAATCTTCTTGGTTTAAAGTGCATAACCTTTAAAAGCGCGCGTTGGGCACGTTTTACCTCTAACATTTTTGTTTTACCCGCTCCACCCCAGATAGGTATGCAATAAGTTATGATAGATTGTGCCAGCGCTGTGTAAATTTCCTTAAGAATATTCCTTGAAGAGCCATGATCATTCAACCGCTTTGCCCCAGGCACCACATGTCTTAAAGTCTTGAATATCCAGATCAGTTTCCTGACTCTAGCAGTTACTTGCTCCAGGTGCGGATGCCAGGACAGCCGTTGATCAACCATAACTCCTAAGTACTTTGTTTTGCAAATTTTGTCTACAACAGGACAACTACAATTATCAGGTTTTGTGTAGAAGTTGCAGGAGTGTATTTTGAGCTCAAAATCGGCACCAGGTTGTGTATGGTTTTGGATACTATAACAGATGTAGTTGGTTTTGGCAGTGTTTAAGGTTAAGAGATTGTTTTTCAACCATTTCGCGATTAAGCTCATGCCATATTCTGCATTATCCCTTACGGCAGCCCAGTTTTTTCCAGTGAAGACCACAGCAGTATCGTCAGCGTAGGAAAATATGTGCGCATTATTAATTTTTAAACTACAGAGGTCATTAATATAAATCAGGAAAAGTGTTGGGCCCAACACGCTTCCCTGCGGCACGCCATACGATACAGTGACGTCCTCACTGGTGTATCGATTCAACCTCACCGTCTGCGTCCTCTCAGAGAGGTAACTTCTAAAGAGAGAGAGTGTAGTATCTCTTATTCCAATTTTTTCTAGTTTGTGTACAAGAATAGGGACAGAGACGGTATCAAACGCTTTTTTTAGATCCAGAAACACCGATAAGCATTTATTTCCTTTATCCACTTGTTCAGTTACAAGTTGACAAAGTGCCATAACTGCGTCTTCAGTTGATTTTCCCTGCCTGAAACCAAATTGTGAAGCTGATAGTAACTCATATTTGTTAAGATAATTTTGGAGTCTAGAGTTTAAAAGTTTTTCCAGTATTTTTGAGATAGCTGGGAGTACCGAAATTGGTCTATAGTTGCCAATATCGTCCCTGTCTCCACTCTTGTACACTGGGGTGATTATGGATTTTTTTAATGCAGATGGGAAAGTACCTTGCTGAAAGCAAAGGTTAACTAAGTGAGCGATTATGGGCACAAGTTCATTCTTTGCAAGTTTCATAAAGCTGATTGGAATGTTATCCCAGCCAGGAGCGCTATCGGATCTTAAATTCATGAGGGTTCTTTCTACTTCATCTGTGTCGGTTTCAAATAGAACGAAAGAGTTGACCTGGTCCAATGTGTTATTAGTTATACAATTTTGATCTGGGGAAGCGCTGGGTTGTATATTATTTGCAAGATGTTTACCTATATTTGCGAAGTAACTGTTTATAAGATTCGCGGACTCAGTGGGATTAGTTTTAAGGTTAATTAGTTCTTTATTGTCATCATGTGTTTTGTTGCTGTAAGTAATGTTTTTTATATTTTTCCACAGTAGTTTATTATTTTTGACAGATTTAGCAAGCAAGTCCCTTTCATATTTGCGTTTTAATTTTTTAATGAGATTATTGCAATAGTTCCTGTAGCGAATGTAGGTTATTTTTAAAATATCATTGTGACTCTCTTTCCGTAGGTTTTTTTGCAGTTTGTTCCGGTTTTTATTACAGCGTAAAATTCCAGAAGTAATCCAGGGCTTTAGCGTGCGTTGTTTTTTAGGGATAATAATATCAGTGGTATTTGCCTTTATTGACTCTGAAAGTTCAGCTAGCAAACGGTGCGTTAGATTAGTAGGGTATTTCTATTATCAATCATCATCATCATACAGAAAAGAAATATTGTTTATTTATGTATTACTTGTTAGAAAAATTACTTTGACACTGGCTAAATGTGCTAATCGCACGAAGCCATCAACAAAAAGAAAAAAAAAGTCTACGGTCTACACGCCCCTCATAAGGGGAGATTCTCGTTTTCAACTGGAGGCCGAATTTATTTTGGTAACTTGCTGAAACAAAGATAAATTTGAATCGACTTTCAAGATTAATGTTCTAAGTTTAGAATGGAACCGCTTAATGGGGTCGCACTGACTCGCGTGTCAATTTTGCGGCACCCCGATTTGGAAGGCGACAGCTCTATATTCCTGTGTGATTTTAAGAGCTGTTTTACATTTCGGTATCAAATTCAAAATAATTATTTGGCGTAGTACAGTCAAAGGTTACCGACATAGCCCGAAGAGTTACAAGCTCAAGTGGCAGTGGGCAGGGCACATTGCTCGCAGGACTGATGTGGCGACCGCGTACCGGAAAGCGCAGTGTGGGCAGGCCTCCAACAAGGTGGACCGACGATCTGGCGAAGGTCGCAGGAAGCCGCTGGATGCGAGCAGCAAAACCGGTCGTTGTGGAGAACCTTGGGGTAGGTTTTTGTCCAGCAGTGCTTTTGGCTGAGATGACGATAATGATGATACGTACTCGTATATAATTTTAGACAATATTTGTTGCGAACAAATTGCAAATTGCGTATTATTTTATTTATCAAAGTGAAAGTTACTGAGCACGATCCGTGGCAGTAGTCCAGCTATGTCCAGCAGTAGTTTAGTGTAGGCTCATCATGATGATGATGTTGATGATGGTGTTGTTGATGATGATGATGATGATGATGATGATGATGATGATGATGATGATGATGACGATGATGTACGTAGCTTGTCTACTTTGTAACTAATCTGTAATATTATTCCATGATATTCAAAAATAAATAAATCGGTATCGTAATTAGGTGATGTAGTTTTATCAATATTAAATAAAGGTTCCTTTGGCTAACAAAGTAAGAGTAGTTAGTGTTGATGAATTTTGGCGGGTTGGACAGAGCCGTAGCATAGCTACCAACTATACACCAACCTTGGTGATTAAGCCAATATATACCCATTAATTGTAGTGATAATTTAGTTTTAAGAGGAAACACTAAGGACGACTGATTATATGAAAAGTAGACAAAATTAACGTTTTGTAGTCCCCTGATTCCTCCTCCGAAACTGGACCGATTTAATTAATTTTTTCCTTAAAAATTAAAGAAAAATTTTTCTGTGTATGTTTTGCTTTTTTTTTTATATAATCTCTGTTTAAATAATTTTTAACGCAAAATTTTTTGCGAACAAATTACAAAAACACAAATGTTGAAAAAATTTCCACGAGCAGGATTTGAACCTGCATCCTTCTGACATTCTGGGTCAGGTGCTCTTCCAATTGAGCTATCGTGGTTCTAACCAGCCTGCCGAAATTATTCAACACTATTTACTTTTTACTTTGAAAGCTAAATGCGCCCATTCAGAAGGGTGCATTTAAGGGTGAAGGGGAAATTTTTTCAACATTTGTTTTTTTTTTATATAATCTCGTCAAATTTGTTTGCTGGATGTCTGAACACAGCAAAAATCTGGTCAATTTTTTAAGGTTTTTATAGGTTCATATCTTTTTTAATAATTAATTTATGAAAAAAAGCAAAACACAGGGACACAGCCAAAGCCTTCCATTAATTTTAATGAAAAAAGTAATTAAATCGGTTTGGTTTTGGAGAAGGAAACAGGGGACTACGAAACGTTGATTTTTTCTACTTTTCATATAATCAGTCGACCTTAGTGTTTCCTCTTAACCATGCGTCCCTAGCTGTGGGGACAGTAAATATTTACTTTACCTGACTTTAATATACAAATTAGATTAAAAGAAAATAACAATATCATACTTAGATCATCAATGTGGTGTAAGCTCGGCGTTAGTGATCACGACGCCATATTTCGCATATTCAAATTAGGACTCTGTATGGAGTAGATAACATCAATGATCGGTTGCTGGCCCAACGCCTGACGTGTGAGTATCTTAGAACCCCTGCCTCTTTGTCAGCTCTTACGACATGCACGGGAAGTTGGCAGCTGTTACATTCTTTTCACGTCCCGGACTAGCATAGACCACCCATCCGTTGACCAGATAATTCAAAAATTGCTTCATCATCATCATCATCAGCTCATTTTTGTCCCCAATGCTGGTGCACGAGCCTTCCCTATGGATAGATAGGGAGAACGGGCCATAAACCACCACGCGGGTCCAGTGCGGGTTGGTGGTTGTTAATGACTGCTAATGTGGTCGGGACCCACGGCTTTACGTGCCTTCCGAAGCAAGGAGGAGCTCAAGATGATAAATTTTTGGTCACCCATCCGATGACCGGCCTTTGCGAAAGTTGCTTAACCTCAGCACTCGCAGACCGGGCGCGTTAACCACTGCGCCATCGAGCTCCTCGAAAAATTGCTTAACTTGCATGAACGAACCGGAACGTGAAAACTGCACCAAAAAATAGCTCGTTCAACGGTGTATTCGAAAATTTCCTTCATCAAACGACCAGGGTCACCGCTCAACTTAATGGCTGACTTAAAGGTGGATGCATCATCCAACGTTATTGTCAAATCGTCCGTCAAATCAATAGTTTTGTGAAAAATTTGTTGCACCATGTAACGATCGTTAAAATAACGATGACAGACGTCATATTTTAATGTTTACCATATCTGCTACCATATATACCTTTGGCTGGTAAATAAAGGTAATGTGAATGTCAAATTAGCAGTTAAATGTCAGTAATTTTATTTATAATAATTTATAATTATTGCGTAGCTATTAAAAAATCTTATGTCTAACGCCACAATAGCTACATGAAAAACTTTTCTCTTTCTTGTTTTGGGGACAAATGTGTTTCATTTGACTAGCAACCCTTTCAACTTTAACGTTAGCAAAATATTGTTATTAACCGGAGTTTTGGTGCAATCCGCCTTTAGTATTTGCCTGTGACATTACATTACTCCTTGACAGGAGCTCCAGCCCTCTTACCGACCCCGATCCCCCTCCCCCTCCGATTTCGAGCGACGAAATCCAGTCATACATAAAAGGCTTAAAGCCGCGTAAGGCTCCGGGCGCCGACGGCATTTCTAAACAAGGCGCTCAAGCACTTTCCCAACCAAGTGCTTACCTTGCTGGCCCTTCTCTTTAACGCTTGTTTCGACAAATGCTACTTTTCGGCTGGCTGGAAAGAAGCAATCGTTATAGGGATTTCAAAACCGGGTAAACCCCAACTTACCAAGTAGCCACCGCCCCAT
Organism: Eudonia mercurella; assembly: GCA_963082485.1. NCBI lineage: Eukaryota > Metazoa > Arthropoda > Insecta > Lepidoptera > Crambidae > Eudonia > Eudonia mercurella. The sequence continues at coordinate 8,413,327 of OY720046.1, forward strand.
TAGTCTCCTCAAGGCGATGGGGAAGCTTTTTGAAAAGGTTATACTCGCTCGTATGAGAGAGCACCTTTTCGGAAATGACTTGATCATAAACGAGCAATTCGGCTTCAGGCGGAAACACTCGTACCCTCAGCAAGTTCACCGCATAATCGAGTTTATCTTGAGCGGCTTCCACACCCTTCAAAAGAAAAGACAGTAGCGGTCTTTTTCTACGTAGCCAAGGCCTTTAATAAGGCCGGCACGACGGACTCGTTTATAAGCTTTATCAATTAGATATGCCCGATAGACTAATCCATCTGTTTAGATCCTATCTTACTAATCGTACCTTTCGTTTCCGACACGAAAGTACTCTTTCCTCCCCTCGTCCGATAAAGGCCGGGGTTCCGCCAGGTAGTGCCCTCTCCCCATTGCAGTACACGTCGTACACCAACGACATCCCCATTCCAAAGCGCGGTACAGAGCTCTCGCTCTTCGCCGACGACACCGCGTTATACCGTAGCGGGCTCATCCCGGACGACATTATTAATAGATTACAGCCCGCGTGCAATAAGTCCTAACTTATTCCGAAAGTGGCGCATCGAAGTGAACCCAGACAAAAGTGTCGCAGTTCTCTTCGAAGTAAAGCGTAGGTCCAGAGTAGTCTCTTACGGAACCCATTCACTACGTATGTTAGGGACCGCGATCCCTTGGCAGCGTACAGTCAAATATTTAGACGTGACACTTGACAAACCTTTCGCCCTCACATAAATAATGTTAGTAAAAAAGTCAGATTTTATATTACAGACTCAGTCCTATGATAGGTCCCAATAGTAAAATGATCTTAGGAAACAAGCGAACCTCTATAAGGTTTGTATCAGACCAACCATGACGTACTCGTCTGCCGTTTTCAGTCATATAGCGCCCTCAGCGCTACGTAAGTTGCAAACAATGTAAAGTAAATTCACTCGCAGGGCCACTGGTGCCCCTTGGTACGTACGGAATACTGACCTGCACAGAGATTTGGAACTTCCAACGATGCAACAGCATCTCCGTTCGGTTGCGGAGCGATTCTTCGAATCTCCGGCGAATCACTCAAATCCCCTCATTGACAAGGCAGTGGACTACAGTCCCGAGCTTCCCCCCCATCCCCCATTTTCGTAGGCCCGAAAACGCTTTATTGGATCCCCCAAATCAGTTATCAGGTGACCTGGATTGCCTACTTGCGGCACAGGACACGTCGCTTATTTAAGTCAGCCGACATAGGCAGCATCACTGCAGATTGAGCGCGCCACACTAGGGGGCGCGCCGACTTTACCACGGCGCCGGCGTGCACTCTGAGTGAGTAACGCCAACGTCGCCGCCCATACCGGGAGGCGACCGTTCCGTCAGCCTATGTAGCCCTTCCAAGGTAATTATTAAGGCAACACCAGAGGGTGTTTAGTCAGTAGGAGTCTCACATAGTCTATCTCAACCGCTTGAGTTAGTCATACATGTAGTATTCACCTCCTCCCACCTACGGGTTGCTATAGGTGGGTTGTCCTATCGGCAGGGCGCAAAAAAAAATGTCATTAATGTCTATCTATAGCATTGGTGTGTTTCGGCAGCTAGAGATAAGATAGCCAGTGCCAGTAATTGAAGATCCCGGGTGAGTGCGCTTCCACCATTGGCCTTATCATCACTTATCATCAGGTGAGATGAAACTTTTACCTGTCGAGTTCTACAAATCCAATTGCTAACTGAAGCAAGTCTGTTACAGCCACGAATTGAAAACAGAATTGATTTGTAACTACGTTAACTTAATTTACTAATTCAGGAATAGCTAATAAGATTGTAGGTGGCAAATTGAGCCGGCGTGGAGACAGGTCTGCTCTTGCATACTTATCTTATTTTATTATCATTTTTTTCCTTTAGTTGATGGCTTCATGTGATTAGCACATTTAGCCAGTATCAAAGTAATTTTTCTTACAAGGTATACCTTGTAAGAAAAATTACTTTGATACTGGTAATATATTATGATATGATAAGATGATTATGTATACATACATAATCATCGTCATCATAATCATCAGATCATTTTATGTTCCCACTGTTGGGCATGAGCCTTCCCTATGGATGGATAAGGAGAACGGGCCATAAACCACCACGCGGGCCCTGTGCGGATTAGTGGTTGTTAACGACTGCTAATGCAGCCGGGACCAACGGCTTAACGTGCCTTCCGAAGCACGCAGAAACTCGATATTATAAGTTTTTGGTCACCCAGCCGATGATTGGCCTTTGCGAAAGTTGCTTAACACAGCACTCGCAGACCGGGCGCGTTAACCACTGCGCCATCGAGCTCCTCAAATATAATATAAGTAATACATATAAATAATCAATATTTCCTTCCTGTATGATGATGATTAATGATAATTGAAATGAAAAATGAGGAATGCTATTCCCCCAACCCCTTGAGTATCTCAGTAAAGATGTGGGGCTCTACTAAGACCTCACGCGGATTTCTTGAGAGGATTCGAAAAGTGACGTTGCACTGTTTTTTTATTTGCCAACTCTCATGCATGCTCACGAACGAATGGTTAAAAATCTACTATTATTTCAAATTAATATTTGAAATAACACAAATTTTAGAAAATAAAACAAAACCGCAGACATGGCTCTTCACGTGCCCGCCAAGAACGTCTTTATAATCATTAATTATAGTTCAACTTTGTTTTTTCTTAATCAGTTTTAGACGTACTGTTCCTACGAGTATGACATTGTAGAAATTGAAATTGGTACATGTTAATTTGCAAACTTATAATAATATGTATATTTTTTTATGTTTTCTACATTTCGTGGTTGTCCTTTATGTTTTGTGTGTTCATCTGTTATAGAAATTGTCCTTTTATGATAATCTTTTTCCAATATTTTGTCGATGTAAGGGTGAAAAGAAATGCCGGTACTTCTCAGGACCAGGTTTCCATGTGAAGGACTTACGAACCAATGGTATAGTAACATTCGTAAGAGCTATTTGTAGTTTAAACTGAATAAATCAGATAGAATTTTGGATTTTGAGTAGGTATATTATGTGCTTGAATACTGATTTTACTAGCGAACTAAACGACAATATTTTTTTTTAAATTCACTGCCGTACTTACTACTATAGGAGTTGAATAATAATTCCTCAATAGTAAAGGCACGTAAAGCCGTCGGTCCTGGCTGCATTAGCAGTCGTTAACAACCACCAACCCGCACTGGGCCCGCGTGGTGGTTTATGGCCCGTTCTCCCTATCCATCCATAGGGAAGGCTCGTGCCCCAGCAGTGGGGACAAAAATAAGCTGATGATGATGATGATGAAAGGGACTCATACTCATCAACTCATTGTTGAACTCTTTGATGTTTTTTGAACTTATTTAATATGAAATAATACACATTGTATAAGTACCTACATACGATTACAATTAACGTCACCGCCATCTATAGCTGAAAAAAGATATTACAATTTTTCATGAAGCTATTTTCTTATTAATATTACTATCGAGTTTCGAAACATACCGCATCCGTAAATACCATAGTCCACGTCAAATAGAGCAGTTTGCACAAACTGAATAGTTAGTGAATAGTATCTCCGAAGGGATTTCATTTGGCAAATTATCGACGCTTCGATGCTCTGGCGTCTACGAGATCTTCAGCGTCTTGCTTTGCAATATTGATGCAAGCTGGTCTAGTACACTCGCGGTGTTCCTACAAATTGACAATAATGTATTATTGTGACAACTGTATAAACAGTGGGCCTGAGGCTTCGTAAAATCGTTAAATAAAAAAAAAATTCAGGGGGCATTTAGATGGCAATTACAAACCCCGCCTATTCATCGAAAAATCAGAATTGAACCCAGGACCTTCAGATTAAAAAAAGATAAGCTCTTGACCTCGAGATCGATCTCGCCTGATGGTGAGCGTAAATGAGGTCTACGGTGGAGCGAGCTGCCTATTAACTCTCGCCTTGAAGGCATTCAGGTTATAAGTTTTTGGGAACACAGACAATGGCAACGAATTCCACTCCCAGCCAGTGCGCAGTAAAAATGATGACATGATGCGCTTAGTGAGACATAGTGGAACATCTACTAATTCCAGGCAACCTACGGATGGAGAGGATTGATATTAAATAAGATGGAGGCGTTGAAAAAAAAATGTACAAAATAATATATTTTACTCGCGGCCGCCCGCAGTTTCACCCACGTGATTCCCATTCCTGTGGAAATATTGGGATAAAAAGTATTCTATGTGTTAATCCAGGTTACAAACTATCTGTATGCCAAATTTCATCCAAATCCATCCATCCGTTGCAGCGTGAAGAAGCAACAAATCTACACACACACACAAATTTTCGCATTTATAATATTAGTGTGATATTACATAATTATACATATATTAGGTTGGGGAAAAAGTCTTTTCGCATATAGTATGTATGAACTTTTAATAAAATCTCTTTGGCTATATATACTATTTGTATCTAGCTCGTTTTAGTATCATAAAAAGTTTAAATTTTAAAGAAGATAATTCCAAATTTAAATTAGGAAAATGTGTGATTTTCATTTCTTTTTCTTACTGTCAAGATGAGTGAATCTAAAGGTATGATTCTGAACTTCGCTGCACGCAGCAGTGCTGCCACTGTGGTGAAAAATACGAAGAAACTTTTTCCCCAACCTAATATTTTATAATTATATATTTAGCTTATTTATGTATTTTTATTTGTTTTAACCAAACAACGGAGTAGCTTCCTAATAGGAGCAACAAATTGTCACGACCCACTTATTCCGTCTGAAACCACCTCGGTCGCGATTAATCTGACGCGAGCCTACAATCCGTCACAGTCATCCGTTGACGGACGGCCCGACCGACGACGGCTGGATGACGTGGCCTTTCACTGCCAATGATGTCATGGATACTACTGACACAGTGAGTTGTTGCAAAGAAACTAGAAAACTCTAAGCACCTTACAATTAAACAAAGAATAAGCTCCGAATAGTTATTCCGTGTTTTGTTCCTGTCATGTAAACGTCATTTCAAATTAGAGTGAAAGAGACAAAACACATAATAATTATTTGGAGCTTATTCCTCATTTATTTGTAAGACCATGACAGCTGGTTAACGACATAAACAACACAAACAAGTTAATATTTAGTATGCAGGGGGTATCGCGGGCGATAAATCGATTTAACTAGGTTTCATTTTTAGAAAACATTAAAAAAAAATAACAAGCAAATCTTGGTCATCCAGGTACTAATTTAATAATGAGATACCAACGATAGCTAAATTTATGAAACTAATAGATTAAAAGTAATATTTGAAGTCCCTGAAATCGAGCGTGTCTTATTTCGATCTTTATATTTATTACTAGCTGACCCGGCAAACGTCGTTTTGCCATAAAAAATTTAAAAAAAATTTAGGGGTGGACTACCCCTAACATTTAGGGGGATGAAAAATAGATGTTGGCCGATTCTCATAGATACCGGATGACCCGGCAAACGTTGTTTTGCCATAAAAAATAAAAAAATATTTAGGGGTGGACTACCCCTAACATTTAGGGGGATGAAAAATAGATGTTGGCCGATTCTCATAGATACCGGATAAGCACAAAAAATTTCATCAAAATCGGTCAAGCCGTTTCGGAGGAATATGGCAACGAAAACTGTGACGCGAGAATTTTATATATTAGATAACTAGTAGTCGTCCAGTAATCGAAATTTGACCATAATTTTATTAAAACTGTACGAATTGTATCCTAAGCAATGAAAAATTTAAAAAGATAGAATGTGAGTTTGGATTGTCATTGACAGATTTCGGCCGCTACTCTTCCATTTTTGAAATTTTTGAAAAGAGTATATATGCGTGTGTATCAAATACATGGTATGTGTGTAATGTTTGTTTTACTGATTTAATGTATTTTTATGCTATAATTTAAAAAAAAATTGAACATTCTGCAATTTTTCTCTATATAAACTATATATATCTCTATATATACTATATTTTTCTCTATATATACTATATTTTCTCTATATAACTATATAAGTGTGCGAAATTTCATATTCCTCCGTCCGCGCAATTTCTCGTAAAAAGGGGTACAAAGTTTTTGCTTCACGTATTAATAGATAGTGGTCGCCTAGTGGTCGAAATTCGACCGTAATTTTATTAAGGCTGCACGGATTGTATCCTAAGCATTGAAAAAATAAAAAGATAATGTGAATATAATATATGTATAGATAGCTAGGTGGCCAAGTGACAAAGCGCTCGGCCCGATTCCCAGGTCAGACAAAGTGTATTTCGGATTTATTCGATGCATTGTTTGTGATCACCAACCATTGGTGGTGGTTGGCAACCAGCATTTGGCAAGCGAAGTGATTAAGCCAATACCCATGATGAGTGATGACTTGATTTCAACTGTGGAGGCTTTGCCCATCAGTGGAACAGTCACATGCTATTTACTGTGCTTTTTAATTAATCTATACATATATAATATATAATATAATATAATATAATAATAATCTATATACGAGTATTATAAAGAGGAAACCTTTGTATTGTTGTATGTATGTATGTATGTATGTTTGTATGTTTGTAACGAATAAACTCAAAAACTACCGGACTGATTTAAAAAATCTTTCACTATTAGAATGCTACACTAGCGCTGAGTAACATAGGCTATATTAAAAAAAAAGTAATGCGGTACAAAGTCCGCTGGGCCAGCTAGTTAAAAATAAAATAGATCAATAGTTCAAGTGAAAGGATATATAAAAATGGTAAAATGATTATCAGCTTATTTATATGTAGATATGAAATGTAAATTGATGAAATGTCATCAATTTGATGAAAATTTATTTAAATGAAATGATTAAAAGTATCTTATCTTATTCAGGGCTAACTACTCGAGTTGAAATCCTTTTTGAGTATGATGTGACATTATTTATCGAAGATGACATTACAAGACTTAATTTTCCAATAGAGTAATTATTAACGGGATTCTTATAATGTATATTATATTTTGTGAGTATCCGATATTTCGGCACAGTTGCATGCGCACTGATCACGGATGTATTCTCACATTCAAATAATAAACATGGTAAAAATGTACTTAAGAGCGTTTACGGCGCACACTAGCGCCGCCAATGAAAAAAAACATATCTAGTAATTAGAGATAGAAAATCAAATTATGCTCAACAAACTATTTGAATGACAAAGTAATTTAGCATTTTTACGTCACCTAATGAACATCTCACATGTTATGGTTTAGTTAAATAAGACGTTACAGCTAAAAACGGCCACTTTTAACTATAACGCCGTATTTAACTAAACCATAACATGTCAGATTTTCATTACGTGACGTAAAAATATTAAACTACTTCATTCAAATAGTTTGTTGAGCATAATTTGCTTTTCTATCTCTAATTACAAGATATGTTTTTTTTTCATTGGCGGCGCTAGTGTGGGGCGTAAACGCTCTTAATAAATACTCTAATACAAGCGACCATGATAATTTATAGTTATACAATCTTTTTTTTTATTAAAAAAATGTATCTGTAGCTGATCCAGCTTTGTGTGCTTTCTGTGCTTCAGAAGGCACGTAAAGCCTTTGTTCCCGGCTGCATTAGTTGTCGCTAACAACCACAACACCGCACTGGACACGCGTGGTGGTTTATGGCCTGTTCTTCTCGTGATGTCTCCATCCATAAGAAAGGCTCATGCCCCAGCAGTGGGGACCAACGAGCTGATGATAATAATAATGAAGATACATCCTTTGAAATAACTGTAAAAGATCGTCTGAAAAAAATCATCGAAAACAAGCACGGCATCGTATGGAAAGAGCAGACGGGTATGAAACACTCCAAATCCTTCCTAAGCGAAAACGCCTTAGGACGGAGAAGTTCATATGCGGAGGCAGTAGAAGGCAGGCCCGATTAACCATCGGTGCCTTGACAGGGCACTATGCCACAAAACAAATGCTTCACAGAATGCACCTTTCAACAAATAGTAGGTAGGTAGGTAATATGTAGGGCATGTGAAGAGGAAACGGAGTCAATGCAGCACCTACTGTGTGACTGCGACTCTCTGGCTTAGAAAATAATGGGACTCCTGGGGCGGCTTATCTGAAACTGGAGGACTTCAGGCTCTTCGCTCTTAAGGACGTTGCTTGGCAACGTCCTTAAGAGCTTAACTTATGGCATCTATCTTTACAGAGGAGGAAGAGTGAAAGGATGGGGTTGCACAAAAGATCCCAATGGGTCGAAATGTTACTTGGGAGAGGGAAACCTCAGCAGGCCCTACTAAGATAAGATAAGATGACTGTAAAAGATGAAACAATGTAATACTTGCTTAGTGAAAAGAATTGAATAGATTTTTTTGTAAAAAATGTCTAAAAACTTTCAAACTTTTATTAAAACACATCTAGTTCATGTTTGAATTTTAATAGCGCCAGACCTAAAACTTTCTCTTTATAAAAAATAAAATAAGTACTATGTTTGTCTTTACTCTAAAGTAAGTAGTTAATATTTAAACTTTAAATAATTTTTATGGTTCTTTTAAATTTTAAAGAGTTTATTTTTTATCTACACTAAAGTTAGGGTTGACTGGAAGGGATCTCTTTGTATGATAAACTGACCTTAGTATAACTTGTACTCGTAATCTTAAAAAAAATCACAGATTTCGCAGTCCCCGCAAGGATCGGAGCATTGAAAATGAATACAACAATTTACGAAAAAAAATCCATTTTTATTTAAATAACACAATTCCAACTTGAATGCACTTCTCGCCTGCATCCGCATCTTTTAACACCATTACCATGACGATCGGTCAATAATCAAAGAAGTTACACCCGTTTTTCTACAATACCAAATCTAAAGAGACCACCTACAGGTCACAATTATTAACCAATTTTCAAATTTTTTTTGCCATTTTGTAGCTAAACTTTTTTCTTAAGTCGGTTTTTATTTGAAATTTTCACGATTTAGTATACAAACACCCCCCAAAAAACCCGTTTTTTTTACACTTTTGAAAATTCCAAAAGAAGTTTCCAGCCGATTTTCAAAATTCAAACGCTTACACGTGTCTCGATAAATTCCTCAAATATTGGTATTATTTCCATCTCTATTCTCCCAAAATCCTCGGAGCTATGAACAAAAATACGTCTCAGGCGATTTGCATCTGATAACCATTTTCAATGGTAAAAATAGTTTAAATTCTTTTGTGTTTAGAAACAAAACATTAATTACTTTGTTGCTTCAAACATCATAAAGATACGATCATATGGTTTTCACGAGATATTTGTACAGTTATTTTGAACACGTAATGTTCCAAGCCGAGGTTTTGTGCAAGGAATTTCCTTAATGTATAATAACGTTTCCAATTTTTTCCTTTAAGATAATACGTTTCCTTGAGTTAAAATGTCTGGCGGCGTTTCCGAGAACGGGCATGCCTCTGTTTTCCGAAAACCCTTAATAACCGATTGAGAAAAATGAACTTTATCGTTATTGATTTAAAGATAAATATGAGTTAGCAGTTTAAAACATTTTTTTAAATATCATCTCGCTTCACGGTTTCTTGCTAATCCTTTTTTCTATAGTAACTGTCAAATAACGCCTTGATTGCTGAGTGGCAACGGGCCGATATTCAAAAGTCCCGGGTTGAAGTCCCAGGTCGGGCAGTGTGTTTCGGATTTTTCGATGCATAACCCAAACCACATTTGGCAAGCGATTGCCCATCAATTGTAGTGATGACTTAACTTCAATGATGGAGGCCTTTGCCCAGCAGTGGGCCAATGACTATTTAATACTACTAATACATGTCAAATAAAGAAGATTAATAATATTATAAGTTGCAAAAGGAATGTGTCACAATTGTAGGTGAAATAATATGTCACATGTACCGACTGATACTGCCAAAGCCTCTGGGAAATATGTAGGGGGTCTTATAAAACTTCAATATCTTGTTGAAATTGAAAAATATTTCAGAGATAGGTAGTACTCTCCTATTCTCGATACGATGGAATCTGTAAGAAGTTTTTAGTAAAAATGTTGAGTTGTAAGAGCAAAGGTCTTAAAATTAAAAAAATCCTTTGTGGTAATTATATAGACAGTTAACAGAAATCATTAAAAATAAAATATTTGTTCAGCTGATTTTATGCAATTGAAGACATACATATTAAAAGAAAGAAAAGAAAGAAAAACATATCTATTGACCTCACCAAAAAGATATAAATACAATAACAGAATAAAAACGGAACGAATCAAAAACAAAAAAAATAAACAATTTAATATAAGACTTAAAATTGCACAAATTCAGCTTACACAAAAGTTTTTTTTATTTTTAATAAACTGTCAACAACTCTGTATTTCCCTTTAGCATGTATAGTTTTATTAAAATGTTTATGAACCATATTTCAAACGAAATAAAAAATCTTTGTATTATTGTGCTAATTGGTTTGAAAGAATTTTACAAATAAACCTATAGTAATGATACCGAAACGTAAAATGGCTTGTATCAACTGAACCAAGAACAATTGATATGACGCCGGAGGTGAAGGGGTTTTAGGTACTACTAAGCTAAGGGTAAGGCACACTAGCGCCGCTAATGGATTTAATTTGATAACTGCTAAACTGGATTTTTTTACAAACATTGCGGACCTTCCGACACTAGGCAAACATCTATTATTTAATAATTGTGCACTACTTCTAGGTTTGTTTTTGTATTCATTCGCTAACACCAAAAGTGGCAATTGTTTGTGAATAAATGCGATAGCCCGTTTTGTGAATAAACCACGCAACAAAAAGTAGTGCACAATTATTAAATAAATACTATGGGTGCTTTCCTGTTATCGGACGGTACGCAATGTTTAAAAAAAGATCCGGTCCGTTAGTAATTGTTAAATTATCAATTGGTGGCACTAGTGTGCCTTACCCTTCGCCTTAACAGAGTCGACTGCACGATTTTAGGGAATAGCCCCCCAGTATCGAGTGCGAGTGACCTGAACCCCCGAGAAAACTAGATTAGATTCCAAAGAACTTTATGTTACATAGTTTTAGCACTAACAGTAGGAAATGTAACGTTGACGGTAGAAATAAAACTACTTTGCAAATAAATCGTATGACTGACTCATAGACTATAACTACCCCACAGCTGGGCAAAGGTCTCCATCATTGAAATCAAGTCATCACTACAATAATGGGCATTGGCTTAATCACCACGCTTGCCAAATGTGAATCCGAAAATCCGAAACAAATTGCCCAACCTGGGACTTGAACCTGGGATTTTCGATTATCAGGCCGAGAGCTAAGGCATTTGGCCTCCAAGGCGTTTTTTTTAAATAAAGTGAAAGTGTTTGTTTGCTTAGGAAGGCACATGAAGCCGTTGGTCCTGGCTGAATTAGCAGTCGTTAACAACCACCGCACCGCATTGGGCCCGCGTGGTGCTTAGTTGCACGGTGTTCCTGTGGTATCCCATCCATAAGGAAGGGGACAATCCATGGAGACATAAGATGAGCTGTGATGGTGATGTTAATATGAAAAGTGTTGCTATTTTTTCCACGAGCGTGACTTTTTGACAATCCGGGCTAGATGTTCGCAACAAACACTGACTTTGGTTTGACAGAATCAGAGTAACGGATACGTGAAAGCGTAACAGGACGCTCGTACAAAATGTATAGGACACGCTGTTCGGTCGACTTAGCAAAAGTTTTGGGAAAATAGATATAGTCTGTATTATCCTTATCCATCCTTAAGGAAGGCTCGTGCCCCAGCAGTGGGGACATAAAAATGAGCTGGTGGTGATAGTATGTAACACGGTGATCGGTTGTCTAATGTTTCTAAGTTAATAATCTTATCCTACGAGTTAAGTGTTTTAAGTTCATTCTAGTCAACGTGCTTTTTATTTCCGTTTAAAACGGAACGCACCTGATTAAATTTAAATGAGGGTATACAAGCTACTAACTAATTATGAGACGACCAACACCTCAGTCTCCCTGTGACCACGGACCCTGCAAAGGGTTCGAAACATCAGGATAAACATTAACTAAAAGTAATGTGTAAAATAAACGCGAGTAGATCCGTAAAAGTGGTTTCATTTCAATGTTTAGTGTTCGCGAAAACTTTAAAAAACAGTATGCTTTTTATTTGTTTAATTAAGAAACACAATCAGTGTATTGTACATAGTTTTCTTAAACTGTTTAACAATTTCAGGTTATATTTTAAAGCAAATATAAATAACTGTGTCTACAACATTTGCCAAACAAAATATATTCATATATCATCACGTGGAGTGTATCTGAGTGTCCTGATCCTATCGGAACCCCTCGAAAAATCTAGTAGGGCACGGGGACGCGCACTAGTGCGCGATGCCGTTCCCTCTAGAAAACCTCCGAAGGTGATTCGTGTCACTCGGCTTGAGGAACCCTTTAAGTTTCTCGCCGCCCCGAAAAAGCCCGGTGAAGCTGAAAATGCCGTGTGAGGCAATCCTTCCTCTCTTCAAAAAAATCAAAATCTGAGTGTCTAGTGGCGTTTTGATCAGGAGGGCGTTCGCAACTGTGACTTAATCTTCGGGGTACTACTAAATATATAATAATATGATTATTTACATACAATTTTACGCAATTATTTACATACATTTAAGTTAAATAATACGCTCGTTTGATAGAGCAGTATCAAAAAAATTGCCCCAATCACTGATTGTCTACAAAAATAAAATAATAATTTTATCTAAACATGTCGTCATAAGATCAATGTTTTTAGCATTGTTGTGTTCTCTGCCGGAGATAAGATAGTCAGTGCCGCACTAGTTGAGGATCCCGGATGAAGTGCGCTTCCATCATTGGCCTTATCATCACTTAACATCAGGTGAGATCAAGGCACTGTGCTTACCCGATAATATATTTTAAAAAAATTACGAGAACGTAAGTATTCTAAACATCTATTAGATAAAGTATAGTAAAAAAGTAAATAGCATATAACTTTCCCACTCCTGAGAAAAAGGCTCTATAATCGAAATACGTCATCACTACAATTGATGGGTAATGGCTTAAAATCACCACGCTTGCCATTTACTGACTAGACTTGCTTACATTGTATCTTAAATAAAGTATGAAGCATAGACGAGACATGGCCAACCCACTAGCTCCTTAATATCTTTACAATTTAGAAGGTTAGGGTATAATAAGGTTTTGGGAAACCGAGACTTACTTCGTCGTAGGAAACGACGACTTAATGCTATTAAAGAGCGGCCGTATTTTCGCTTTAGGGACACTACGAGTAGTAGACACCTTTAATCTAGATCAAGTTTAAGACAAAGTTTCAAACAATTTAGTATAGAATTGTTATAATGTGAGTCCACGTTAAGTGACATGTTACAAAATTATAAGTACTAGTGGTCGCCCAGTGGTCGAAATTCGACCGTAATTTTATTAAGGCTGCACGGATTGTATCCTAAGCAATGAAAAATTAAAAAAGATAGAATGTGAGTTTGGATTGGCATTGACAGATGTCGGCCGCATTACAGACAAACAATACGTGTGTGTCAAATACATGGTAGTTTGTGTAATGTTGTTTTTGTTGATTTAATGTATTTTTTATGCATAATTTAAGAAAAATTCATAAACATTCGGATAACCTTCTCTATATAAACTAATAAACTAATACGGGTGTGGTAATAATTAAAAAACCTAAAGTGTATCCGATCTAGATCTTGTACGCAGAGTTCTTTAGACATAATTATTAACTTGAACTTAATTTTATCCATCCATAGGGAAGGTTTGTGCCCCAGCAGTGCGGACATAAAATGATCTGGTGATTCAAATTCAAATTAAAATTCAAAATCATTTTATTCAGTTTAGGCTACAAGTGAGGAGCTCGATGGCGCAGTGGTTAACGCGCCCGGTCTGCGAGTGCTGAGGTTAAGCAACTTTCGCAAAGGCCGGTCATTGGATGGGTGACCAAAACTTTATCATCTCGAGCTCCTCCGTGCTTCGGATGGCACGTAAAGCCGTTGGTCCCGGCTGCATTAACAGTCGTTAACAACCACCACTCCGCACTGGGCCCGCGTGGTGGTTTATGGCCCGTTCTCCTTATCCATCCATAGGGAAGGCTCGTGCCCCAGCAGTGGGGACATAAAAAAAAAAAATGAGCTGATGATGATGATGATGATGATGTGTAATATAATACGGGTGTGGTAATAATTAAAAAACCTAAAGTGTATGCGATCTAAATCTTGTATGCAGAGTTCTTTAGACATAATTATTAACTTGAACTTAATTTTATCCATCCATAGGGAAGGTTCGTGCCCCAGTAGTGCGGACATAAAATAATCTGGTGATTCAAATTCAAATTCAAATTCAAAATCATTTTATTTAGTTTAGGCTACAAGTAGCTCTTGTGAATGTCACTATGCCATCGGTTCGTAAGTCTACTCTGGGCGGGAGTTCTTGTACTGAGAAGAACCGGCAAGAAATTTAGCAAGTGTCCAGCTCTTTTCTCCCTTACAGCGTCAAAATATTGGAAAATACCCTATCATAGCAGGACACTTTCCATTACAAATAAACACAGAATATACTTATAGAAGACAACCACAACATGTAAAAAGAAAAACAAAAAAAAATCGAGTTTAACAAATTTACATCAGGTATAATTATAATAGCGGTTGAACTCAGTCTCAGTTTACACTGTCTTTAAAAAAAAATTGAAAGAAAAACTTAATAGTTCCCAGGTATAATGTTTTACTGTTAACTAAATACGGCAGAGAATTATTTTTTACAGTCGCAAATGCAACCTCTTTATTATTTAAAGTAGCATGCAATGGAGAATTAGGTCGGCTTCCGTTCGACATTCCTCCACTTGGATGCGGCCTAACTACGTGAAGAAGCGACCGGTTGTGGTATTTAAAAAAAATTATTTATGTGTTTATAAAAGTAATTAATAAGTCAAAATCATGTTATATTAAACGATGAAAGATAAACATAATTGTATTGTAAATGTTTGCTAGATATTTAATCATCTCTCTGGTCTTGTTTTAAATCACCGATCTAAGACACAGAGGGCCTTTGTACTATTTTAGTATTTAGACTGTTGTCTACATCTGATTGATGTACATTTATTAAAAAAAAATTAGACAGATACCTACTTAATACTAATAATTGTGAAGTATAGGAAGTAAGATAAACTTTATTGAGTATAAACTTTATAATATTGAGTATAAACTTTATAACAAGACCCTGTCACCCACAGCAAATCACTCAAAATTTTTACTTTAGAACCGAAATCCAAATAATAAGAATTTCGTGCCAACATAAATAAAATTACAAATATTCATTAGTTAACGATGTAAGGGTTCTATGACCCTAAGGAATTTGTTTGCATACAGCACTGCCTTATTGGACCAGCCCTTACATACCAAATAAAACATGACAGATCATGCCTTAACATACAACGCTTGTTGTTGTTACATAATGCGGTTTGGTAGACTTAGACAAAAGGCTCAGAATTTCTAATGTACGGAACGAAAGACCTTAAGATATTTTAATTTTGACACCCTTATTTCTAATTTAATCTTCAAATGTCTCCAGCCAGCCTGAGTCGAACAAATCTAGATCATCACGCCAACGATGTCGCGGCCTTATAAAATTATAAAGCTATAATTTTTTTTATTTTATCTTGTAACCTTTAAACGAGTTACCAGTCGCGAAACCGTCACGCTCCATTTACATAGTTTAACCGCCTGCTTTAAAAATGTACAAAGTTGCGGAGTAAATAGATATAAAAAACGGTAACAGCAAGAGGTATCTTGGACAAACGTGCCTACGCTCTAAAGGAAAATGTTCATAATTCAAAAGGCCAGAATTTTGGGCCTCCATAAATTTGTGAGGAGCCGTGGGAAGAAACCGCGGAACGTGTCTCTGGATGGCTTTCGTTACACAGGTACGGAATAAGAAATGCACGAGCAATGTAGCCCGATGCTCGCAAAGAGAGGTTTAGATCCTAAAGGTGCGTCCAGACTACATGACAAAACATGCTATCTAAATATACAGGTTGACTTTTTTATCACCATCCAAACCTTCTGAGATGACTCCTGTGATACAAACGAACAACTTTTACTATTGAACCAACTTCCTAACTCGAAAAAAAAATCAGCTGTTCCATACAAAACATCAATATTCATTCGACCAAAATGTATAGAACAGCAGATTTTTTTTTATAGTAGTAAATAGAATGGTTGTCTATGTGTATGACAAACCGAGTACACAAACAAGTACCAAGTCTGGACCGGTGGTCTTAACAACAAGACCATAGAGGCGGTTGAAATGCTTATGCTTGTTTTCAGGGTCGGATAAAAAAACACTAAGGAATTCTCCGTTCTTAAGTAACTCAATTAGGAGACTCTTCATTCCTGTAATTTAATTAAAATTAATTTTGCAAGGGACTCCCTAATACTCTTAAGTTTACGTAAAGTGAACAGGCCGTGGGCTTACGAGCCGATGGCGCTGGTTTCTTTATAAGATGCTACTTATTAATATTTTAATCTTTTATGAGGTGGTGGTAAGTTTATGTATAAAATACAATGTTATGTACGCATACAGTTACAATTTTTAAAGCTATTTTTATTTATTACTCTATTTTAATTGAATAAACGAATTTTATTATTTTTGTATGTAAGTATTAAATATATAGTTTATTTTTTATCTTTTACTTACTATTATTTTTTATGACCCATGGTTGTATAGAAGAAATGTTTTGTTAGTGATACTCGTAAGACTGCCTATTATGTACTCTGTCTCTGGGTAAATTTATTTATTTCTCTTTTTTTGTGTGCAAATAAATTATAATATTTTTATAATTATAATAATATTAATATAAAAATCGAAGAGCTCGATGGCGCAGTGGTTAACGCGCCCGGTCTGCGAGTGCTGAGGTTAAGCAACTTTCGCAAAGGCCGGTCATCGGATGGGTGACCAAAAATGTATCATCTCGAGCTCATCCGTGCTTCGGAAGGCACGTTAAGCCGTTGGTCCCGGCTGCATTAGCAGTCGTTAACAACCACCAATCCGCGCTGGGCCCGCGTGGTGGTTTATGGCCCGTCCTCCCTATCCATCCATAGGGAAGGCTCGTGCCCCAGCAGTGGGGACATAAATGAGCTGATGATGATGATGAATATAAAAATCACGGGGTGAGACCTGGTGGCTATTTACAAACTATATATCTTAATCTTTTCGGACACTTCTTTATTTTTAAAGAACACTTTTTAAGTATTATGAATGTTCGTCGTTAGTAGGTAGGTAGTATATATAGCTTCGTCTTTTACTTCTGATTTTCTTTTAGTCTGTGAATCGTTCGTGCACCTACGATAAGGGGTATGATTCACATCAACTATACAATCATTTTATCGCTCCACATAAGTACATATAAACTAGGTGTTACAATACCCTTTCCCAAACACACTGTTTGTGTAACCAAAACGGTTTTTGAAGTTAAACTCTAACAATAATAAATGCAAACTTTTTGTGCCATCGCAAACAAATACAACTGTGTACACTTTTAACGTGATAAAAAATTCTTCACCACCCTTCCGCATTTAAAGGCTTTTTTGTATTTTTCTTTAGGAAAGAACCCATTAATTTAAGTGCGGCTATATATCTTCACTCTCTCATTAAACTCTCGTAGGCCTATTATTTAAAGCTTTTTTAACAAAATTCTCTTTTAATAGTTAATGAAGTATCATTTAGTGTTAAGGTGATTCCAGACTATATAACAAAACATGTTATCTAACATAGTACGAGTATGTAACATGTTTAGTGTGGACGTAAAGTGTCAACAAAACAACCTCATACTTATAATTTTCTAACATGTTAGGTATATAACATAAGTTATCTCCTTCCTTTAAACTCTTTCCTTTAAACTCCTTCCTCAAGGCTGGCAACGCATCTGCGATTACTTTGGTTTTGCGAGTGTCCATGGACGGCGGCGATTACTTTCCATCAGGTGACCTGCCTGCTCGTTTGCTTCCTGTTAAGATAAAATAAAAATAGTTATATAACAAGGTACATAATGTGGACTCACTTTAGGTACCCTATACTCGACTTCAATTCAGTTTAAACGTCCCTTTAAAACAACGTTAAGAAAATTTGTGCTACAAAATAAATGTCTACAAAAGTTTATTCAATCAATAAATTGTAAATTGATAAAAGTAACCACACAACTGTACCACAGTTAGACGAAGCGTCCTTCATTGAAACCATGCCATCGCTAGAACTGATGATACAATGGTTTTATCTTAAACCCGGGCTGAGTATCGGCAAACCCGAAACACACATTGCTTGACCTTTAAATCCGTTGAACCAAGTACCTCACGATATCGAGCCAAACTCTGAGCCACTCAGCCACTGAGGCATTAAATAAATAAATAAAAATATTTTATTGAATGAAACAACTCTTATGGATCTACTCGCGTTTATTTTACACATTACTTTTTAATGTTTATCCTGACGTTTCGAACCCTTTGGAGGGTCCCTGTGTCCCTGTGACCACGGACCCTACAAAGGGTTCGAAACGTAGTAATGTGTAAAATAAACGCGAGTAGATCCGTAAAAGTTGTTTCATTCAATGTGTAGTGTTCGCGTAAACTTTAGAAAACAACTATTATAATATTTATTCATTTTCACATTTATAAACAAATAAAACTTATGGCACATCAAAGAGTACCACCGAAATGATCTCCACAATATCTACGCATTGGATTATTTTAGTTCAATGATTCACATTTTATCACGTAACGATCCTCCTCAGAACCGCTCTTGTGTAAAACACGTTTAAAGATCAACAAAATTAATAACATAAAACCTCATTCGAATACGAAAGATTATCCGTTCATTCAAAACTAGCGGACCTCACAGCCCGTCTATAATCTAGCATATCACAGAAATTACCTATTTAGTATGTTCAATCAACCCGTATAGGGTTCGTTATCGAACCGCCTTTGACGTTAACGATTAATCTATAAAGTTTAATTGCCCTTAGAGTTAAGGCATCCATCTTACTGAAACACGTTACAGATAACAGTGAAAGTACAGAATGTGCACTCCGTTGATAATGAAGAAAGCCACTTTATTAAAACACCTCATCATCATCATGATCACATCATCGTCCCCAGCTCACTATATGTCCCCACTGCTGGGGTACGAGCTCTCCTTATGGATGGACTAGTGGACCCGGCGGACTTCGTACCACTTTGACAGTTTCCATTAATTCCCGTGTGAATATCGGGATAAAACTATCTTATGTGTTAATCCAGGTTATAAACTATCTGTATGCCGAATTTCATCCAAATCCATCCATCTGTTGCAGCGTGAAGAAGCAACAAATATACACACATACACATAAACTTACGCATTTATAACATTAGTGTGATGAGTTCCGAATTGTACAAACATTTTATAACTATTACATATTATTATAATTTATGTAATTGTAAATTGGTTTTAAAAGACAAAGAAAAATAAAAAAGCCTTTTATGTTTTGCAAGCTTTTCTCGGTCGGAGGCTATCCCAAAAATCCGAACTGATGGTAGTTCAGTAGTTTAACTAAAATAAAGCCATCAAAAACAAACTTGTAAAAAAAACCAAGTCTCGCAACTCAGTTCTTCTACCGTAAAAAGTTGTGAGATCCATTTAATACCAAGTCGGTTAATTTATTCAGTCCCTACTTAAGGGACCTTTATTACATAATTAGCTAACCTAACAACATCATATAGTGACCATATTAATATTAAAAATCTTTTATGTTTTAAACAAATAGCTTGACTTGGCAATCGCACTAAACAATTTAATTCAATATAATTATAAAGTAATTGCCGACAAAAGACAAGAGATGTCTCTTTCAAAGAAATAAGACTAGTATTTTTTTAAATCAATTATTCTGGGACAGCTGTGCCAGATTTCGCGTACCATCGCCACCAAGTCATTAGTTTTCATTTTATATGGATTTGACATTGTCGGTCGTTAGATTAACGATGCTTGGAATTAGGGCATGAGGCTTCGACGTTTAATGTTAATGTTGCGGTGTGTTTGAGAATTTGGCGGTTTCACAAATGTTCCTAAAAAAGTGGCTAAGTCGAAGACAAAGTATTTTTTTTTAAATTCTAATAAAATGAAAATCAAGTGTTTTTGAATATATTTTTTACCATACCGTGCTGGATGCACGCAGTTACTTTTTGTTGATCAACGTTTCCAAAAGTTACTCAGCAACATCCGACAACAAAAAGTTATTTAACGTTAATAAATGTTGCCGTGTTAGTATATGTTGATCAACGTTGCCCTACACGTCCTAACAGTCAACATTCTCTAACAATGTTACTATATGTTGAGCAACGTTGCCCTACACAGTCAACATTCTGTAACAATCGTTAACATTATAAGAGAATGTCGAGCGTCGTTTTTTCTTCTTATTTAAAATGAGAAAACATGATGTTGCTATAATCAGTTCGTCATCTTCCATGGTGACACGTCTGTTGCCTGCAGAAGTTGAAGATAATGTGTCGTGCTACTCGATTCACGATTGTTGACGGATGTTGCTGGGTAACATTTGGAAACGTTGATCTACAAAAAGTAACTGCGGTGTGGGTGCTCAGTTCGTTATATTTTGTTAATTTATGTTACTGGCGGTATGGACGCGATGAGTAATCCACCAACAGTAACAAGTAGCCACAAAAGTTACAGTATGCTGCATAATGTTACCGTGTTGCAGAATGTTGCTCAACAGAAAGTTACTGCGGTGTGGATGTACGGTACTACCCATTTAGGACATCTTTCGTTTAGCTGTAGAGATAATAGAACGCACCGGCGAAACTGCAAAGCTTTTATAGAAGTAACAAGCAAAAATGTCGTCTCACATCCGCGGCTACTCTCATCCAACCCTTTCCATCAATTTTGCGAAGATCGTCGCTCCACCTAGTGTAAGGGCGGGCGTCCTACACTAGATTTTGACGATACGCGGTCTTCAAACAAGAACTCGTTTATTAAATCTGTTATCGGCCCTTCGACTTTTTCATAGGTTTTTAAATTACTGTTACATTTCAGATATTTTTCGCAATTTCAAAACAAAAATTTTGTACCGTACATACTTAGTTGAAATATATATGAAGTATATATATAAAGTAAGTTACAGCTCATTCATATTTGTTAGAAAGCATTTTATTTTCATGACTCAACAGAAAAATATGTCAATATTAGAAGAGTTATTTTTTATATTAACAGTATAACTACAATATTTTTATATTATATATATAAATAATTATATATATTTTAGGTTTATTTTGCTGGAAGTGAGTATCCAATATAACCAGTGTATTGAGTAGTTACCATTATAGCTTAAAAAGTTATCATCATCATCAGCTTTTTATGTCTCCACTGCTGGGGCACGAGCCTTCCCTATGGATGGATAGGGAGAACGGGCCATAAACCACCACGAGGGCTCAGTGCGGATTGGTGGTTGTTAGCGACTGCTAATGAAGCCGGGGTTTTACGTGCCTTCCGAAGCACGGAGGAGCTCGAGATGATAAATTTTTGGTCATCCATCCGATGACCGACTCTGCGAAAGTTGCTCAACCCTCAGCACTCGCAGACCGGGCGCGTTAACCACTGCCTCATCGAGCTCCTCCTTAAAAAGTAATACTTAGGACATTTTATTGAATAACTACATTTGTTATTTGAGTGCGACATTACAGAAACGAGGCTTGAGAAATTACTGCCGTAGAGCCACAACTGATGAATGCTGTAGCCTTTCAATATTTCAAAATGTCTGCCGATGCTCGAAAACAAAGCCTAATCAGAGGCCGGCCATCGGATTGGATGGAAAGTCGATTTTTAATTAGGGACTCTTTTTAACAAATATTTATTTTTCTTGAACAGATTTTGATGGTTTGATTACACTCCAGCGCAAAAGAGCTTGATGGCACTGTTGTTAACGCGTTCGGTTTGCAATTGTTAAAGTTAAGCATCTTTCGGAAAGGCCGGTAATCAGATGGGTGACCAAAACTTATCTAGGAACTTTCAAGAATAGTTTGGTCGGCTTGTGACACGTTCGTTTCTTGTCGCCCATTAAATTCGCTTACGCTGTAAAAGCAACAAATAGCCAAAAGAAAATTAAAAAATAATAATTCATATACTTACAAGCAAGTAATAATTACTACCGCAGACTTCCTTTCTACACCATAGCTAGAGTCGGCTGCTAGAGTTCTCATCTAGAGATAAGTTCACCTTCGCATGTATCTCGTGTAACGTTTGTTTCAATGTGTATTTTATATGTACAATAAAGGTTTTATTGCCCAAATTTTCCAAACACCGTTCGTTATTCAAAATTAAATCCAGAAGCAAAACAAAGAGAACAATAAAAACTAACAAAAACAAATGCCACGCAATTTTAAACATTACCGCGAATAAACAAACAAAAAGGTGCGTTCACACCCACTTGTTTAATTAGTTCAACACCCCTATAAGGAGGTACTATTAATTTGTTAGCTACCATTGAATTCAGTTTAAACTTGGTGAGGTACGCGACGCAAACTTATATGGAACTCGAGGAGCTCGATGGCGCATTGTTTAACGCACCTGGTCTGCGATTTCTGAGCAGGTTAGGTAATTTTAGCAAAGGCCGGTCATCGGATGGGTGACCAAAAAATTTTTCATCTCGACCTCCTCCGTGCTTTCCGACGTAAAGCCGTTGGTCCCGGCTGCATTAGCGGTCGTTAACCTGAAAGCTTATTATGCGTCAACATCATAATTGGAATCTAACTAGATTCTCTTGTGCAATAAAAATCGGAAACGAACGTCCCAACTCTGCAAAGTTCATGCGATAATGAATTCAAGCCCAAAAATGGGAAGGACAGAGTGGTTTCCTCAAAACGCTGGTAACCTTTTTGTTTCATCAATCTAACTTTGACACTAAGATTTGCTAAATGAATGCAATATCTCGAGGCAGCGGGACGGCTCAACTTGGGATGCCATTAACTTTAATTGGTCGACCTTCACAAGTTACCTACTTCTGCAGCCCTACCATGAGTTTGCGAAGGAGCATTCTTCGCAAATCGTTGTTCTTAAATGCGAAAATTAAAAAGTGTCCAATCACAATATTAAAACAATATTTTTTTTATTATGACTGACTAACTGAGCCTATGATGTTAATCATAGACTCAGTCAGTAACTTATCGACAAAATTGAAAAGTGTGTGAGTACTTATGCTTGCATGTGTTGTTTGTGTGTATGTAAGTGTGTGTGTGTGAGGGGTAAAAGAGGATTGATGTTAAACACGAAAAACATTTACGATGAAAGACTTATCTCAGCTAGAAACATACATTAAAATATATTACCTATGTTGTGTACAAGTTGTTGACAAACATGTAAAAAAAAAATAACAAATCATTTTTCAGCCAACCCTGTGTTGTGCCGAAAAAGAGATATATCGAAAGATTCCAGTTCATATATCCACGCACAATATATAGAGCAATTCAAATTCCTAAACCATTTGCGGTTTATAAATCAACAGAGATATAAAAAAACCCTGCTCCAACATATCACATACTACAAACAAACACTACAGCGATAAATCAGGATCGGCGAGTCGTATATCAGAAACTTGGTCAAACGCAATCTCAACAGGTGGATGGAATTTATACGAGTAGAGCATACCTTTAGCAAACTCGCTTAAAATAGTAGAATAATAGGTATTCTTAATATACATTAGTTAAGTTTAAGAAATGAATTGAACATTGTATAATCTATATATTAATACGTGAACTTTGTACCCGTTTTTACGAAAATTGCGCGGACGGAGGAGTATGAAATTTCGCACACTTATAGTTTATATAGAAAAGGTTATCCGAATGTAATTTTTATAAAAAATAATGCATAAAAAATACATTAAATCAACAAAAACATCATTACACACACTACCACCATGTATTTGACACACACGTATTTTTTATCTTTAATGCGGCCGACAATGCCAATCCAAACCATATCCAAACCATGAAGCTGATCCTAACTCACATTCTATCTTTTTTAAGTTTTCATTGCTTAGGATACAATCCGTACAGCCTTAATAAAATTACGGTCGAATTCTGGCCACTGGGCGACCACTAGTAATAATAATTCGTTCATTTCCAAGAATATGGTGTACATTAAGTATTTCATTTAATTTTAATGATATTCAATTAAAATAAACTATACACTTTTTTTTTGTAATGTTAATTCGTGTCTAGCTAGTAAATGTGTTATAAATATGGTATTAACAGTGAACTATTAACAATCAAACAAAAATTGAATAGGATGCAATTTTATTTTAAACAATGTTTAAAATTTAAAATAAATGTGAGTTTCTATAAAAGTTGTTTCATTTCAACTCTCAACCAAAAGGTACTACCAACTTATTTTTTACTAAAAACTTTCAGATAAGTAAACGCAGACCTTGTCGACGAAGCTTACTTGTTATACCAAAGGTACTAACTTTGCCAAAAAATATATATTTTAAGAAGATATAACTTTTCAGTAACTTTCCTTTCCATTGAAAATATGCAAGCTCACTTAACAGTTTAAATAAAAAAACTGTAAACTCCTTTTTTCAAAAACCTGCACTATTTAAGAATTAACTTCATGTACACACCCACACCCCCACACTCACCCCCCCCCCCCCCCCCCCCCCACACAAACACACTTCCAACACTTTTTTGAAACGGTACATTTTGTTTTTTTTATTTTAATTTCTTTTCTGTTTGGTCACAAAAACATATTGTGTAAATAGTTTATTTTCCCTACAGGTCAAGCAACGCATAGTGTGGGGTATTAAAAACTGTCTTGGCGTTTTCGTATATTCGTTATGCCTCCATCATTGAAATCAAGTCATCACTACAATTGATGGGTAATAGCTTAATCACCTTGCTTGCCAAGTGCAGGTTGGTTAACACAAACTTTCGGGCATCGAAAAATCCGAAACCTACCTTGTATGACCTGGGAATTAAACTCGGGGCCATCGGGTATTGGATCGAGTGCTTTGCTACTCGGCCACCGAGGCGTTATAAAATTATAAATATGCAAATAAAATTCTAATATTTTTTTATTTAATGTAGTGTGATAAGTTATATTTTTTGTGTTATCATGTTTATGAACTTAAAATAGATAAAATTTAAACATGTGATTTATTTTTCAATTGCGCATGTTGTAGTTTTTTTTTTAGTAAAATACTCGAAATGCATTTGCAAATTCTAATACATTCATGTCATACCTATCAAATTAACTTGTAAGGAAATCTTTGATCATTGATCGAAAAAGGAAATAAAATATGTATTTAAACCACACATTCATATCAGTTGCGGAATTATAATATTATTATGATGTAAGATATGTAGCATTTTAATATCGCGAATATAATTTGATAGCCTGATTTCATACTGCTAGGTATATTTACCATTCGATCTCGTTAAACCACAGGGGCGGTATTGGGTACTTCGAGAAGAAAAAAATCATTTGCCCTGCTTTTTAGCGGCTGATCAACGGATTTACGAGTCCTTCAAAAACACAGTATCCCAAGATATTTATCGTGCCTTCCGAAGCACGGAGAAGCTCAAGATGACACAATTATATTATATATTTGGTCACTTATCCGGTGACCGGACTTTGTGAAAGTTGCTTTACAACAGCAATTGCAGAGCGCCATTTAGCTCCTCATAAAGTATCCATTATAAAGTATGTTGAACGATAATTGTATTTAGCGAGTTGTGGTGCAACCAAACCAAGTTTTTAATTAACAAAGTTTGTTAAATCTGAAATGTTTATAAGCAGCTCACTAACGCTTCGTTATTGTATATTTAATATGCAGGGTGTATCTTATATGCAGGGTGTATTCAATATTGAGGGGAAGTTAGAAGGAAAGAGAGGAAGGGAGTGAAAGAAGATCTAATATGGAATAAAATGGAGAGTTAAAATTATTTATTCAGTGTCACACAGTAATACACGAAATAAAATAGAATGAAAAAAATGCAAAGTGACACAAAAAAAGTATCCACTCAGCATTTGTCAGAACACCAAAGGTGTACGGACGCTGATCTTCCGAGGAAACCTAAAAAAGAGGACACCAGACAACAACAAACAAGAGAAAATTTGCGAACAAAATCATTATAAGAGAACTGTTTCGAGTTACCCTTAAGTCCAAACTAGAATCATCATCATCATTGACCTGAACATCATTCACAGATTAACAGGAGCAGATATCTAATAAAAAACTGCATGTCCTAAGTAGTTCAGCCAGTACTTCTTCGTTGGGTAATAAAAAATGTAATTGTAGTATACAATTAGTGTCTTTCTTTTATTTAAGGCACAATAGGAACGAGTCTGCCATCCTACACAGGACTCACCGGAAAAAGGAAAAGTTTTCCATATAATTAATGTGCCATGTATGTTTTAACATTTTAAATAAAAGAAATTTGTGTTATATTTCATCAGAGGAGTCTTCAGATATAAAATTCTTTTTATATGTGTGTTACCTGAAAAAAGTAGAAATAGGTGGAAAGTGGCTTTTGGTCTTTCAGTGGTTCAAATATTGAATAAATAGTTGTATTTGCTGTCTTAAGCGGTTTGCGATGTGACTCACGATTTCTCTGTTTATAGCGTTCTTTATATTACCTAAACTAATCAGACTAAGATCTCTTTAGTTTAACACGTAATTAACTATAAATCTAGATCTGAGATAGCTAGACTAGCCTTACCACAGAGACTGTAAATCTAGATAATCTGACATAAATATACAAAATAAACCTTAATGCGAAATATATTATGAAGCTAGCGAAAAGCAATACATAGTAATTATGTTCTAATTTTGAGGTTTAGTTTAAAATCGGAAAAGCAATACACACCCACTTCAAAGCTTTCCTAACTACCTGTGTACTCACAATGCTGACATTCTCGTACAATTACATTTCTATGTTACGGTTTGTATACGAAACGTTTAATTGAATCCAATTCTGTTCACTTAGTAGACAACAAATAGTTTGGTTCGGTAGAGAAAGCCCTTTCAGGCAGATTTAAGAAGAGATTTAAGGTTATACAAGCTTCATTTTAACGAAAAGGTTTAATAAGAATATAACTTACTAGCAATCAAGTAAATAAAACAATTGTCGTTTGTTGCAATAAAAATATGCACAAATAAAAATAAAGACTATAAATAAATCAAATTTAACAGATGAATGCTGTGTCAAGGCATAGCATCAATCAAAGACGTGCAGTGTATATCTTTTAAATAAAAATGATCCATTTTTTAGGGCCTGTATAATGTAAGCGCGCAGCTAACCGTAGCGTTATCGTAGCACTACTACTGTCTGTAGCACTCGTTACTATGAGGTACTCCTTAAGAAATATTTAGTTGCGCTACATTTGAAATAATGCTGTAATTGACTGGCTAATCTAAAATCTTTGACGCATCTGTCAAAATGATGTTATTTGATTGAAATTGTATGAGAATAACTAAACATGAGGTCTTAGTATGTTACATCAATTGAGTCTTTGTTAATCCTTTTCAGTACTACGAGTACTACAGACAGTAGAAGTGCTACGAAACCGCTACGGTTTGCTACGAGCTAACAATACGCCGGACCTAAAACAGAATGGAACAATACACACACGTCGGCTTAGTTTGACAGATCAACAGTATAACTTCACGTCTTGTGCGTTGCTATACATTGATGCTTTGCTTTGAAAAATGAAGTAATCATCATCATCATCATCAGCTCATTTTATGACCCCACTGCTGGGGCACGAGCCTTCCCTATGGATGGATAGAGAGAACGGGCCATAAATCACCACGCGGGCTCAGTGCGGATTGGTGGTTGTTAACGACTGCTAATACAGCCGGGACCAACGGCTTTACGTGTCTTCCGAAACACGGAGGTGCTCGAGATGATACATTTTTGGTCACCCATCCAATGACCGGCCTTTGCGGAAGTTGCTTAACCTCAGCACTCGCAGACCGGGTGCGTTAGCCACTGCGCCATCGAGCTCTTCAGTGAGTAATACTCATACTAAATCTAAGCGAAAATATAGGCTAACGCATTATCAAAAGGTGTGACGTATCTGTAAATTTGTGAAAGCTAGATCTGCACAAGTTTATCGTTAAGTCTGTGATAGGGTAAAGGATAAATCATGTGTGGCAATGACATGCAAAATCATTATGTTTACACCATTAGTGTCACATTCGCTTGGCACGATTTTCACCTGATACAGCATAGCCTATACTAAAAATAATCTTGCATGTGACTGTTACAGAATTCTAATAAGGAATCTCTCCTCGAACACATACAAACTAATAGCCTATCTATATGATAATCTAAGGATAACATATCTGGGAATTGTGTACGACCATACTGTTTCATATGAATCAAAAAAGAAAAAACTTCTTAGGGGATATTGAACGTGCCCTTGAACTTTGATCTTTATTGCAATCGGAGTTAACCTTATCGGGATACTGGATTTATTGGATTAGGTGTTTAGCTCTTAAAATGTCTGGCCGGGCTTTTTATAAATCTTATTTGTGAACTACCAATAAAGATGATTTTAACAGAAATGTCAGTGAAAGTTTCAGATAGAAAACTTGAGGACCTAGAAGACAAGTGGCATAACGCTAATATAAATGCAATAGATTAATTATCTTATGTGATTGATATAAGGCAATAATACATATAAATGAGGTTTAATTTCCTTCCTCTTTCTCTCTCGGGTTATTTAAGCGGGGCGTGAAAAAGCATTTATGCAGGCCGCCATAGTGTGAGCGTTCGGCATAGCGTGGTTGCGCTGTGATGAACGCTTTCACTTCCTGGGCTTCACTGGCTGCTTTTCATCAGGCAAGGTGAGGCCATTTTGGCGTGCCAGAACTAAAAAAAATAAAAAGAATTTGCTTATTTCATAGTATAAGGTCGCAATTCTTTCTTATACTGTGCTTATGTCAAACCCAGTTGTTTATCAAAATATTTCATTTCTTTTCTACTAGCATTATGACACTGTCTATTACTCGAAGACATTACTAAGCAAACATAAATTGCGGTTGAAAAAACCTGAGAAGCCTTACATACAGGGTGTTTGGTAACATGTGCATAATCCCGAAAAATAGCCATGCAACCAAGTATAAAGAACACCATGGTAACACGCAAAATCATTTCAATTTACGTAAATTTATTTTTCCAAATAAAAAGTCAAATTTATTTTATCACATTATTTTTGTTTATCGCTGACATGTTTTGACTTCTGTTTTTGTTGCACCACGAGGTTGACGACCGAGAACAATGTATCAGCTAGACCTAGGGTTGTCACTTTACAATTTTACTTAGTAACAAACAACCTTAATGTCATAGCCATATGGTGCTTTTAAGGTATGTGTATAAGTTTCCGGGAGTATATGCACGGTAACCTATCTCCCATGTTCGGGATTATTCAGATATTACCAAACAGCCTGTATATGAACAACGACTACATGCATAACACATTATTATTTTAGTAAATAATTAAACTTGTCGGGGACAACATTTTGTTGTGAGGTTGATTTGTTTTGGTGACCTAGTGGCCGATGGCTTAAAGTCTCGGGTTCAACTCCCAGGTCGGACAATGTATGTTTCAATTTTTTTAATGCATAGCCCAAGTTCGTGACACCAACCAGCATTTGGTAAGCGTGGTGACTAAGCAATTACCCATCAGTGGTAGCGATGACTTGATTTCAATGATGGAAACCTTTGCTTTTTTACTTTTTAGGGTTCCGTAGTCAACAAGGAACCCTTAATAGTTTCGCCATGTCTGTCTGTCTGTCTGTCTGTCTGTCTGTCCGTCCGTCCCCAGCCTAGCTCATAGACTCTTAGTACTAGAAAGCTGTAATTTGGCATGGATATACATATTAATCACGCCGACAAAGTGGTGAAGTAAAATTATGAAAAATATTTATTTTAGGTTACCTCCCCTACACGTGAATTGGGGATATTATATTTTTTTGTCTACCCTATGGTGTGGGGGTGTCGTTGGATAGCAAGTTGGGTTTGTGAAAACAGTTTTTTTAAAGAGGCATCCGTTTGTGAACTATTAATCTTTAAAGTGCAAAATTTTGTTAGAGTCAAGTGTCTCGTCTCCCCCCTGCCAGCCAATTTTTTGAATACGTGAAAAAATCTCGGTAGTTGTGTATATGACAAAGTTAAAAGGAAAACTATCAGAGCTAAGTAGGCTTTACAAGTTTACGAGTAACAGTCGACCGACTTATAAAATCTACTTGGCGCAGTACAAATTCCTCATTGGGAACTACTTCAATTACGTTGTCAGGTGTGTGAAACCGGTAGTATCTACATTTAAGTATATGAGCCATCGTTAAATAAATGTTCATAAAAGCCCTCTTCTCAGAGTCCGCATTATTGAGATGGGCTACGGAACCCTACACTACGCGTGGCCCGACACGCTTTTGGCCGGTTTTTTTTTTTAATATTGCTGTTGGTCACCTCTGACCTTTACAGCGTAACGGGACTTTTTAGGGCGAAAAACGAAAAGTTCCTTAAGGCGTAGTGATCGAACATTCTCAAAGACAAGCAGCCAGACGTTTCAGCCACCCAAAAAGGCACATTTTTTGGGTGTAAGTAATGTAAGTGTCTATTATTAAATATTATTAAATAGACACTACGTATTCTAATTTCGTTTAAAGTTTATACAATAATTAATAATTCATTAAAATATTTAAAAAGTTATTAAACTACTTAAAAAAAACTCTTAAAAATTATCTAATAAAATTTATTAATAAAAAAATTGCCCCAGATCATCTCCACCAGGCAGAGTACCCAGTAAGCCCAGCATTGCCTCGTTGGATAGCGAGGCTTATTAACTGTCTAAAATCTTATATTACAACCATAATAGCTTACTTTAAGTTCTAGCTTACATAAAAGGAAATCACAAATTACAACCGTTATTATACCAGACCGTAATGGGTCACTAAGAAATGTAGGTAATCACAAAATTGCCACTATAAAAAAATATTATGCGTGAAAATAAAAATCTTTAGCATTGTACGCGAATAATGACCCACGGTATATTTAGCACCATCGTGATCAAGAATTATTCTAAGGATTTAGTAAATTTGGATACGACACTATTTTATATTATTTTCACACTTGGTCTGCGATTACTGTAGTAAAGGTTCGCAAAGGCCCCATCGGACGGGTGCCCAGAATTGTATCATCTCGAGCTCCGTGCTTCGGAAGGCACTTAAAGCTGTTAGTCCCGGCTGCATTAGCAGTCATTAACAACCACCGCACCGCACTGGGCGCGCGTAATGGTTTATGACCTGTTCCCATACCCATCCATAGGGAAAGCTCGTGCCCCAGCAGTGGGGATATAAAATGAGCTGGTCATGATGATAATGATTCTCTCATGTTCTTCTCCCAAAAAAGGGTAGACATAGCATTGAAATCATCAAATTTGAGTCTTCTCACCATTTTCTCGCCATTATTCTCTATATATCTCGCCGACGGCACATTTAGCATGCACAAAGTAGGGTTCCTGGTGGAATATCTTATTTTATCTTAGTGGGGCCCGCCGAGGTTTCCCTCTTGCAGTAACACTTCGACCCATCGTGATCGTTTGTGCAACCCCATCCTTTCACTCTTCTTACTCTGTAAAGATAGATGCCATAAGTTTGGCAATGTCCTTAAGGGCGAAGAGCCTAAAGTTCTCCGGTTTCGGATAGGCTGACCCCAGGAGTCCCATTCTTTTCCTAGCCAGAGAGTCGCAGTCACACAGTAGGTGCTGCATTGACTCCGTTTCCTCTCCACACGCCCTACACTGGCTATTTGTTGATAGATGCATTCTGTGGAGTATTTGTTTGTGGCATAGTGCCCTTTTAAGGCACCGATGGTTAATCGGGCCTGCCTTCTACTGCCTCCGCATATGAACTTCTCCGTCCTAAGGCGTTTTCGCTTAGGAAAGATTTGGAGTGTTTTGTACCCGGCTGCTCTTTCCATTTGATGTCGTGCCTGTTTTTGATGTAATCTTTTAAGGCCTTGTTAATGGTACTTGGTGCAAGTGCCACGAACGGCTCAGGACCAATAAGCTGGGTCTCTGAGCCCTCCCTGGCAATTGCATCCGGGTGGAATAGATAACATCTAGCCGATCGCCTGATGTGCGAGTATCTTGAAACCTTTGTCACTTAATCGGCTTTTACGACTTCCACGGCAGTTAAGCAACTGAAACATTATTTTCACGTCCCAAACCAGCATGGGATAAGCCTTTGGTTAATATCAAGTTCTGGATAACTAAACAGAAGCTGTTAAGCTTTTGCACATTGCTCGAGCTGAAGCTGATCATTGGATGAGTGATCAATAATGTATCATCTCGAGCGTCTCCGTGCTTCGGAAGGCACGTAAGGCCGTTAGTCCTGGCTGCATTAGCATTATTTAACAACCATCACACCGCTCTGGCACAGGGTAGTGGTTTATGACCCGTTCTCCCTGTGGGATCATAAAAATGAGCTGGTAATTATGTTGATGGTTTTGCGCATTGCTTAAGGCTGCGCGTAACTTGTCGGCTTCTTCGTAGATCCGTGTCTCAGTTCATTAGTAGCAGTCGTTATCACTGTAGGGTGTAATTCGCGATATTTATTGCGGTGCCCCAGTCAGCGATCTCGCCCCGATAATGTCACCTTAGTTATTTAATGCTTTCTGTCCTAAATGCTAAACGTCGGTATACACTGGGGGGTAAGTGTGGTTTGTGGTTGAAGAGAAAAGGTGAGGCTTTGATAGTATCAACAGCTTTAATGTTTATTTTAAATTGGTGGTTTGAATTATCATCATTATTTTTAGGACTTTTTTTATGGAAAGGTTGGCAAATGACTCTGCTCTGTCTGATGTTAGGCAAAAGCAGAGTCCAGATACGAGAAAAGCTAGTCGAGTTGGATTGTGCTTCACTAGTTATACTCACCTTTTGCACAAAAGATCCCGATGGGTCGAAGATTTACTGCAAGAGGGAAACCTCAGCAGGCCCCACTAAGATAAGATATACTCACCTTGCCAAGCCGCAAGATGCTTTTTGACACCTCGTTTATGTTGTAGGAAGGAAGAATTGCGTATGCTGGGACGGAATTATATTTAATTCCATATAGAAAAGACAAATCAGAGTGTTGTTGGAGCTTGGATTTAGTAACCTATATATAGGGATCCCAGGTAGGTGGTAAATATGAGAATATAACACCACACAGCATGACCTAAAGATACCTTATGCTCCTTCTGTGGAAAACGGTACCCGATTAAAAACAAAAGACGGTATGCAACTTCAAACTCAATTATCATAATCATGTTATGAAGGTTCCATTGCTTCTATCTATCTATTCTATCTTCCATCAAGAAGGCTCGTGCCCTAGCAGGGGACATTAAATGAGCTGATGATGATATTATGATGGTGAATCATTAGTCTAATTGCTGCCGAAGGTTTATGAAAGAACAAATATCCTTTTCATAAACCTAACCATATAACGTTCTGTAATGAGTGAAATTAAACTTTATACCTAGTTTGGTGCAGCCGGACTCTACATAAAAGTTTATATTCGTTGTGAAAGCTTTAAACATCAATCCATGTTAACCCCAAAACTCTCTATTGCCGTTATGAGTAATTTGCTTAATAACTGATTGTTATCGTACCAATTATGAACGGCTTCGGGATTGGCAACATTATTTTAGCTGCGATTTATTTATGAACTTCAATTGGAGAGATGAATTTTGTTTATACGATTTCGATGTTGCTAAAGTGATCATTGATTTGGTTTGATCTTGAAGTGGCACTAAAGTTTTTAAACTATTTACGGTTACTAACATTCAAAGTAAGTTCAAAGTAAGTAGCATGATTATTAATAATCGTCATCATTTCAGCTCGTGAGCGCACACTGCTGGATATAATAATAAATATTATTAATTTCTCCCTCATGCCCTGACGCCGGCCGACTGTGCTATTGCAGAACTTAACCGCCATAGGCGACAGGTATTTTGCCAATACTAAAATAATAATAATAAATTTATTTTAAGATTATAGATCTCTGTAAGTAAAAAGCTTATGCGTAGATTAGTTTTATATCGAAGTAGTTACCTACATCAATTAAAAAGGTAATAACAAAGTGATAGGGTGTTTTCGAACCCGTCCACGCACGCCTCTGCGAACATGCTGGAAGCGCTACCAACGGCAAGAAGTCCAAACACATCCTGAGGGAATTGTTAAACTAAATAAATTATCTATCTGTCTATCTATTCATATATCTTAAACTGAACACGAAGGGTAAGCAACAACAAAAACAGGCCATCTTTAAAAAAAATATTGTTTATTTGTCTCAAACATACAATAAAATTACAACGCACATTGCCCAACATAACTTGACGTTAAGACAAAAAGGTCTATGACTCGGTGGCTGCAGGGGAACTGCAGCCTCTGTTATTCTGCCATAACCAATAACAATAAAATAATCGGTGAGTATATTTCTTAATTATAAAAGACGCGGACAGCATACGAAATTGCACAAAAAAAAATCACACATGAACGCAAAAATCCACTTATTACAAACAGGAGCCGGGCGGCTAATCAAATCAATGATAGACACTTAGCCGGTCACGTGCGAGCCTCATCAACTGCCTCTTGCCACCTCGACTCATCGTCTGACCACCTGGCAGGTGGTCTGCCTTGAGGCTGCTTCCCATCTCTGGGCCACCACTCTGTCACCTCCTTGGTTCACTGGCCGTTCACTTAGCAACGTGTCCTGCCAATCCCCACATACATACATCGACCCCTTTTGTGCCCCGTCCTATGTCCACGTTTGTTAGTAGGATTGTTACTTTGGCTTTGAGGAATGTACTTAGCGGGTATTTTGACACAGTTGCTTTTGCTATGACAATCACTTTGAAGTAGGTTATTTTATAGTTTATTTTAAAAGCCTATCCAATTAAATTAACAGCTAACGAATACGATAAATTATAATTGTTTCTGTTAGTTGTGCCATGACGACGATGAAATACATTTTGCTCAATACCATACCAATACCATAAATCGATTGAGCACTTAGAAGTGCTCAAGAATATTTAGAAGTTATTTGAATTTCGGAGTCTCAATTATTTTGAAATCTTTCGATAATAAAATAAATATACCGATGAGCTCTGATTGTGATCGTTTGAATCATCTTACTAAGAGCTTGTTCTTATTGTGTCAGATAAAGTAAAGACAGGCTTTCTGAAATACACAATAAGAACTAAAATAAGTTGACTTTGTAATCTTTTCATAACTAATTCAGTGAATGAAATTTTTTGCCAGAGAAATGTAGCCAACGGGGCTGTATTAGGTAGGTAAATATTTTAATAAGCATTTTTATTAGTAAAAAATATTAAAATAAAAGAAAAAACCGGACTGCTAAAACAACGATATAAAAATCAATTATATACTCGTAAAAACTGGACTAACAAAAAATAACTGCAAAGAGAAAAAAGTGAAAAGAAAAAAACAAGCTCTACCATCCCAGAATTCCATTTGAGCAATGTTGAATGCAATATGAAATATTTCCTTGTCCGATACCTATACTTAAATACATAATATTTAGAAATACATTGAATGTTGATAGTTGTCGCAGGCACCAAAGAGAGTGCGGATTTAATGGAGCTAGCCACGGCCGCTTAGTTGATGATTGTCCCCGTCTGCTAATATTCACGAAAACAAAACACCATAAAACATTGCTGTAAATGAAAATTATTAACTACATCTATGTCCATAGAAAAATTTGCCAT
Organism: Eudonia mercurella; assembly: GCA_963082485.1. Taxonomy (NCBI): domain Eukaryota; kingdom Metazoa; phylum Arthropoda; class Insecta; order Lepidoptera; family Crambidae; genus Eudonia; species Eudonia mercurella. Next base: position 8,449,115 of record OY720046.1, read on the forward strand.
ATCTTTTAAATTCCGTAGACGTTGCAGTTCGTGTAAAGAATTTTGAACGTGTGGTCGATCTAACAGTTTTTTGGGATTACGACTACTAATAGCTAACCCGGCCAATGTTTTAACTTTTTTTAAATTTTATTTTATAGCCAATGTCCACAGTCAAAACAAATCTCATATGTTAAAATCCACCTTGCCGTTTGGGCTGGCGTGCCAAGGAAACAGACATAAGTACATACATACATACATACACTCGAAAAACATTACCCTCCTTCTGACGCAGTCGGGTAAAAATAAATATATATACAATTATATCATTAAGCAAATGAAGTAAACTTAAGTGAAATAGGCTCCTTTGTAAATAAAACTGTTGTCAGAGAAATATTAAAATATCAGCCATCATTTTCACTTAAGAAAATTGTTGTAGAAAGAAAAAACATGCAAATAATTTTATTTTCTTTTGAAAATGTTGTACAAACAAATTGTTTTTAAACTTCACTAAAACTTTAACTTCTTTTATTGGACTCTCTTGAATTGAAGACCAAAGATTATTTGGTAAAAGTAAAATCGTGTAGTGCTTAGATAGACAAAGTTGTAAAGATTGTTTTAACTTAATTGTTCTCTTCTTTTGGAAAATATGATCTTTTTAAATTTTATTTTTTTCATACAATGCAGATTTTTATCGCTCCTAGGTTAAATGTACAATCCTGAAATTTTGTGAAGGAATATAAATACTAAATGCTACTAACATAAATAAGGATGTATATGTTACAAGTTTATTTGTACATTGAACCACTATTTTATACATTCTCACCTGTAAGCTTTTTGGATTGGCTTTCATCTCACCTCAAATAAGGCAATGATGGTGGAAACGCACTTTACCTGGAGTCCTCAACTATCGAGAAACCTGATTTCATCATAACATAATCACCAGCCCATTTTGGACCCCACTGCTGGGGCACGAGCCTTCCTTATGGATGGATAGGCAGAACGGGCCATAAACCACCATGCGGGTCCAGTTTGGTGCGGCGGTTGTTAACTACAGCTAATGCAGCCGGGAACAACAGCTTTACGTGCCTTCCGAAGCATGGAGGCGCTCAAGATGATACTTTTTTGGTCACCCATCCGTTGACCGGCATGCCAAAGTTGTTTAACTTAAGCAATCGCACTAAGCCGTCGAGCTACTCACTAATTTTTTTTACTAACTAATTATAAATAAGGCAAACACCACCCTTTCATGTAGCGGTGTTTTCTATCCTATAAAAACGATGATAATAAAGAAACGCGTTGCTCGCTATCTATTAGAAAACATTATGATCCATCGCTATCGGAGCGTGTAATCGCAATAAACAGTGGATCCTAAAATCATCCATCAAAAAGTTTGGCATATCCGTAGTTGGATCCACAGGTGGCCCTGGAAAATATGAGGTCGTTGAAAGGAGGTCACCATCTTGATATTTCTGAAAAGCCACACTATGGATGCGTTATCGTACGAATTTTACTTTACGTACTGTACGAATGTTATTTTACATATTCAAGTAAAAATTTAGTAGCTGGAACCTATTTATAATTATTAAAGGCAGAAGTACGAGTAACTAGTTCTTGTCGAACAATGGTGCCACTCTATCTACCTTTTAACTTACTTTGTATCTTTGTAGATGCTATGCAACGTTATTTTACCGTTCATATTTTTAGGATTGGACATTTACGGCTGGACGATCAAGCTAATTGTTACGGTACAGAGATGTTTATCAGCTCGGCAAATAGAATCGGCCCCCAATTATAAATTGAATTAGTTAAATTTGATCGGTTGGCAAATCCGACTCCGTTTGGCCAATTATAAATTATGGTTTCGTGAAAAAGTTACATTTTTTCTTATGTTCAACAAAGTGTGTATATAAGGTCTAAAATGGCTTTTCTTAAAATAGTTGATTAAGCAACGAGTGGTTGGGTCTAAATGTGCGTGCAGACTATAATATATTATCATATTATGTCATATTATGACAAAACACATAATATAGCACGAGCTGACCCGGCAGACGTTGTCCTGTCTAAATCTATATATTAATACGTGAAGCAAAAACTTTGTACCTACCCGTTTTTACGAAAAATGCGCGGACGAATGAGTATGAAATTTCGCACACTTATAGTTTATATAGAGAAGGTTATCCGAATGTTAATATTTTTTTTAAATTATGCATAAAAAATACATTAAATCAACAAAAACAACATTACACACACCACCATATATTTGACACACACGCATATATATTTGACACACACGTATTGTTTGTCTTTAACGCAGCAGACGTCTGTCAATGCCAATCCAAACTCACATTCTATCTTTTTAAATTTTTTATTGTTTTGGATACAATCCGTGCAGCCTTATTAAAATTACGGTTGAATTTCGACCACTGGGCGACCACTAGTTTTAATAAACATATGATCATTTTTCGAATTTTAAAAGCCTTAAATAATGAGCTGATGATGATCAGAAGGTTAATCTCGAATACAACGTTATGTACCAATTTTTTAATAAATCGGTGGTGTTATAACAGAACAAACAGACCTTTGATTTTGGCATATTTTAATAAAAGTAGATTTGAATTTTTCTTACGACATCCGTTATTGGTTTTTAGGCTTTGAAGACAAAGGAGAATGCCCATCGTAGTATGGGCTTTAGTATCGCTACAAATGATTTTGTACAATGATGACTTTTATATCAAAAATCAAGTTTTTTGTTTTCATAAAACCCTGTTAAATAATTTGCCTTATTTTCTCCGACGTGAAATTCCCATATTATTAAGTAATTAAATTCACTTTCATTTAATTTGATTTTTTTGTTGACATGTCTCTTTGGTGTTGCCATTTTGTAACAAGCAAATCTTCTAAATTACAAAAAAAATAAAAATCGATATTAATCTTTTCCGAATTATCAATAATCTTTGCGCTATCGCGAACATTTGCCGTTTTCACGACAAGGAATTACAATTTTGACCGTGTTCTGAAATGTGACTATTGCTTGGCTCGACTTGTCGTGAAAACAGAAAATGTTCACGATGCCGCGATAGTGTGGCCGTAGCATGAGGCACACTAGTTTATGAGTTATTATTATTTATAATTATTGGCTTTCAGAGGCCTTGTGCTCTATTGTGCAAGTGTATGAACTATTTTTTTCTAAGGCCGCTATTACAGTGTAATCACTATCATAGATCTATGATCATAATAGTAGAAACATAATATCATATTTGCACGTATAGCGTGTAACATCTGACAGTTCTGACAACATAATGTGTTGTTAAATCTGTGGTCCCTAGACGGTAATGCAGCACTAGATGCTTGATAAAGCAACAAACCGTTTATTTTATCATATCAATACGAACGAACGCCATTCAAATTAGGTACTAGCAGTTGATTGATGAGTCCCTTTTATTTTTCAGCATTTACATGCTGAAAAATAAAAGATATGAGTGACACGTATGCATGATCGTCTGTCATGTCATGCACGTTGACGTAAATGCATGTGATGCAGCATTAACGTTTAGGGCCGTACCTACATGTATCATGTACGACCCTAAGGCCGCTTGTTAACGGCTATTTTTTTTACTGGACACCGAGCGGGTGCGATATGTTTATCTTTTTCTGAACCCCTCGATAGTAAAGACAGTCGTATGGTACCGGCCCGGTATCCGGTAAAAAGACGGGTAACAAGAGGTCTAAACTTGTATTGTAGACTTTCGAGTCCAAACGTAACATACTCGTACGTACAGTTCCATACAGATCCGACTTCTTTTTTCGCGACAACTATTGTAATGCGACTTAATATATTTTCCATATCATATTGAATTATTGACACATAAACATAAGTCAACTCTTATTTTAATGAAATAACTACAAGTGAATCGATTATATTTTGATAAATCGATTTGCTTGTTACAAAATGGCAACACCGAGGAGACAACGACAACTCGACGTGTCAAAAAAATCAAATTAAATGAAAGTGAATTTAATTGGTGAATTTAATTGGTGAATTTAATGAATATGGGGATTTCTCGTCGGAGAAGTTAAGGCAAATTATTTAACAGGGTTTTATGAAAATAAGAAACTTGATTTTTGATATAAATTAGGTGGAGGTACAATTCGAACAAGGACGATACCAAGAATGGGCATTCTCTTTTAATGCCTTCTGCACAATATTTCGCAGTCCCTTAACGTAACGTAACGTAATTTGTTATGAAAAATAATATTTTGAGAAGAAAGACTTTTTAGAGTTCGAAATTTTTGTATATTTTTTAAAACGCTTGCATTTTTCAAATGTTTTTTCATCAAGATAATTAGAAATAATAATATTGTTGCAAATGTAGTATGTTATTATGACATAATAATTTGTTTTTTTCTTGGCGTTGTATTTTATATAAAGCTTGCAGAAGTGAAGCGCATTTCGTAGTTGTCAGCACCTTAAGACCATCGGTCTCTGATCTCAACGTCCCAGATTTGATTCCCAAAAGGTGTTTGTACACGGTTTGGTTGGTGATGATAGAACTGGCTAGCGCTCACCATCTTGTCTAAGTCACCATAAAATCAATGTTAATAGCATTATTGTTTTTCAACAGATAGATCCTTTAAGGTTGTGCCGTCTGTAAGTGACAAGTGTCATATATTTTATTTGAAATTTGTTCGTCCATATTTATTTGATGCCGCGCGGCCATACTAATTTTGTATGGGGAATTTAACGTGTTAATTTGAAAACTAATAATTTAAAATACCGCTCGATAAATCGAAAATGTGAGACGGATGATTTGTAGTTAAGTTAACTGGTAATTGTTTATACATAATTAGAGGTATAATAAATCGGCGTTCGCTCCGCTCACTCCTTGCATTGCTCCGTTTCACTTCGCACCGCCGCCAATAAGTTGATTTGAGGCAGAATGCCCAATAATATCACTACTGTTACCATTGACCCGTGTTACTTTTGGCCCCGGTCTCCCGGTGGTCGCAAAACGGTACACTAGCAAAAGTGTTCTTTCGACTGTGAGGGTAGTATTCACAGTGACAATACCGCTGTTTTGCAGCGTAAATCACGTCTTCTGGAACCTAGGTAGCTCAGCGGTCAGAGCATTAGACCAGTTATCCAAAGGGTTCGATTTCCACTCGAGCTTCCTGAGGCTGGTTGATCTAGTCATCATCATCATCATCATCATCAGCTCATTTTTACGTCCCCACTGCTGGGGCACGAGCCTTCCCTATGGATGGATAGGGAGGACGGGCCATAAACCACCACGCGGGCCCAGTGCGGATTGGTGGTTGTTAACGACTGCTAATGCAGCCGGGACCAACGGCTTTACGTGCCTTCCGAAGCACGGAGGAGCTCGAGATGATACATTTTTGGTTACCCATCCGATGACCGGCCTTTGCGAAAGTTGCTTAACCTCAGCACTCGCAGACCGGGCGCTTTAACCACTGCGCCATCGAGCTCCTCTCTCCTCCTCTCATCTAGTAAATTTTTATTATAAAAATTTACCAACCAACAACGTGGTTAAATTTATAAAAGTAGTTTAATAGCTTGCGTATTCATGTTTCATGTTGAAATTTAAGCAATTTCCGTGCTTCTAAAAGCGCGTTAAGAGATGACTTTAAATAAAATGGAATGTCAAATGTGAAATTGTTTTTTTTCCGTAAGTACTACAGTATCTATTACATATAAAAACCGGTGCCAAAATTGTCAGTCGTATATTGAACAGATGCGAGCTATAATCGTTAGTAGCTTAGCGCAATGTTTACTGCAACATTAACGTTATGGCGTACGCATCCGTTATGCTGTGTATATTTTCCAACATTTTATGTGTGTCAGTTCGAATATTTACTAGGACAAAGGTGTAATGTTGGCACTAAAATACTGTCACGTTATCGGTAAACATCGGTCTTTTTCTCTCATGTATCGGTTTTTCCCGATACCGGTACTTTTTGATTTGTAAGGACTGATATTGTAAAAAATACTGTCACGTTATCGGTTAACATCGGTCTTTTTCTCTCATGTATCGGTTTTTCCCGATACCGGTACTTTTTGATTTGCAAAGACTGATATTACAAGTCGGCTTCAGAAGGAAAAACCTGTTGTTTCATTGATAACGGTACCAAATATGAACTGGTATGTTAAAACCGGTTTCGAGAAATATCTGTTTTCCGTGCCCTGAATGACATGTCATTTGGTGTGGCAAATCCCGTTGGTAGAAATTTGTACAACAACTTTTTTAAATTATTTACGAAATTAAAATGACATGAGAAGTAATACCCGAGGAGCTCGATGGCGCAGTGGTCAACGCGCTCTGTCTTCACAAAAGCCGGTCAATTAGATGAGTGATCAAAAAAAAGCTGATAATGATGTTGATGAATAAAAATCTCTCCGAAACTCCTTGCTGGGGCATGCTTACTGGCAGTCGCCGTGGCCTGCGTTCAAACGTAATTAAGAAGAAGGCATGGAAGGAAAAAGAAGAGGATCGTGGAGATTCGATGACGGACCGCGACTACAACAAGTTTATTATTGTCATTAATTCTTTAACTAATATATAACTGAAACGATAAAGTGTTTCCTTCAATAAAACCCTCGGTACCTAAAGTAACGATCCTTCTGGTCGTCACAGTACTAACCGGTTAATACTAATCACCGGTGACTTCAGTACGAGTAACATGGACGCTCGTAATTGGTTACATAGTCTGAGAATTAAAGTCAGCGGTATTATTCCACCAATGGTAAAGATATTACTATCCACCTATGTGAATTCGAAAGCAAATTCAAAAAAAAGTATACCAAAAAGGTTCAAAATATTTTTTACAATATTTTAGTATAGCCCCCTGACTATGAGCTCTTATAGCAGTATTATTGCAGTTGTAGAAAAGAGACGCGAGTATATACGCCGCTACACGTGTCTCGTTTTGACAACTGCAATAATACTGCTATAAGAGGTCGTGGTTACCCCCCTGAAATTCTTTACTTGACATATCTTTGAAATGTAACATCTAATTATGTCGATCATCTTATAAATATTACCTAAGTTGTATTTTCGATGAATCGTTACACCGGGTATTTCGTATAACGGATCAATCAATCATTAGTGTTCGTTGAAATGAAAATCGATTAGATGGCTTTCGAATTCACATAGGTGATCCACTACTATCTCATCTATCTTTACTATATAATAAAAAGGTATCGTGAAGTTGAAGAAACCATTTTGTTTCGGTACTATTCAATTTATAAACAAACGCAAGAATAACTTTTTAATAATGCAAACATAACTAACTTCCTACTTTAGCTATCATCATCAACTCATCATCAACTATCAAATATTACACATAAAAAAAACATTATTCATTTAAATGAAACATTTGTTTTCAATTGCTGCCCAATATAGAAAGTTGCCGATTACATATGCGGTACAAAATTAAAGGATTACAAGTGAATGAACGACGGCCTAAAGGCCTACAATAGGTAGAAAATAAGTCAATTATACAAAAGGCAATTTCCGAACACGTATGATAGTCTACGTGACTGCTTGCAATAAAATCTAGGTGGAGCAGCAATATGCGAACCACTTTCTTCACATTTTAAAGTGAAGCAAAATGAACTCTGCACCGTTGAAGATAAATGTTAGCACGAGGGCAAACAAAAAGTTGGTAATACCAAAATAAGTGATGAAGTTGCAACGATGGAATATGTTCTTTTGTGTATTAGCAATAAGGATGGTTGGATAAGCAAAGGTATAATTGCAAAAACTGATAGTTACAGTGAAAGTATTCGCTTGCCGAATATGATGCAATAATTGGAATTGGTAGTGTTTGCATCTTTGTCAGTGAAAGGTTATGCTTTGAAAATGGGTAGACTTTTTTGAAAGTTTTGTATATTTTCGCAAACACCATGTTTGCAGCTATTTGAAATTAGTTCCTGAAACTATGAAGCTTTCTCGCTATTATTTATTTAATACATAACTCATGCTGTACCTATATATTAAGCTCAAAGAACGAAGTCGCTTATTGAACGGAAAAACAGCTCACAACGCTTTGTGGTCACTGTGAAACAGCCACAACGCGAACTTCGTGTTATGGCTCTTATAAAAACGGCTATGCGGTATTCTGAGCTCAAGATTATGCAACCACGTTAAGGCGGACAGGTTGTAAATTGTCGACTATTTATTTATTTATTTATTTATTTGAGGACGGCCAACGAAATATACACCAATACAAATAATATACCTATACATGTTTCGGCGAAAGTTATAGGTGCTATTTTAATTATAGGTTGCCACCGCATGCAATCATAATCAAGACAGAATAAAATCATTTAAATAATAATAATAATAAAGAAACAAATACAAATAAATCACATAAATTTGTTTAATTGATTGCATTAACTATTATGATACATTTTATAAAAAAATATCATAGTAACTAACGACAACATTGATTTCGGACACATTTGTCACTATATTGCTGTTTATTATTTTTTGTCTATTTCTGAGAGTGAAGGAACATTTGTGCGCTAATCATGACTAATAAAAAAGATGTGTTATTTTGATTAATTAACAAAGTTGTGAAACAAGCACAGATCGAATAGCTTTGAACGTGTTATGGTAATTCTTGGTATATCGCAACGGGTTGTGGCTGCTTTTATAAGAGCCATAACACGCATCTCGCTTTGTGGCTGTTTTACAGTGACCACGACGCGATGTGAGCTGTTTTTTTGCTTAATGAGCGATTTCGTTCTTTGAGCTTATCACAAACACCGTTAATTTTAAGCAGGTTATAATACTCATGATAAGGAACAACTTTTTGTAAGGGACCATCTCTGAATCATTAAAAAACCTTAGTCACCCAAAATATTGATAAGAATAATAAACGATCATCAGATCATTTATGTCCCCACTGCTGGTGCACGAGCTTTTCTATGGAGGGATATGAAGAACGGGCCTATACTACCACGCGGGCCCAGTGCCGATTGGTGGTTGTTAACGACTGCTAAAGCAGCCGGGACCAACGGCTTAACGTGCCTTCCGAAGCACATTAAGTTCGAGATGATTTATTGGTCATCCATCCGATGACCGGCCTTTGCGAAAGTTACTTAACCTTAGCAATCGCAGACCAGGGACTTATAACGACCTATAACCACTACGTCATTGAGCTTCGATAAATGATAAGATGTTAAATTATACAATTTCGTATTGATATTGCCGCACAATAATTTAACATAGAAACAAATTCAATTGTCTTACCACAAGTTCAGCATTCAGCCAAATCGTTACAAATCACATTATAGCTGTCTTATTCAATATTAAACTCAACAATATCGAGAGCAAACACTATAGGAATATACAAATATTGACAAACAATCCAAATTTCTTTGATTACATTCCGTAAATACAAACAAAAGTAATTCAAATATTGAAGACAAACATTAGTACAGATATTTTGTACAATCGATAGCATACGACATGAACTCGTAAATATAAACTGTGTTTTTTTTCTATAAAAACTCTAAAAAAGAGGTGTATCGGCTGCCGGGAAGGCAAAGGCGACACAGCGACGTGAGCTGATGAATTAAGGAGCTGAAAAGGGATGGATAATGAATAATGATGATATTTGGGACTTGCTTGGCGAGCTGACGTTGACGGCGTATAGCCACGACACGACTGTCGTGAGGTTGGAGCTGAGCTGGTAGAAGTCGCTTATTTCGCGCACACACACGCGCACACGCACTTTATGAAAGGGTGTACCAGCCGGTAGGCAATTCACGAGCAGTTCTTGAAGGTTCTTGAGCGAAGAGCTGTTGGTAAAATTATATTTCTCTATGGCTGATCGAATCAGCTTGTGCTGAACGCCGCGGCGTCACGGGTGTGCCGATCGTTGAGAACTCAATGCCCGAAATGCACGCCGCACGTCCTTTGTGCTGAGAGAAGTTCGCGCGCTCCCATCAGCACACTAGCTCCGCCGTCGGCTTCTGTGGCGTATCTTTTAGTTAAATGAGACCATCGTCGCGTTTCTGGCGCGAACAAGAGGACTGACCAAAATTTGCACTTTAAAAATAATAGTTATTAAAATTTTTGTATTCACAATGCTTAATACATGTACTGACAAGATAAAACTTTTTTATGACCTTTGGATAACTGGCCCAATTCTCTGACCGCCGATCTACCGAGACCAAGACCCAAAGACTCGTTGAAGTTTTCTAGTACTTTGTGATTTAGGCTGGTTATGGCAAAGTCGTGCGTTCGATTCCCACTCGAGCTTCCTGAGACTGGGTGTTTAAAAAAAAAATATATTATCTAAAATTAGTATACTAGTGGACCCGGCGGACTTCGTACCGCTTTGACAGTAAAATAAATGTCAAAAAGAAAAATTCTATCAAAATTTCAATAAAAAAGTATAAAAAACTACCAAATAGGTTCTATTCCCAACATCAAATCCAAGACAAATATAGAAAAAAGGTATATGAGTTTCATTCCCGTGAAAATATCGGGATAAAAAGTATCCTTTTTGTTAATCCAGGTTTTAAACTATCTGTATGCCGAAATATCCAAATCCATCCATCCGTTGCAGCGTGAAGAAGCAACAAATATACACACACATACACACAAACTTTCGCATTTATAACATTAGTGCAATAGTGTGTTATCTAGCCTTTACTATGTGAAGCTCAATGGCGTAGTGGTAAACACGCTCGGTCTGCGATTGCTAAAACGACGACGATGAATGATGACGATGACCAAAATTTTTACATCTCGAGCTCCTCCATGATTCAGAAGGCACATAAAGCTATTTATTGGTTCTAGCTGCAATATCAGTCGTTAACCAATGATTATTGTATGGAAATGTTAATCGACATAAACGTCATTTATATGTATCGTTGATTTATGGTAATCCCGTATATCATCATCATCATCATCAGCTCATTTATGTCCCCACTGCTGGGGCACGAGCCTTCCCTATGGATGGATAGGGAGAACGGGCCATAAACCACCACGCGGGCCCAGTACGGATTAATGGTTGTTAACGACTGCTAATGCAGCCGGGACCAACGGCTTAACGTGCCTTCCGAAGCACGGAGGAGCTCGAGATAATACATTTTTGGTAACCCATCCTTTGCGATAAGCACTCGCTAACTGGACGCGTTAACCACTCCGCCATCGAGCTCCTCCAATCAATCCCGTACAATGATCATTCTATATTAGCGTTATGCCACTTGTCTAGGGGGGCTGGTGTCAGTATTGGAAAATAAGTAAATAACTAAGTACCTAAATAACTAATCTATAATAAGATGTTTAATTTAATTTATATTACTCGTACATCAGATAGGAGTATCACAAATCAGCGAAATGTTAAAATGTCTATTTCGCGAGCTCAGAATTTGTAAAGATATCACTTTCCATTGCCTCGTGCAAGATAAATATTTGTACGGCAGGCTTATTACCGAAAAAAGCAACCAGTTGTTAATTTTACAATTGCAACGCGACTGCTCTAGTTGCGGTTGATAAATTGATATTACAGACACAAATCGCTTAATGTATGTAAACTATTACATACATTTTAATAATTAAGACGTTATTTTGCGGAAATCCAAAATGGTACAAAAAAATTTAATTGAAAAAATATGTAGTGTTAATTCCACTAACTCACTCGTTTATCCATGTTGGATGCAGCACGCATACACCGCCCTTCCGCCCGTAAATGTATGCACATGCGGAAGAAACAATGGATGCAAGCAAACATGCAACCGACACCGATACCGATTGGGTGCATCGGTGTCGGTGTGCCAGCTGGATAAACGAGTGAGTTAGCGGAATTAACACTTCATATTTTTTCAATTACATTTTTTATACATTTTATTCGCAAATGCACTAAGCAAGCGATCATTGAGCGATTTGTGCCCGTAATACCAATTTATTTAACTGCAACTAGAGCAGTCGCGTTGCAATTGTACGATTAACAACTAGTTACACAAATTTCAATGTATGTAAGATATTAGGTACATACATTTTAATCGCAAATGCACTAAGCGAGCGATCATTGAGCGATTTGTGCCCGTAATACCAATTTATTTAACTGCAACTAGAGCAGTCGCGTTGCAATTGTACAATTAACAACTGGTTGCTTTTTCGGTAATAAGGCTGCGGGAACTCGAAGGCTGTATTTGGACCGCTTCTACCACCGCACGTTTTGCTTACAGCTGTTTAACTTATCATTTTTAATTAATGCCGCTCTGCTTTCCAGATACTGTGTTTGTCTTGTCTTGATAACAAAAGTACAATTAAACATTTTAAGCAGAAGTGAAACTTCCCATTTCGTTCGTTTTGATAATTTATTAGGTTTGAGTAGGTATTGTTTTGTTTCTCGATCTTAGTGCTCTGTTTATTTGTGCCCCGAAATAAACACTCAAACTTGCTGACTGTTATCAGAAAAACATGGGTGTTTGATATAACATAAACGAGCTTCAAATGAAATTCGGAATCTTCTTTAAACTTGTAATTTTGATAATAAAAAGACTATAACCGTAAATTTTAATGCAGAGGTTCTGATCGTGACAATGCTGAAAATGAAGTACGAACACAATTATTTTAGTACCTTCCGACTGGCGAGCCACCATCATACCTAAATATGTCGCCATAACATCAATGTTGCTAGCATTGTTGTGTTCCGGCAGCTAGAGATAAGATAGCCAGTGCCTCACTAGTTGAGGATCCCGGATGAAAAGCGCTTCCACCAATTGGCCTTATCAACTTAACATCAGATGAGATCAATGCACTGTGCTTACCCGTTATTATATAAAGAAATATGGTTGAACATTAATTGAAGAAATTTGTCAATTTGAGATAGGTGGATGTGCATTGGGCAGACGTCTGTACAGTACAAAAACAAAGAGGCTATATACGTATAATAAAGGTATAATTATAGTATTGTTAGGTTGATTAATAATTTAGTAATGTATATTCCAATTGATACTATATTCCGAACGAACTTAATGTTTTTATTTCACTGGCAACACTGAGTGTTGGCGGGAACGAATAGCGGGAAAATAACATGGCGGATCGAGTCACTAAATGACGGTCTCTTTTGCTTGGGCGTTCGTGGTGGACGGTTGATTTTGAGCTGTACTGGTTGTTGGGAGAAATACACCTGTTAAAAAGAATGTGAGTTTTATTGTGCTAATATATAAATTAATTATAATGCTTATAGGGTAAGGGTGTTTCTTACAGTATCTTACTAATTACCGCTCACCGTATCAACTAAATACGATCAGCCATTATGTCACAGTTTGACAAGTTGTTAGCACGTAAAGACCATGTAAGACCTGTTATTATTAACCCGGTCTATTAATTTATAAAGCTTGTTTTAACTTTAATTATTCATGTTTATGTTAAAAGCTTTACGACGAACCTTTTTCCAATGCTTTTCTATAATATTTATACATATATCTCGCACTTGTTTCGCGACTTCGTCTACATGGATTTTGTAATTTTCCGTGCAAAATTCAATTATAGAACCTTTTTTTATCAAAATAAAATATAGATTATATAGTATACTAAGTGTTTATTATTATTTATTGCTGTGTTAGTTATACTATAATTATTTATGGTGCACCAACGTGACGACGACGAGCCCACTTCAAAATCAAATATTTTTTGTCCATACAACGGTTGTCTGGAAGAGATCACTCTTAGTGATAAGACCGCCCGTTGTTCGTGTATTTTTATGTAGTTTTTTGTCAAATGTTTTATTTTTGGTGAACAATAAAGTTTATTTATCTTTATCTTATATAGCCTATGTAAATTACAAGGAATGTAGCATTCTATAAGTAATAAAGATTTATTGGAATTGGACCAATAATCTAGAGATTGCCCTCCTCAAACTAACAAAGACACAAACTTTATCTTTTAGTTAATAGTTAGTATCATCATCATCAGCTCATTTTATGTCCCCACTGCTGGGGCACGAGCCTTCTCTATGGATGGAGATGGAGATGGAGGGAGAACGGGCCATAAACCACCACGCGGGCCCAGTGCGGATTAGTGGTTGTTAACGACTGCTAATGCAGCCGGGACCAACGGCTTTACGTGCCTTCCGAAGCACGGAGGAGCTCGAGATGATACATTTTTGGTCACCCATCCGATGAACAACCCTTGCGAAAGTTGCTTAACCTCAGCACTCGCAGACCGGGCGCGTTAACCCCTGCGCCATCGAGCTCTTCCTAGTTAGTATAGATTCTTCAATACGTGTGTATGTCATTGAACTACTCCTAAACGCTTGGATTGATTTTGATGAAAATTGTTGGAGTTTAAGTGGCGCTGCAATAGGGGTTCTAGGATATTTTTTTTAAATTAACCATGTACCAATCTAGTATTAAGATCTACTAACAATATTGACAAACAAAACAAGCAATCTAAAGGATAAATAAAGCTCCTTTACTATTATTAAACCCGAACTTACCAAACGTTCTTATAATGCTTTTGCAAAACACTCAGTTTTGTAACGTATCTATCAATTATCACGCCGTACATCACACCGGGATGTTATAAAGAAATCCAGGTTGATTACGTATTCCACACTTGATACGTACAATTTCCCACCTCATTTGCTTGATGTAAGAACACGGGTATTCCCATTAAGTCGTTCAAGAAACAATTTGGCACAGTTCGGTTGTGTTCGGCTGAACCAACTTTAAAATGCCATCATAAGTTTTAGTTATAGTTTCTACTGCGATAGACTTAAAGTTGGTTTTGGTGACGTCAATCTGGCGAGATTCCTTTGCTGAATAGGGTAAGGGTGGAGCCGTTGTTAGCGAATATTCAGCAGATGATAAAAAGGGGCATTTAAGATTGGTCGCAGAACTCGTAATCATGCGGAGTTTAATTAGCAGCATTGGTACCGCGATTTGATTAAAAACTGTAGAATGAATGGAACAATAGTTGAGTTTTAATGTTGGTATTTCACAATAATTCTCAACGATACGTTTCTTAGTAATTACAATTTATTTATTTGTTTGTTTGTTGGGTTAATATATAACAGCTTACAGTTCATTTTTTCCGTTGGTACTTATAACATAATAAAGAACAGTCAATTATGATTGACCATAGTTTAAGAATGGGTTTGTTTGGTAAATCACAACATGCTCATCTAATTATGATAATTATAATGATAGATAATTATTTCAACATGTAAGTAGGTATATTATTAATTAGATAGTAAAATTAGTGGATGTCTTCATGGATTTAA
The DNA here is from genome assembly GCA_963082485.1 of Eudonia mercurella. Lineage (NCBI taxonomy): Eukaryota > Metazoa > Arthropoda > Insecta > Lepidoptera > Crambidae > Eudonia > Eudonia mercurella. The sequence continues at coordinate 8,464,361 of OY720046.1, forward strand.
AAGGAGTGTAGTTTTTTTAAAATACTGAGCACGGCAAATGGCTCCATACCACCTGATGTTAAATGGAAATGGAGTCCAGACGCGAAAACAACTGGTGCAGCGTGAAAACAACGCAGCATCAGTTACTCTCACTCTAGCGGTCTACAAGGTGCTTCTTCACGCCTCGTTTGAAGGACCTCATATCATTGGAAGGAGGGAAAACGTGTGCTAGTAGACGTTTCCATCCTTTGGAGGTGCGACAAAGAAATGAATCACCAAATTTCTTTGTGCGCTATGGGATATTTGTGACAGTGAAGCGATGACTCCGGAGAGCAGCACGTGTACTCTTATTGAGGAAGGGAAAAGGTGGGATAAGGTCAAAGAGTTCTTCAGAGCACTCACCGTGGTATAAGCGGTAGAAGACGCTGAGTGACGCTATATCTGCAGGGGTTCGAGAGTATTAGTGACCTCTGCATTATCGATAATGCGTACAGTATGACACTAAGGCACCCAGAAGGTACTTCGTGGAATCGTCCTAGATGTACGAGCAAAACTCCACGCAAAACCGTACCTGTGTCTTGTACAAAAGGCAACTGGTCAGCCATAAAGAATCGCCGCACTCTGTTCAGGACACTGAGTTTTCGTGAGACTGTTTTGATCGCGGCTTCGATGTAGTACTTTTGATTCAGATCGCAGTGAATCGTCATACCGAGCATGTTGATATTGCTCTGCAGGCTTAGAGATTTGCCCAGAAGAGTTTTGATATATAATAGGTTAATTATTAGAAAAAGGGAGGGAAAGAGGAGGAATTGGGGAAGGATGGGAGTGACCCTTAATCACATATCGTTTTGTTAACTATTAATATCTTAAATTAGGCGCTGGCAAAACCAAACGTATGATAAGTACCAGTTTCGTTCTTATCTAGAAATCATATAAACAAAACTTTTAGCTTGTAGGTACGTATTAAACTAGTAATGTTTCTCTTATCATCGCTCGGATATACAAAGTAGGTAATAAGGATATTTAGGAATATTTGCCTAAATTATCAAAATAACACTATTCCGAATCAAATTATAGCTATGCTATGGGCGGGCGGAACAATTCTGAATGTTCTTTCTGCGACACACGGGTGAGGTAGGATGGAGAATTTAATATATTTAAATACCAAGATTTCAATGAAGCCTATTAAAATTAGTTCTGAACTGTAAGTATAAGAAAAAAAGTAAAGACAAAGTAAAAACTATCGGTTATTAAGAAGACATACTCTCAAGAAAATATACCACGACAAATAGCATCTTAACAAAATACAACAATGGATTTTCAATGTTCTGTAGAGTAAAAATTTACAGACTATTTGAACAATTACAAAAGTAAAAAAATAAAAAAAATATTCCTCAAGTGGATGTGGATTTACAGAAATTTTTTTATAAGTTTTATTTAAAAAAAAGTTGTGACTCGGTTTCACTTATTTTTAAACAGAATAAAGGAGCGGCCATTTTGGAATACCGTGTGTCCTACGTAATAATACCGCTTGTAACAGTTGTTTCCAAAGCTGTGCCGTGACCTGGCGCCGTGAGCCCGCAATGCACACTTTTGATATTGAACTCCTCAAATTATTCGTAATGGTGTTTACGAAACAAGCGCTCGCTATTTTCTCTATACCAATAAGGTGGCAATAAGAGCTGGATGAGAGTTGCTTAGCAGATTGCTTCGGAAGGCACGTGAAACCGTTGGTCCCTGGTATATTAGCAGTCATTGACGGTTGTTACCAATTCGCATTGTGCTCTTGCAGTGGGGTATATGTTTAGGAATAACGCTCTCGTTGACATCTCGCGTTTTAGGTAACTCGATCAAAATAGTTAAAAGGAGCTGGTGATGTGAGATTAGCCGCGGATTCTGCTCAGGGGCGAGCACTTAGATAGGGTTCCTAACATCCAGAAGGGATTACTAATATAGACTGATGATGATGCTTATGAAAGTGGCAATCGATTCTGAAGCTTCAGTTCTTGTTATTCTACACCATGTAACTTCACTGAATCTAATACCTTTTAAACCAGAATATAGCAGTGCAGAACAATGCTGCTTAGTGGCAGAAACAGGAATCATTACACACACATAAGCAGAAACTCTTGTTTGACCCTAAAACCAGCAATGACAGTCGGTTTTCTGATTCAAACGTACTCTATTACGTAATGGAAAGCGTTTTCGTCAATTATGCAAGCTGTTATAAGCTCGTCATTATGCAAAACCACGGAGCATGCCCTCTGCATTGTTACGACGATTGTTCAGTGTGAAAACTGTGAAAGTTCAGTTGAGCTGTGCTCTTGTGGTCTCTGTGGTCTTTAGGTTCTGCATTGTCTTGTTTAAGACCGTCAATCTTTTTGACTTATTAATTATCATTATCATCATCAGCCTATAATGTCCATGCTTTTAGCTGGTCTTAAGCTTCTGCATTGTTTTGTTTAAGAACGTCAATCGTTTTGGCTTGTTCCCCGATATCTTCATCAGTCTATATGTGTCCCACTGCAAGACTCAGGCATTCATGATAATTGTTCAATGTCTAAACTGGGTCAGCTTAGTTAATCTGTACTCATGACTTCAGCTGGTCTTAAACTTCTGCGTTGTTTTGTTTAAGACCGTCCATATTGACTTGTTCATTCTATTAATTATATTACTTGTCTTCACCAGCTTATTAATACCGACTGCTGGACTTAGGTTATTGTTCATGCACAATAGAACATGAGGAAATTTGAGCCATCAATCACCACGTTGATCTAATGTGGGTTACTGGTGTTTACCAATAGCAACCAAGGCTTACGGCTTCACGTGTACACCTACGTGCTTTAGAAGCAAGTAGGTAATTGAGATATTTTAATTGAAATGTATGAACGAACACAACTAGTACCAGCACCTACATTAACCTATATTAATAAAGAGATAAAGTTTTTTGAGTTTGTTTGTTTGAGGACAGCAATATTTGGAGCTACTGGTCCAATGCTACATAGCTTGCAAGGAACATAGGATATATTTTATTTTGATAAAAAAAGATTCTATAATGTTTAATTTTTTCTTGTTTGGAAATAAAAGTAATAAATTTTGTACGGAATAATACGAAATCCACGTGGACGAAGTCGCGGAAAAAGTGTTAGTTATGAAATAAAATTTACTTATTTATTTTTACCACGCAGTGCTCCGAAATTGCAAAATGTGTTTAACGCGACTGCGTCATCAGACTTCTCTACTTATAGTTTGTAAGTAAATAAAAATAATATATTAGTGTCGCCTGTGTCAGGCCGACCCATCTTTGTTTCCCTTTTGTTATGGAAAAGGCTGTTTGGTGGCAATTTTATTTTTAACTCTACAAAAAAACGTACCACTAAATGTCTCTAAATGTAAATAGGCAATAGCCACAACTAGCAGCAACAGTTGGTATAATACTACCAATACTTTCCGGGGTGTCTTATTAAGTTTTTCGCAGTTTCAATTCCAACATTTCGCCGGGGCAAAATATATTTCAATTTTTTTCTATTATACATCCACTTGATGAAATTGCCATATGAGCAAACTGGCCACTGTTAGTTTTAGTAGATAAGTAACTAGTTGATTTTATAATTTTCTTCTGGAACAGGACTTTGATCTTCTGATATACTGAGTGATTATTTGAGACACTTAACTTACAAAAAATTTCGAGTAGTGAAAAAATAACACATTTTATAAAAAAATATATACATTATTTAATGTTTATCCTGACGTTTCGGATCCTTTGCAGGGTCCGTGGTCCTGTGACCACGGACCCTGCAAAGGATCCGAAACGTCAGGATAAACATTAAATAATGTATAGTTAAATAAACGCGAGTAGATCCGTAAAAGTTGTTTCATTTAAATGTGTAGTGTTCGCGTAAACTTTAGAAAACAATATGTGATCCAATACGGACTGGAAATAGCCAAAAAAATATATGTCGGAGACGTGGCGCTAGCATCGCTTAGAAACGACAAGTATAGTCTATACTTAGTGTGGTCTGCGCAGCCTATGCTCTATGGTACGCGAAACGTCAACGTCAGTTGGCGCGACAACGGACGGGACACATTTGAACGGGAGCGGTCGGAGAGTACGCACGCGTAGAACTCACTTCGTTTCTAAAATCCATTTGCATCGGGCAACTGTTTCTAAATAATTTAATTGTGTTGTTAAAGTAATATTAAAGTGACTGTAAGGAATACGACTGCGCTTTTATTTTGAAGATCCAAGATGAACAGTGTTATCGACGAATCAGAGTTTGCTCGACCGTCCTATCTATAAAACCAACCTCGCCGCCGACATATACATAATTCCACAAAAAAAAACTCTGCCAAGTATAAAATAAACAAGATTTGCGGGGTCATTGGCCAGAAGCGGGTCACTGATGGCTAATGTATTATAATGATATTGTTCTATAATTTATTTACAGCGTGTATGTGATCTAGTTTCAAACATATCACTCACGAATATTTCCCAAGTAACCTGTGTCAGAATTTCAGAATCGCTTAACTGTAATATACGTTTGTTAACTAAGAAATTGTTGTAATAGTATTTTTTTAAAGAGCAACAATTGTGATTATTGTCGGGTTCTTCTTAAAAATTCTGCATATACCACAGAATAGGACATTATGAACCACATAACGAAACACTCTTTAAAAATTCTTCTAAAAATTAGCTTACATAAATAAGTACTTTTCACTATAGTTTACTTTAGCAAAGCTTTACATAGCTTTTTAGTCTAAAAAGCTAAAGTTTGTATAGATAAGTTCTACGAGTAGGCTACGATTTTGCAACAAAAGCGTCAACAAACACTCCACTATCGCTGCCGGCATCCACTTGTAAGTGTTCCGACCTTTACAAGCTCGGACTAGAACAATGATTTTCACATTTTGAATAAAACTTTATTGTTTTGTTGAGGCAATACCATGGCTATATCAAAATCAAAATTATATTGGAAATACATCATACAACAGTGTCTAAACTGTTTTATTTACTGTGAACTTATTTATGCTTCATCATCATTAGCTTATTTTATGTCCCCACTGCTGGGGCACGAGCTTTCCCTATAGATGGATAGGGAGAACGGCCAAAAACTACCAGGCGGGCCGAGTGCGGATTGATGGTTGTTAACGACTGCTAATGCAGCCGAGACCCACGGCTTTACGTGCTTTCCAAAGCACGGAGCAGCTCGAGATGATAAATTTTTGGTCACCCATCCGATGACCGGCCCTTGCGAACGTTGCTTAACCTCAGCACTCGCAGACTGGGTGCGTTAACTACTGCGCCATCGAGCTCCTCTATTTATACTTACACACCTCTATAATTACCTATATTGATACGTGAAAAGAAAACATCGTACCCCTTTTTAGGCACATTGCGCGCACGGAGGAGTGTGAAAAGCTTATTTTAACGTTTACATGAAGAAGGAGTCCCAAAATATTAAATTTATAAATAATTATTTGTTACATTACATTCAATAAACATTGTAGATTTTGCGAACTACTGTCGAATTTAGACCACTGGGCGACTACTAGTAAATTATTATTACGCCTGACAAAGGGGCTTAATGATGCAGCTGCCAGCTAAGGTGGCTTACTTTGCAAGTTAAGCTACTTTTGCAATGCCAAGTTACCGGGTGGGTGACCTAATTTATACTGTCCCGAACTCTAGGAATTAAGTCATAATAAAAAAGTATAATAAGTATATTTCATAATGCAACACTGTGGCTAATAATTTAGCATTATTGTCTTTACTTCTCTAGTTGAAGTGCAAAGTTCATTTTATAAGCATATTACTTTTTTGCGTTGATGCAGTGGCAATTTAACATGTTTTATTCAAGAATCCGGTTCACTGTAATTCTCAGTATGATAACCAACCGTATTCTCTTAGCAATAAAGCCACATAAGGTTATGACGTTATAATAGAATTTAAACAACCATTTGCGATGGACGCAATGCGTCAGTTTCATAATAAATATTGCAGCGTTCGCCTCTTTCCTCTATAAACTATTCAAACATAGTTCCAAATAGACATAAAGGGCGCTTGTCATACTGTTAGAGGCATCAACTAACTGCTGGTATTACATTTTTAATTTAATTTTTTATGTGCAGTTGAACAGTTAACTGAAAAATATGGACGTGTAACTGCGATAAAAGCTGTAGGCCCAATCAACGCGCCAGCTTCAGCTGGCGCTGAAAATTTTTATGCTTTGGCTACCTGGATGATATGTTTATATAAAATTTATTACTATGGGAGTTGATCATTAAAATAGGTTTCTTATTCTAGTTTACGACTCTTCAATATTTAAAACACTTGCCAAAATACCATACATGGCTTTGGGGGTTACTTAAAGCTAAGGAACTTACAAAGTGTTTTTTTACCCTTTTTTCGATCAATTTGACTAATTTTTATGTACAACTCACACTTGACCAAAAATATTAATATGAGAAAATGGTTTTGAAACAAAAGTTTTGATGGTTCCTTAGGCAGTTTCTCTTTACCTGTTATGGTTTTCTGGTTTCGAACTTCCCCATGATGTCCCAGTTAAAAAAATCACACAAAGTATAGTTAAAATAGGCATAACAATAACATACCTAAATGTGTCTTCTTCTTCATCTTTCTTTTAATTGATTTAATTTATTAAGTGTAAAGATTTAAAAAAATAAGTTCACATAATTTAGTTGCCAATCCGAGGATACGGCATAGCAAATAACGCTTAATTATCATAATCGTAATTCATAACATCACTGCTCTGCACCGATAAGATCTTTTTTCTTCTTTTAGACAAAAATGTAAATTAACAAAAATGCTTATTAAATATAAAAAAAATTATGTTTACAAATGAAAGAACGTATTACAAAAGTACTTATTATAAAAGTATTACAAAGGAAATGTTCTTAATACTCCAAAATAAAAAAACAAATTTCTTATCTTTTGATGTTCACAGTTCATTAGCCGTGATACGAAATTGTTGATTCGAATCCATTATAAGTGAACGTTTGATTTCCAAGAAACCACACACTGTTGGAAGCAAAATTAGTTTTCGTATCGCCAGTGATTCAGCTGCAAATTAATTTCCCCAGGGCTAGTTAAAAATTCCGCACGCAAGGAAGTATGAGCTAAGCATAATAAGTGCTGTAGACTTCCATTTTGGAACAGATCATGCTTTTTTTACCTATGGCCTTGCAGCCTTAATGTCCCACCATTGAGTTCAGGGGCCTTACCACAAGCTTTTAAATAATTAATCATCATCATCATCATCAGATAATTTTTATGTCCCGGCTGCTGGGGCACGAGCCTTCCCTATGGATGGATAGGAAGACCAGACCATAAACCACCATGCGGGACCAGTGCTGATTGGTGGTTCATAACGACTGCTTTACCAACGGCTTTACGTGCCTTCCGAAGCACGGAGGCCGAGATGATAAATAATTGGTCATCCATCCGATGACCGTCCTTTGCGAAAGTTGCTTAACCTCAGCACTCGCAGACCGAGCGCGTTACCCACTGCGTCATCGAGATCCTCCATTAAAGAATTACTGTAATGTTTTGCAGTAAAAAGGAGATGCGTGTATATACGCCATTACACTCATCTCGTTTTCATACCCCCATCCAATTCGAACTGCTCGGAGAATCTAGTTGGGAACAGAGACATGCACTAGTGCGTGATGCCATTTCTTCTAGAAAACGGCCTTTCTATCCCACGGCTTGAGTTTATCGCCGATCGCAAAAAACGTTGAAAATGCTATCAGCAAATTCTCTCCAAAAAATGTCTCGTTTGCATAACCGCATCAACTAAGTACTAGAGCTTATGGCTAGCCACCAGGTCTTCTATTTAAAATAATTTGTAACTTACTACCGTCAACTATTCTTAATTAGGGCTTACATAAGTAAATAAATAATCAAAATAATTGAAAGTCATTAGTCCGCGTTAAAAGACTACTGAAAACTTGAGACTGTTGATGACGTAGTTGTCGACATTGAATAGGGCTCCTTTGGCTTATAAAGTAAAAGTAGATAGGTTTGATTAATTACGGCGAATTGGATTGAGTCACGACAGCATAGTTGGCAGCGCACCTGACCCGGCATGTCATGGGGTGTGGGTCCGAATCACGTTCGTGGATTTTTTTCAACACTTTGTCTTTTTTAAAATTGTAATTTGTTCGCAACAATATTTGCGGAAAATTATATGTAAATAATCATATCTGAATGTACCTCGTGGTTACTGGTAAATAACTACCCAACATCTTTTATATTTAGGAAGACAGTGGTAAGTCTTTATAGCTCACACACACATCTACACGGTGACGGATCGTCAAGACAGTGTCAAGTGGGTGTAGCGACTGGATACGCTGCAAGTTATTCCTTTGCAAGAAGTACACATTACTAGACACTCATTCCATTATCCAGCCACTTTAAAACAACAGAGCAGACCCCCTATCCGATTCTAAAGACAAAACAATTACACACCAGGTAAACTTTACAAAGACTCTAGGACGGGTGGCAGTGTTTTTCATGCATTTCGCTTTTGTACGTAAATGAGCCGGCTAACAATCATTTGCCTCTTTTCTAGTTTTTTGCGTTTTATACTACGGCGGTGTGGTCAACGGTGATAGAAAGAACGCAATGAAATAAACTTCTGGTCGCTGCGTCGCAAGACGCCAGTGGTCGTAGCCGAGCGGTGAAGGCATCAGGCGCGCGTTGCTGACTCTGAAGCTTCAGTTCTTAAACCTCTATGCTGATAACCTTGATTGATATGCTGATAAACTATGCTACACGTAAAGACGGCGGCGTGCGACGCATCGTGGTGTCCGGTAGCGGGCCTCGGAACCGCCGGAACATGACGCCTTTCGGCCAATAGTCCTCTTTCATGAAGGTCGACAGATGGTCGGTCGGTACTCTCACCATAAATGAATGAAAATTCACATTATGGCGGGACTTCAACCGCTCGACTCTCAGAATGGTGTTAGACTTCATTCGCATGTACTCTACGAGCTCTTCCGCCTTTGTAGAGTAATGAAGTCGGGACACGTACAGTAGCGTCGTCGGTATCGCTGGTCGGCCCCGTCGGTGCGGTGCCACAGAGATTTCGACAGGCTGGCTTCTTCTTTTTCTCCACCTTGATGAAGCCCTCCTCATCGCAACGGTCGTGCCGTGGTACCAGTAGCTGAGCTCCGAGGGTCACGGCGATTCTTCTTTTCCCCTGTAATTGATCGCCGCATAGACATAGACCAGTCCGAGTGCAGCTGTCGTGAGATTCCGTATCCGTGATAGGTTGTTATATGCGCGTTGCTCGAGTGCCTTTGTATGAGCTCACCTTTTGCAGTCTCCATATTTTGTGACAGATTCTTGCCAATATTGAAATAGGCAACATGCAACTCACTATACAATTTCTCTTATGTCACAATAAAAACTTTTGCAATGTAGGTACGGATATAAATCGAGGGCAGCATCAAGAGTTGCGAGTTTTGAAACATTAGGGAAATTGCATTCTCCGTTCAACGTTAGAAACATTACGGTATTGCATTTCAGAATCAATCTAGACGTTTCAGCTTTAATGTTACTCCATTTGCGTTGGGTGATATTACATTTTCAATATTCCATATAGTATAAAGTTTGACATTTTCATGTGTTGCTTTTTTTAATTTTCCGCACGAATAATGTTTGTTGCCGTTGATGGAGACTGAGTAGTTATTCGGAGCTTGTTAGCGCAGCGGCTAGCGTTTCCATCACCAGTTCATTTTATGTTCCCAGTGATGGAGCAAGAGCCTCCTCTTCTTAAGGTAGTTTAGAAAGTTGTAATCATTTGGATCACCCATCTAAGTACATCCTTAATACAGTTGTTTAGCTTTAACGAATTTAAACCGCTTGCCACACCAGAGCTTATCACAGGAAGAATACTAAGAAGAGTGAATAGGTATAATAGGTACCTTCAGGCAAACATCTTACACCGTAGGCTACATCATCGCTTACCATCAGGTGATAATAGTAGTCAAATGAAAGCAGTAAGTCAAAATTATAAAAAAATGTATATAAAATGTTCAAAATGATTTTTAAAGCAAATTTTGTTGCGAACAAATTACAAAAACACAAATGTTGAAAAAATTTCCACGAGCAGGATTTGAACCTGCACCCTTCTGACATTCCGGGTCAGGTGCTATTCCAATTGAGCTATCGTGGTTCTAATCAGCCCGCCGAAATTATTCAACACTTTTTACTTTGTAAGCCAAAGTAAAAGCCTTTGGCTTACAAAGTAAAAAGTGTGTTACATTTGTGTTTTTGTAAAATGTATATATGTATGTATGTATAAAAAAATTCTATAAAATACTATTGTATTGTAGTTTTTTTGTTGCTTACGAGCTTGTGCTTAAGTTCTTGATTATCTTTTCTATCTACCACAATGATATGTGCCTTTAAGAATAAGCCATAATAATAATTTGTACGTACACCCACCCATCCACGAAAAAGTCACTGAGAAATGTTTTCTTAGCATTCACGATCTCACTTGCCACCATATATATCACAGTATCACATTACTCCCCAAATCGCATTTCATTTGTTGTTTGTTTGTGTCTCGAACCGTTTAATTGAGCATTTCGCATTAAAAGAAAATGCCTCCGCTCTCAGCGGCAAAACGAACATTCTAAATCTAATTTGGCCCCGACAAACAATGCTTCCATCTTGTTTGCGGGTTCGATTCATTCAGATTCGCGTGCATGGCTGCCGCACGTAACAGAATGTGACTTTAATTTGCCGGCAAATCGAATCAGCATCTCTCTAAACACGGATAAACACAAAGTAGCACAATTCAGACCAACTTACTTGTGCGTTCTAAATAAACCTTATTGTCATTTATTTACTCAATCATTTGTTAATTCATTCGTTTATTTGAGGTTTATTCATTTATACATTTATTCATTGATTAACAAAAACGTGACAGAAATACGAATCCTAATCCCCTCCATTACAGGAATCAGAGTAATTAAATAAAACGAGTAAAGGTAATTAAAAAAAAAATACGTTACATTTTTTATGACATACATCTTTTATACATTGTTATTGTGTTGTTATATTGAGTAAAAATGCACAATTATAGAGAAATTATTAAGCTATCAATCTTTCCTAGAAAAGAAAGAAGTGTAAAAAGTTAAAAATGAATTTTATTTAAGAAAGCTCATCTCTCATAAAAAAGAAATAATCGTGATTTCATCGCCGGTTTCGACAGCAATCTTCTAACGGGAAGACATAAAGGCTACTTTAAAACAATATACAAATAAAACCAATGAGCATTAACTGAAATAAAAGGAATGCAACATGAAACCTGCAGATATGTATTTATTAATAAATTTCATTTATTGATGTAGAAGTGAATTTTTTACATAATTCAATAAAAACAAAATTTTACAAATAATTCTTTAATCTTCGTGTATAGTCAAAACACTGTAATTTGAATTAGAGTGTTTTCTTGCTTTAAAACCTTTATTGTAAGCACAATAATAGTTACTAGTGGTCGCCCAGTGGCTGAAATTCGACCGTAATTTTATTAAGGCTGCACGGATTGTATCCTAAGCAATGAAAAATTAAAAAGATAGAATGTGAGTTTGGATTGGCATTGACAGATGTCGGATGTCGGCCGCATTAAAGACAAACAATACGTGTGTGTCAAATACATGGTAGTGTGTGTAATGATGTTTTTGTTGATTTAATGTAATTTTTATGTATAATTTAAAAAAAAATATTAACATTCGGATAACCTTCTCTATATAAACTATAAGTGTGCGAAATTTCATACTCCTCTGTCCGCGCAATTTTCGTAAAAACGGGTACAATTTTTTTGCTTCACGTATTAATAATCGCTAACTCAAATAACATTGTTTTGGCTTGACACAATACTGAAGCAGTAGTAGGGCCAAAGAAATCGTAAATAAATTTTCATCAAAAATCAAGTTATCCCTTAGATCGAGGAGTTCAGTAATAACATCAGACGCTCAATTAACGTGGCCTAAGTGGCTGTGCTGCCATCACGTCGTCCAAATCCAATTTACAGCACGCTTTACACATCGGAGACACTTATTTGTAGTACCTTTTATGATGAAGGGTAATATCATTACGACAGCTGTTGTTGCATAAAATGCCTACTGACTTTTATTTTATTATTATTATTATTATTATTATTTTATACGTAACACGGCCAATGACTCCATTTCACCTGATGTTAAGTGAATATGGAATCCAGATGCGAAGACAACTGGTGCAGCGTGAAAACAACGCAGCATCAGTTACCCTCACTGTGCCGGCCCACAAGTTGCCTCTTCACGCCTCGTTTGAAGAACCCCATATCATAGGAAGGAAGGAAGGAAAACGTGTGCTGGCAAACTATATATATTATAGCGGGGAAGCGCTTGACTTTTAAGTCACCTGATGCTAGATGACGATAAGGCTAAAGCGCACATTCCTCATTCTCGACTACATACTTACTGAAAAACTAGGCCCTTAGTCTTTTAAGTTGTAAACGTACGTAGATACAACACTGTATTTCTCAATAGCTTTTCATTACCACTTTTATCATAATGAATCAAACAAGTCCACTGCTGGATAAAAGCATATAAAAACCTTTGCCTTCCAATCGATTCTTATAACTGAATCTTATCTTTATATAACCATAATAAGAACGCCGCTTAAAAGATTACGTTTAATATATTCTAAATCACGTCTGTCATCATATACCTTCTTATAACTTCATAGTACTAATTAGTTCACACATGAATAATTTAAACCACACACTGTATATGTTATGGACCAAGTGGTTAATAGGGTATTATAAAAAATGCCCAATATAAGAGGACACTGTGATAACAACTATTGAAATAATCAAATTGCCCGGGCATTATTCATAATTGTTGTTGTTTTTGTTTCTTGTGTCTTGTTGTGTCTTGTTTTTCTCCCCGCACCCCGTGCAATGTAAAATACATATGGTATTATCAGATTGCCCGAAAACCACATGGCAATATTCATAATGTCTAGGCAATGTGATAAATAAGGAAGTTCAAATTATAATTATTTACTTCGTCCTAAGTAGCTTGTCATTATTCATACTGCCCGGGCATTATGAAAAATGCCCCAATTTATTACTTGGTCCATAACATACATACAATGAAGCGGGCGTCCTAATTCCCCAGTTGGAATAAGCATTATTTTCTTCCCAATTAGGGTTGTCAAAATGAAATGAGAACAATAAAAAAGAGTTGAGTATCTTTTTTTCACTAGCACTTTATAGTCATATTGGGTCCAATGGTACATCCACAGTGCAGTTGTTTCATGTGTTACTGGTTTTTATTATTCTTTTTATTGTATAATGGAGAAGCGCTTTGCTTTTACGTCACCTGATGGTAGGTGATAATAAGGCCGAAACCCACATCATTTCGTTCTCGTTTACCTACCAACCGAGGAACTGGAACTCTTAGTCTTTTAATTCAATAGCGTCTCAATCATCAATAGTGTGTCGGTAACCTAATTTTGAAATAAGGACAGTGAGATAATAATATTTGCAAAAAACGCGCCATGAAACAAAAATCCGCTTACCGCCGGATGCGCACTTTCGTACGTGTTTTCGTATAAATATGACTCTTACAAACACGTACGAATACGCACGAAACATTTGTATTGTTCCGACATCCGAAATCAATCCCAACTTACATTCGTACGAATATACAATGTTATTTATGTAAATAATAACACAAAATTACAGTGAGACACCAAAACGCTAAGCTATAGATGTAACTACTACAAAAAAAAGAAAAGCAAAAAAAGTTTAAAAAAAAAGATATATGTGACAGTCACTACTGGCATTTCAACTGAGAAAAACGCAACCGCACACTGATTGTACTGCGTTCATTTCACACGTCCAATAACGTTTGTTTGCGTACGACACAAACTCGTGTACAATGTGCGGCTGGCCTTACAATGGTGGACGTACGACAATTATTTGACAGCCCTACTCCCAGCGAACCAGTGTACGCTCAACTTGTCAAACCGCGCGCCCATTCAAGTGTCGCTGATATGTTTTATGTAGGCGCTTTGATATCTACGCCGGCTCATGCTACAGTGGTCGGAATGAAAGGTGTTCTTACTTCGATGGCGTGAGCCCAATGGTTCGGATAAAGGAATCTTGGAGTCGTACGATCCAAGAGATTTCAAATCGAGTTAGCGAGGCATCGCCACACTAATTAGAGGTTAACGTGTGTTATTAAAAGTGACATTTAGCATCCCTTCATAACGACGTTTGGTTCGTTTTTGGGCATGTTGTTATTCAAGACTAGAGTAAATAAAGATGGGGAAGAGATAGATATAGGTAGTAAAGTAATGGGTTGGGGGGCAGTAGAGTAATTGATTTGCAACAAATCTTCAATGGAAATAATCATTTTGTTATTATTATAAAAAGTTTTTTTACGCGAACACTAAACATATAATTAAAACAATATTTATGGATCTACCCGCGTTAATTTTAATAAATGTATGCGAGTATATATGTGTGTGTGTGTGTGTGTGTGTATTTGTGTGGTGTAGCAGGGTATATTTACTCTGTGGTATCAGTGTTTGTATTATATATATTATGTATATATATATATGTATAGAAATTGCTATAGGAACTATTTACGAAACAACTTCCATGAGACATTTAGTGTCTTCGTATGGATTCCAATGTAAAAATGTAGTACATTACTGGCTAAAACAATTATGTTTTAGTCATGTATTACATATTTACATTCATAAAGCTTCAGTGGGTAAATACATAACTTACTGTTTATTAAATTATACAGCCGTGAAGATCGGCTATTATATTGTCGACTAGCAAAAACTGTTTTTGTGGGTTTCGGATAGGCTACTGCATGTTTTCTTCGTCTGTTAGTTAATGCGGGATCAAATCCAATGGATCTACATATGTACTTTAACCACTACATTCAATACATACAATTATCGGACTGTAAGTAGGTCAGCATATTGATATAGGAGTTGAAAGGATCGTACGAAACTAAATATTTACAAAGAGTTTTTTTTGTTTTGTTAGTTTGTTTTCTATCTCTGGAGGGCTGAATTAGGTAACCGTCAGAGGCTCTATCGTTGTTTACTTGTTTTTCTGTAATCCTTCAACCGATATCTTTTGTGTCCTAGTAATAATGTTTGTTATTTCAAATGACATCAGAGACCACTTGTAATATATAAGTGGCGCTGTCAGATTCGAAAACGTTTCTATCACAAAGTGTTTGTAACTGTGACTTTAAAAATAACAACCCAAGTTGTTGTGTAGAGATATTGACATTTGATAATGTTTTTTCTTATTATTTTATATTTTGTATTTGTTTTTTTTAAAGGTTATTGTAGTGCAATGCTAACACAGTTACCCCTACAGAAAAATTGTGTTTGGAATGGTTCATGTCAGTAGTTAAAAGTGTATATTTTTCGAAATTATTAATGTATTTCTTTGTACCCAGTTCGGGAGTTCCAAAGTTTGTTTTGGACTTTTCAATGCAAAACAGGTTTTTATAATCATCAACCCGCATTTGATAAGCGTGATGATTAAGTTTATATCTATCAAGTGTAGCGATGACTTGTTTTTTCCAGTGTTCCAGTTCGAGCCTTGTTACCACAGACGTCTTGGTATTCTATTAGCGTGTAAGATGTAGTGAAGGGACTACGTGCTAAATCGTAGCGATATCGCTACACCATGCTGCATCTAAAATACTTCATTCTATTCTATTCTATTCTATCGTAGTGATGTTGCTAAACAGCTTTCATCATCAGCTCATTTTATGGGGCACGAGCCTTCCCTATGTATGGATAGAGAGAACAGATTATAAACCACCACGCGGGCCCAGTGCGGATTAGTAGTTGTTTATGACTGCTAATACAGCCAAGACCAATGGCTCTACGTCCGTCCAAAGAATGGAGGAGCTCGAGATGATACATTTTTGGTCACCCATCCGATGACCAGCCTTTGCAAAAGTTGCTTAACCTCAGCACCCGCAGAACGAGCTCGTTAACCACTGTGCCACTGAGCTGCTCAAACAGTGTTACATCGTAGCAATGTCGGTCGCTACAATGTGCTACATCGTAGTAATGTTGCTACACCGAGTCGTAGCAATGTCCCAGTTGTAGTGCTGTCTTGCTACGTTATACACTCCTTATTATTATTATTTTTTATGGTTAAAGCAGGTGGGACACCTGATGGAAAGTAATCACCGCCGCCCATGGACAAAAGTTATCGCAGATGCGTTGCCGGCTTGAGGAAGGAAGGAGTTGGATAGGAGGGAGTAGGGATTAGGAAGGGGGAGGGGTGAGAGATGAAACCTTATCTCATGACTGTAGGAAGAGTCCACATATTTCTTTCAGTAAGTCCCACGTTTCGCAGCCATAAAACATTAATGTTATTTCCGACAATACTTATCAAATATTAGTAATTATAAAACACCCCCATGTGGTGCCGGGGTTAAAGAATTGCACCACCCCATCTCTTCCTGTGGGTGTCGTAGAAGGCGACTATGGGACCATTCCAGAGGATGGGCAGCAGCGTCTCTCTGTGATTATTCTCACCTTACTGCGATCGCCAACCCGCCTGCCAAGCGTGGCGATTATGGCAAATTCCCCTCAAAATTATTTATATATCCTTGAGGGAGGCCTTAGTAGTTATAAAGAAAATACTGTGACACAACAAGGTTTATTGTTTATAAAAATAAGACTACAATTGTGAATTTAACATAACACGAACATCTAAAAATAAAGTAACAAAGAGAAAAAGGTTATCAATACGTTCCGCCACAAATAATAAAACAAATATCTATATTTCAATGCTATCTTGTTTCAACGACACAGTAGCAGAAACCGTAAGCTCGAGAGAAGCCTTCCAATTTATCGTACCAAAGTATCCAACTTCACTCATCGCTGTCTATCGTAAAAGTAAATGAACATAAAGATGATCATTTTACTCCCAAATTACTTTGTGCCTTTGGAAAAATGTATTGGCAAATGTGACGGATCGTCTAAATCAATCGCCCGAAGCTTAAAGGTTAAATAAGTCAGGCAGACCTTAATTCAAATAACCCCGATTTCCAACTGGCTGCTTCGATTCCTAACCTATTATGTGGAAGTTCATAAAATGTTTGGCAAAGTTCATGTACGCGTAACCTTGGAGGCCGAAGTCGGTTGTTAGAACTCCTTTGTTAATTTATAGGTGCTTTGGTTGATATTAATTATACGTTGGTCGGTTCACGGCCTATTTTATGTACCTAGTGCGTTTCCTTATCAGTAACGATAGCTATAAGCAATTTTCGCATTGGCCAGACCTAAGAAAAAGAAATAAAAAAGAAGAAATAAAAAGATAAGAAATAAATAAGATATGGCATGACATCTAACATACTTTGCGTAACAACCGCCTCTGTGGTCTCGTGGTTAGGACCTACGGTCTCAGACCCAAAGGTCGCGGGTTCGATTCCCAGCAAACCGAGTTCAAACATGTACTCCAGCATGTTTGTATTCGGTTTGGTTGGTGGTGGTTTGTTCTTACCACCATCTTATATAAATATGCCACCATAATGTCAATGTTAGTAGCATTGTTGTATTCCGACAGTTAGAGATAAGATAGCCATTTCCACAGTAGTTGAGGGGTGAAGTGCGCTTCCATTATCGATCTTGTCATCATTTAACATCAGGTAAGATCCTTCTGAAAGGCACGTAAAGCCGTTGGTCCCGGCTGCGTTCGCAGTCGTTAACAACCACCAATCCGCACCGTGCCCGCGCCCGCGTGGTGGTTTATGGCCCGTTCTCCCAATTCACCCATAGGTAAGGCTCGTGGCCCAGCAGTGGGGACATAAAATGAGCTGATGATGAAGATAAACACCAAGTACCGTAATGCAGAAAAAAGGAAAAAAAAACTGCAGCTCAGATACATTTGTAGCTATGAGTATGAATCAAAATCCAATCCGTGCAATTGAAAAGAAAGATCTCAATAAATTATCAAGGAGCCCTATCTACTATCGCTTGTGATAGATTTCCGAAGACGAAAGTCGTTCAGTCCAGCAGCTCAGCCTTCAGTTATATAAAAGATTTTATCGAGTATAAAATCCGCGTAAGGTCCTCGTAGATACCAAATTACGAAGAACTCTGCAAAAACATTTGTGAACTACTGCAGATGATTGTGAGAAGAGACGTTTAAAGTTTTATTGACTGTCGATAGTTTTTATTTGATTTATATTCTTCTGTCTGTTTGGTAAGGCTTGTTAGTTATATCTGAACTAAGCCATAACATAAAAACCTTAATAAAATAAAAAGCATGTTAAAATGTGTTAAAATATTATAATAATATACTAAGTTCAGTTTACTACTGAATCTACTACCAGTTCAGGTTTTGAGAGAGTGTCTAACGGAAAACATCTTTATATTAAAACACGGTAACTAGTAGTTTTCAACAGACTGACGTTTATTACAAACTAACAGTTACAGTAGCATCAGACTAGATGGCGCTAATAGTAGGTATATTTGTTATCTATTCTAACATCCTCTCTTAACAAAATAAACTACACTACACACTATTGTAACATAACAGAACATTTAACATAAACAATATCCTGAATATAACTAGAAAGAGATATGTTCATTGATTTTAAAATTTAATAAAGTTTTTTGATCCAAAGACTTTTTGTCAACAAATCAGCTCGCATATTACAGTTTGATACTTTATTCTCCAGTAAAATGATGTCGCACATCAATATGTTTTGTGCATTTTTGAAACAATTGTTTAAAAGCTAGCTTAAGTAAACTTTGACTATCACTGTACAAACATATCGATGTGTTTTTATTATATATATATTCTTTATTGCACATAAACACACATACATAGAACAGTTTACAAACAATGGTGAGCAAAGGTGGACTTATCTCTAAAAGAGATCTCTTCCAGCCAACCTAAGGTGGAATGGGAGCATCATGTTTGAAAGGAAGCGACAAAAGTGCAAACGAAAATATCTCAAATATGAATAACAATATTAGGAACATACATACAACACATATACTACGATATTCTTAAAACTACATAAACATACATAATAATACTACATAAATATGAACATATACCTACATATAATAATAATAATAATAAATATAAATATAACATAGTGTCTATCATTGCTTCATTGCGATGACATAAATGACAGAAAGTGATCCTTGACTTTCTTTTTAAAGGATGTAATGGACGAACTATCCTGGATGTCTGTAGGAAGCCTGTTCCATAGCTGCGCTGCTCTGACCGTAAATGAATTCAGGAGGAAGTTAGTATTGACATTAGGAATCTCAAGCGTCTTTGTTATACAAGCACGTCTTGAGCGGCAAGGTGGGGGCAGGAGTTGGAAACGGGAACGAAGGTAAGAAGGAGAATTAGGATCATTAAGGATGTTATAGAGATTGGAAAGGATGTGCACATTACGGCGATGTCTGATCGGTAGCCATTTTAATTCAGTACGAAAGTGAGAAACATGATCATACTTTCGTAAGCCAAAGATAAAACGTATGGCCAGATTTTGCAGACGTTCTAGTTTTAGCAGTTGCTCCTCAGTCACATCCAAGTAACAGACGTCGGCGTAGTCTAGTATAGGAAGAAGAAGGGATTGCGCGAGCATAATTTTGGTTTGAAAGGGAAGAAAGTATTGAAGCCGCTTGAGGGAGTGAAAACTAAAATGTAGGCGTTTACTAATTTCACTGATGTGAGCTGACCAGGACATGTTACAGTCCAACGTCAAACCAAGGTTCTTTACTTTGTCGGTGTACTTGATGGGAACGCTGTCGTAAAGAAGCGCAGGTATAGAACTCCAATCCAGCCTGCCTCTTAACCTACCGCTGCCCACAATCATGGCTTGTGATTTTGCAGGGTTAACAATAAGACCGAAGGATTCAGCCCATGCTTGGACAGCAGATAAGTCCTGATTTAGGGCTTGAATCGTTTCCACGATTTCCGAAAGCCTGAAATGTCTGTAAATCTGGAGATCATCAGCGTAAAGATGGAAAGGAGAAGAAATAACAGATGAGATTTTATTAATAAAAACAGAGAAAAGAAGTGGTGACAGCACACCACCCTGAGGCACACCAGCAGACAAGCTAATCCAGTCCGAAGACACATCATTATGCTTCACACACTGCATGCGGTCATAAAGGTATGAGCGAAACCACTCTAACGACGGTTCAGAAATGTTGACAGAGCGAAGAGTGCCAAGAAGAAGGTCGAAGTCAACAGAATTGAATGCACTGCTGAAGTCCAACAAGACCATTGCTGTGAGTTTGGTGCTATCCATAGCCCACCGAATGTCCTCCGTTATATTCAACAGTGCTCCAACAGTGCTATGGGATGGTCGAAAGCCGGACTGGAAAGGACATAAGAGGGAGTTGGATGAAAGAAAGGAGTATAATTGCTTGTGTGTGACGGATTCTAAAACCTTAGACAAGATGGGAAGTATGGATATAGGACGATATTGGGAAAAAGCAGAAGGGTTTGGATTTTTGGGGAGGGGAATGACATATGCTTTCTTCCACGACACTGGAAAGACATTGCGGGTAAGTGAAAAGTTTATTATGAATGTGACTACTGGCGCAATGTCCTCCAGTACAGGAAGAATCATGTCCATACTGAGACCATCACTTCCCACGGCCTTAGTGGTGATGGAGGAAATACTCCTCTTGATGTCGTCCTCAGAGACTGTGTTGAATGAAAAGGAGGGGCAATCAGGTGGAACAAGACTTAAAAGGAAAGCAAGAGAAGCAGACTTGGTAGCTTCATCTAAAATTAAGGGAGGAGTTGAAAAATAGCTGTTCAAAGCATCAAGATCCACTGAATTCTGGCAAGAGACAGTAGGTTTGCCCACGCCCAGGGTTTTCAAGAAGCTCCAAACATGTTTCCGACCAACACTTTCAATCTTCATATGGATATATTTCCGTTTAGCGTCCCTACACATTCTGTTACATATGTTGCGAAGTTTCTTGTAGGCTTGTAAGTTATCAGGAGTAGGAGTTTTTTTATTCTGACTTTTGGCTTTGTCACGTTTTGCCATTATCCTCCTAATAACCGGTGTAAGCCAAGGTGCAGGAATGTGCTTAATACGTACAGGTCGTACTGGCGCATGAATATCAAAAATGTTGGTCAATTTAACAGTAAGGTAATTAGTCATGAAGTCGATATCATTCGACAAAAAAATTGGTGACCAATTTTATGTGACCCCTATCATTTCAGACAACATATACTGTAAGTAAATAGCATCTTTACAGGCTTCTAACAAAAGAGGCTTTTTACAGTATGTGGTCTGCGCAGTGGAAGCGTGCTGGATCCATAACCTAAGCATGGTAGTAGTTTTCAACAGGCTGATACGTCAGTAATTAGGAACTAACAGTTAGAATAGCATCAGACTAGATGGCGCTAGTAGTCTATTTGTTATCTATTTTAACACTTTTTTCTCCACCTTTTCTACAAAACTGAGTGATAAAGCACCTAACAGCTACATAGTCCTTTTAACTTAACTATCAGTATCGATAATTATATCGATAGTTCCAACGTCACTATCTTCTCGCGACACGCGGCTAGCTTGCGCTGCTTGCGACCGTCTGCGTCTAATAACGATCAAAAGGTCTTGTCAACTGCTTCCAACGGGTAATGGCCTAAGTTCGACAAAGTTGCATCATCAGGTATTGATGGTGCAACTCCGGACGTTTTACTTATAATAGGGCTCAAGAATGACGGCACGATTTTTCTTTATTCGAGAAATATGAGCGGCAAATTAGGTCGATGTACCTAGCTACACCGAAGAAGTTTTTATGGCGCGAAGGTGCTATATTTCTTGCTCGAGGTTATTTATTTGAACCGTTTTGGAGGTTCAGCTGATATTTCACCTCTTTTTCAATATACCAATTTTTTGCTAGAATCAAGCGACCCCGATTGAAATGAAAATCAATGGCCGAATTGAGTTGGAATATAAATTGAATAATAAATTAGGATCGTTATCTAAAATAGTTTATAGAGCCATCATTTATGTAAGGCTTTGGAAGCTTATAAAGCCTAAATAGGAGCGGTATTTTTCGTGAAAATATTTTTTTTCCCAAACATGTGAATCGGTTTTGCACACCAACACAAAACCTGAGGAGCTCGATGGCGCAGTGATAAACGTGCCCGATCTGCGATCGCTGAGGTTAGCAACATTTGAAAAGGTCGGTCATTATCAACCATCATTCCGCACTGGGCCCGCGTGGTAGTTTATGGCCCGTTCTCTCTATCTATCCATAGGGAAGACTCGTGCTCCAGCAGTGAGGACATAAAATGAGCGGATGATGATGATTAATTGACTTGTTATTAACTGTACTACAGCTAAGTAGACTAGTGACTAAGCCCTACCCAACAGTCGCTCGATCAAACTTCATGAAAGATTCAGACTTACTACGGCATCTAGGGTTTTGTCCGGCTAAGAAATTTTCGTTACACAAACGTTGACGCAATTTAATTTAATATGCAAAACGACGTCTACTGCTGGACAAAAGTCTCCCCCAAAGGCAAAGAGCCTCCACAACGACCGAGGCTCACATTTAGATATCTAGTTAAAACAATGTGACATTTAATTTTTATTAAAGATTCCAAAAAATCTATTTATTGACTTTAGGCAGCCTTTACATTGTCACCGGACTTTTTCTGGAGGACGAAAAACTCAAAGGGTTCCTTAAGGCGAAGGGTAAGGCACACTAGCGCCACCAATTGATAATTTGACAATTACTAACGGACCGGATCCTTTTTTAAACATTGCGTACCGTCCGATAAAAGAAAAGCATCCATAGTATTTATTTAATAATTGTGCACTACTTTTTGTTGCCTGGTTTATTCACAAAACGGGCTATCGCTTTTATTCACAAACAATGGCCACTTTTGGTGTTAGCGAATGAATACAAAAACAAACCTAAAAGTAGTGCACAATTATTAAATAATAGATGTTTGCCTAGTGTCGGAAGGTCCGCAATGTTTGAAAAAAAATCCAGTTTAGCAGTTATCAAATTAAATCCATTAGCGGCGCTAGTGTGCCTTACCCTTCGCCTTAAGGCGCTGTCTCCACGGACGAGAGAATCGCGACGAGTCCGCGCTTCTATCGTCGGGAAATCTCCACGAACGAGCGATTATTCCGCCAGCGTATCGTCACAACTCGTGACGGAATCACAGCGTGTCCGCGACGACTCGTAACGGAATCGCCGCGTTTCCTTGACGACGTGTTGTGCTTGTTGGATAATTAAACTAAATTTTAATTGCAACATTTATTTTATAAGGTTAATTTTGCCGTGTGGCAACACTCTCTCTGATTTCTGGTGCGCAAGAATAAACGTGTGTCATCCTGAATTTCTGCCTTTTCATTCAAGATTTTATGCCTCAGCTTTACCAGCCCCATAAAAAAGCTACACAAAGGCAAAATTATTTGTTGAAAGCACTGAAATGCACGTATAATAATAAACGCAGCGTTTGACAGCGCGCCCGCCGCGCGCTCGCTGCGAGAACGCTTAGAGCATCTTAAACCAACTGGAAACGCCACTGTCAGGCGTTCCCCTCCGCCAAAAGAGTATGACCGCCGATCATACTCGTTATATAAAACTAGTTCCAGCGTGTACCTGCGTCATTTGCAAATCACGGCGCACGCGATAAGACCTGAGCAAAAAATGCCAAATTGCAGTGTATTTTTACGTAAAAAACGATCAGAAACGTCGATTGTACAAAAGGATAACGTTACTTTTCATCTGTAACTATTATTTTGTCTTAATATTATTGAATAATGCACTAAATTTGCAAAAAACTGAAAAAATATTGTTAATCAATAAGTGTTGCCACTTAAACGGTAAGTTGCAACTTTCCGTAACTTTTAAAGTTTAATGAGCCAACATTGAATTACAATTTATATTTCACGTTCTATAAAGTTAAAACTGTATTTTTACTATAAATGCTTATTTAATTAATGATAGATCACTACTTATAAATTGTAACTTATTTTGTTTTTCCAGATTTTTTTTCAACTTAATTGCATTAAAAATTCTCAATACTATGAAACTGTATGTTTATGATCGGTCTACTTCATTAATATAATATATTTACGTTTCGTCACTTATCCCGAAACTAGGAATATTTAATTTAATTACATTGGCCACACTGCAACAAAGTTAGAGCTGCGACAGTACAAAAACAAAATATTGATATCGACTTCACCATAATGTTTATTCTAGCTATTAAAGGAAAATAATAATATAGATAAATAAATAAAAAAAACAAATTGGAGATCGGAACATACTTATCTCCATTTGGAAAAAAGGAATATAAAGCGGGCTTCGTAGTATTTTCTACTAAAAAATTAAATGCAGTACATGCATAAAGGGTTTATGTGGGGATCCAAATGACAAAAGTTTAACATACCAAAAAAGTCGTGGTGGCCTATTGTATGCGTCAAAAGAAGTTATTGATTTATGTCGCCTTTGTGAATTAAAGATCCGCAAACACTTAACTGATGACAAAAAAATAAAAAATCAAAATAAAAAACCTATTAAATTCATACAACAATAGTAGTAGTAATACAACATACAGCAAAATAATAGTTAATTTCTGACAGAAATAACAACACCTACACCATAGAATTTACTTAAAACTATAACATTACGTTTTTTATTCTAATTTTTTTTAACTATATGGACACTTCGAGTAGCTTTAATGCATTAAAGAACTTTGCATCATTCAAAGATTTAAACCTCAGAAGGCAGTTTATTATAAACCTTGACAGCATTAGATATATATTTCGCAGTTCGTTTAAGTATGAGATCATTTTGGAGTTCGGTACATTCCTGTATATTGATATGTTTTAATTTAAGTCTGTTGCTTTTAAATTCAGCCTTATTTGGAAACTTATATAGAAATAGAAAAAATCTCTCCAATAATTGCATTTAGAAATCTGAAAAATTAAGACCCTACGTTACCTACAAAAATAATTGATCTGCGTTATGGAACCACGAAAGTACTATACATGTTGTTCAGTTTTTCGGTTCCTCTTGTTTGAGAGTCTCGGTAAAATAGGTAGCAAACTATTTTTCCATAATGAAAGAATAAGATTGCAGCTTTTCTTAAAAACAACAATTCTCCTTGGAATGGAATAAAATTATATAGGTATATTTTGATTTATCCTAATTAATAACTGTCGATTTTAACGATAAAGAAAAGCAAAGTGTCTACCTTAATTAACCATACTGAAGATCCTGATTTAAACAAAAAAAAATCACATTAATATTCATCATCATCATTATCTCAGCCAAAGGGCGTCCACTGCTGGACAAAGGCCTCCCCCAAGGATCTCCAATATGACCGGTTTTGTGCAGCCCGCATCCAGCGGCTTCCCGCGACCATTACCAGATCGTCGGTCTACCTTGTTGGAGGCCTGCTGACACTGCGCTTTCCGGTACGCGGTCACCACTCGAGGACTGTTCCGCCCCAGCGGCCATCAGTCCTGCGAGCGATGTGGGGCACTTGAGCTTAGCAACTTTTTGGGCTATGTCATTATTATTGGTATCGACAAATTAAATCGATACGTTTATCGATTACGTTTACATAAAGTTGCCGTCAGACACGTGCACGGACATGTTATCCCTGTGTGAATTTATTAGTGTGCGTCTAGTTTATGCTAGTGTTTAATAATTTTGTCGTTTGCGTGCGTAGCGACGTCATTGAAAAATGCATCAGTGTGAAACTGTATTTGTGTGCATTACCTCGTCCCCCGCAAAAAATGACAGACTTTTTTTCATAGAAATTAGTGCGCATGGCGTCTCCATTTGCAAAACATTTGCAAACATTGCCACTCGTCGCATCGCCGCGTTAACATCCCCGTGTGGAGACGCATTCATAGAGAGTATATAGAAATACGTGGCACGACGATAATACCGCCGCGATTCTCTCGCTCGTGGAGATGGTGCCTAAAAGGCTTGGGATTGAAACTCCGTCAGTAGGTTTGTAGAGATGATGGCAGCACACAAGCGTTTCCTCGTTCTCTACTAGATTCTCCGAGGGGTCGGATCGGAACGGGAGCGGAACAATCTAAGGATGACTAATTTACCTCGGATGACCTCGGCTCGGGTTGATCGGGTCGTGGGGATGGGCTTCACAACGGCGCCGTACCGACTAGGAGTTGAAGTTGTGGTGGTGTTGAGTAATTTCGCCATGACCGAAAACAGTCGAACCAATAATCACTAATTACCTATATTCCAATACATATCCGTATTTCTTAAGTGTAAAGTCAAAACACAGTAACTTAAATTATGCAGTGTTTTGACTACAATATTACTAAATTACTTACTTAATGCTTGCGCACTTCCTCTATCTCTTTCTTGGATTCTTCAACCTAAGGTTGTCTGGAAGAGATCCTTTGCTCATATACTAGCTTTAAGTTTTTGTGTAACTGTTGTTTTCTTTTTTTTCCAACTGTGTGTATGCAATAAAGAATTTATCAATCTATCTATCTACTTTTTTTAAATTTACCGTTCCCCGATAGTTAATTTAGGGGCTTTTTTTCTTCATTTATTAATATCTAAACTATTAGTACCGCATACGGAAAAGCGCAGTATGGGCAAGCCTTCAACAAGGTGGACCAACGATCTGGTAAAGGTCGCGGGAAGCCGCAGGATGCGAGCAGCGGAGAACCGGGCGTTGTGGAGATCCTTGGGAAAGCCTTTGTCCAGCAGTAAACTGACAGTGGGTGAGATAAATAAATAAATAATAAATAAATATTTCCCACACTCACACCAATTATCTAGCCCCAAGAAAAGCTTCCTTAAGAAACTCGTTATATGGTTAACTAGACAACGAATAAACATACTTAATATACTTAAATACATACTTATTATACATAGGAAACACCCAGACCCGAAACAATATAGAAAAACAGGTATTTCTAAATTGATCCGACCGGGGATCGAACCCGGGACCTCAGAGATAGCGACACCATGAAAACCGGTGTGCAAGCCACTCGACCAAGGAGGTCGTCAAAACTATTAGTAATGTTATGAGATGATGAAACTATTAGTAATTTTACATGATTATTACACCCTGTTGGTGTCCTATTAGATTTTATAAACTTATATTTACTTGACATTGTCTTTGCACTCTTTTGGTGTTCTTTTTTTCCTAATATTACTTATAAAGCAAAAACTACTGTAACTCGAATTACAGTGTTTTGGCTTGGTACTTTTCCACTAGCACATTAAATTTAACTTTATCCTGTTTTAGTTAATGCTTTCCATTAAACTAATTGCAGGTTGTGCTGTATGAGTGTAGATAACGTTTTGTGTGCATAAATGTGCATAATTGGTTATTAATATAATTAATTAGCATTATCAAGAGAGTTGAAATACAGGGGTAGAGAAATCGGTTATAATGCTGAAAAGGGATGAAGAAACTGAAAATCATAGTAAGGTTAGTGAAGTAGTAGTTACTAAAACCTCAGCGAAGCAATCGATCCGATTGTCGGTCCTACAAAATGTCGGTCGTGGGCGGGTGCCGTTAAGGCGAAGGGTAAGGCACACTAGCGCCACCAATTGATAATTTGACAATTACTATTTTAAACATTGGCACAAACAATGGCCACTTTTGGTATTAGCGAATGAATACAAAAAGAAACCTAAAAGTAGTGCACAATTATTAAATAATATATGTTTGCCTAGTGTCGGAAGGTCCGCAATATTTGAAAAAAAAATCCAGTTCAGCAGTTATCAAATTAAATCCATTAGCGGCGCTAGTGTGCCTTACCCTTCGTCTTAATTAAACAAATGAGAATACAGAACAAGCGATATTCACCAAAGCTTACTTACGCGGTTTTGAACTATTCCTACCTATTCTTACCTACTTCTTATTTTCGAAGACTTGCCTTTTGCGGGTTGGTGATCACAAACCGAACTATGCTAATTCTTTTTAAAATTTTTGGTCACCCATCCGATGACCGGCCTTTGCGAAAGTTGCTTAACCTCAACAACCGCAGACCGGGCGCGTTAACCACTGCACCATCGAGCTCCTCGAACAAAATAACTACATTACCAAGTTAAACAAAACATAGACCGACTAGATATCCCCAGAGAAATTTATCTTTTTCGGAGTAACTTTTAACTAACGTATTAGTTGACTTTCATATTATTTATTCAAATCGCGACACTTTCTAGTCTTTTGGGTATATTAAAAAATATTAGATAAATTACTTCAATAAGTGCAGTCATAAATAAGAAAGGATATCAGGCACATTTGACCTGAAAATGTATAAACTTATTTCTATTATCTCTAAGCACTATGTGTCATTATCTATATAAAATAACACATTACAAGCTACTTATTATTCGTCAGTTAAAGTTTATTCATTGAATATGACATAATTATTATTACATTACATTACCTACTTAATAAAACAATAAACTTAAAACTAAAAAACCTTAAAAAATATAATACAATAACTAAAATAAATTATTAAAAGGAGTCCCTTTAGGCAAGGTTCCGAAGATACTGGCAGCGTTATCTATATATCTATATCAATATCTATATGTATATTAATACGTGAAGCAAATACTTTGTACCCATTTTTTCGAAAATTGCGCGGACGGAGGAGTATGAAATTTCGCACACTTATAGTTTATATAGAGAAGGTTATCCGAATGTTAATATTTTTTTTAAATTATGCATAAAAAAACATTAAATTAACAAAAACAACATTACACACACTACCATGTTTTTGACACACACGTATTGTTTGTCTTTAATGCGGCCGACATCTGTCAATGACAATCCAAGCTCACATTCTATCTTTTTTAATTTTTCATTGCTTAGGATACAATCCGCTCAGCCTTAATAAAATTAAATCAGTATCAACTGTATTTTGAAACTACAGTTGATACTGTACTGTACTGTACTATAAGAAAACAAAACCATGACTATGTACGGACACTTTTGTGGCCGCCATCACAATTTATTTACGAAGAACACTCTGAATAAGTATACTTCGGAGTAAGAACAAGGCGCATTACATCAGATGACAATGACATTGACAGAAGTTGGCTGGATTTGGCTCAATCACTGTCAACTGAAGCGTTTGATTACAACCACATGATTAAATGAACGGAACAGAATACCGCACGCTTCATCCGTATCATGTTTTATATTTTAGATCGTTGTATATAACAAGAAAGCATAATAAATAATTTGAATTTGAATAACGCCTACTTTTAGTTCATTTTTCGTTTACTGGTGTTCATTCAGCACTTAACGAAACGTTTCATTTGAATTACTAGTGTTGCTATACTAGTGTCAGTGTTACTAAGGAAAAATATTTCAAACATGAATAACTCTTCTAATAAAAATCTTTGAAAAACTCTGAATAGTTTTCACGATCCACTATTTACATGCCTACATTGTTGTACAAACAGAAATGCTATACATTCTTAGGTCTATTGTCAAAGGATTTTGCCTGATGTCCTTTGTTCCAATCATGTTAAGCAATCCAAGCTATACCGAAGTAAGAAACTGAATGAAATAGGATAATAAAATTCGTTTTAATAAGCCATGTCACCATTATTTTTATCATCATCATCATCAGGTCATTTTGTGTCCCCACTGGTGGGGCACGAGCCTTCCCTATGGATGGATAGGGAAAACGGGCAATAAACCACCACGCGTGCCAGTGCGAATTGGTGGTTGTTAACGACTGCTAATACAGTCGGGACCAATGGTTTTACGTGCCTTTCTAAGCATGGAGGAGCTCTAGATGATAAACTTTTGGTCACCAATCCGATGTCCGGCCAAAGCAAAAGTTGCTTAACCTTAGCAATCACCGGGCGCGTTAACCACTGCGCCATCGAGTTCCTCGTCATCGTCGGTAAAATATTGTCATCTTACAAAAATAATATACAAATTACTATGCTAAGAAAGTTTACTTTAAAAAAACCATAATAGTTATCGAACTTGCAAAACCTTATTGATCGAAAAGTAAAAACCTTTTTAATAAAGAACTAATCTTATTCCGAACTTAATGAAAATTATTTTCCTTTATGCGATAAGAAATCTTATAAAACTCCTTTATTAATGTCTTTACTAGGCACCGAGTCTCAGAATTATCTGAAATGTCAGCCGGCGTGATTGAGGGTTCTTCTTGGGATCTACGTACGCACTGTCTTACACAAAACACTGTCCCATTACTTAATCAAATATTTAACTTGATTCAGCGGTGATATGGGCCAAGTTTGTTTTGGAAGTGCTAAACAATGGAGTAAGGTGTACTCGAGCCTGATGAAATATGATAATATATTTTAGATAGTGCTCGATAGAGGTGTGTTGTGACGGTTATCCTATGACTACAACACCACAGATTGAAATATATTTGAACTAGTAAAACCTTATTGATGGATGGGCAAAACCTATTTAATTGAAAACTTTTTGAGACATGTTTTTTTCTAAAACGAAAAAACATTTTTTTTTGATGCACGGTGGAGGTTAACATATACCACACCACTAGATGACAGACGGCTTATAATGTATTAATTTTGGTCACCCCTCTGATGACATTACCATTGTAAGAATTGCTAAACTTTTAAACTAATAATTTTCGCAATACTAGGTTAATTTGTTAAAAATTCCTTTTTTCAACTTCGATAATTTTACAGCGCTGTGAATGAAAATGACAACTTAATAGCAGTTTCATTTTTTTTTTGCATTTTGTAGTAATATTCTTTGTGTGTATCTTTAATTGCACATAGTTTAAAATAAAAATTTTTAGTACATTTGGCTTAATGCGATAGCGAGTAATGCCTGCTTCTTTGAGCTTGCAAATAAGCCTTAGTTTCTAGATCACACTAGTTGTATCTATCTACATGTGAGGTACTGTCCTCTAATTTGCATAAAATTACACACTCGTGCAGTTAAGGCACATCATACATTATTACTGATCTCTATTTAAATTTTATAATATTTATTTCAATTCCGTCTGTGGTCAAGTGATTGCGACCACTGGTCTTGAGTACTGTCCAGTGGCGAGGGGTCGAAATACGGCGAAGGTAAGCCGGCCAAGAATTTACAAACCAGACAATAATAAACATGGAAATACATAATTTTGTTCAGTATTCAACTGCCTGGCATACGTATATTTAACTAATTAGTGACAATAATTACTGACATAATTATTAAGATCTGCATGGTGGATCCTTGGAGTGGGATTTCTAATAGGGAAGCCGATGGGTGGATGGAATCGGTATGTATGGATCCCTCGCTACTGGTACTGTCTCAGGGTTCCCGTGTTCGATTCCCAGTGGAGTGTATGTTTTATATTCGGTAGATAGTAGTTGAGGAACTGAAGATATATTTAATTTTATGTGTGAGAGCAATAAAGAATCTATCTTTTTTTCTAAACCTATTTCGTTCCACTGCTGGGCAAAGGTGTCCCTCCCATACGTCTCGAATTTCGGCGGTCTCCAATTTCTTATACAGTAGTCGAGATCGTCCTTCCAACGCTTTCTCATCCGACACCTATGCCATTTCCGTCCTCAGATAATAATATCTAAAAAAAATTCTCTGTTTTTTTTAATATTAAAAGGAGGCAAACGAGCAGGCGGGTCACCTGATGGAAAGTAATCGCCGCCGCCCATGGAAGCAAAACCAAAGTAATCGCAGATGCGTTGCCGGCCTTGAGGAAAAGTTGGATCTTGAGGAGGAAGTAGGAATTGGGAGGGGTAGGGGTGAGATATGGGCCTCCGGTACTTTCACTCACCAGACGAAACACAATAGCAACGAGTGCGATTGACGAGTGCATGTGACGTGTTTCTCAACGTGCGAAGGGCCGATTACTTGGCTCGACTTTACTATTGCTTCGTGGACTAAGCATTAACTACGCCAACGTTATGTGGTGGTTGTGTTGACAAAGCCACAGTAAGTCAGCCTGCATTCCAGCTTCACTGTTATTAAGCTTCTCAGTATTAGCAACATAAAAACTTTTGTAACAGAAGAAGCTTATACTAGCTACCCAGTTTTGTGGACGCTACATACAGCTAAAATCAATGTCACTATTCGAAGGGATATCGTGGATCAATCCCTATAACTCCGTGAGACTACCTGACGTGAACATAAACATAGTCCAAGCTTAATAGCTTTCTGTATGGGTAACATGTTGATCTTGGACTTTAAGAGCACTATTACAAATCTCCACTCTGCGAGAATAGGTCATCGCGGCGCATCGCATTTTGTACTAATTTTGCAGTTGTTTTTATCGAAATAGGATAATAAATTTATGCTTAAAAATTATAAAATCTTTATTCCTCATGAAGTAAATAATCTGGTATAGATTTTGCTCACTAATATTATCGTAGATAGGAGAAATTCACAGTTAACTTAAAGCGATTTTCGAAGTTTTTTTCGTTAGTGTGTACGAGTGTGATTAATATAATGTATTAAAATAATATAATGCATGTAATTTTTTATTTCATTTGTTTAGAACATTAGTTCAATCTAGGAGCTCAAAAAAGTGCCTTCGCGCATTTTATGAAAATCTTTCTCTGCAATTTTGGGTTTAACTAAAAAGTTAAGCAAAATTTACAAAAAGCGAGGCCGCTACGAAAAATAATAAGTAAAAATTGATAATGTATTTGTCGGAGACATGGCGCTAGCATCGCTTAGAAACGACAAGTATAGTCTATACTTGAGTGTGGTCTGCGCAGCCTATGCTCTATCACAGTATTATGCTTTTAAAACTGTGGCTCTATGGTACGCGAAACGTCAACGTCAGTTGCCGCGACAACGTACTGGAGACATTTGAACGGGAGCGGTCGGATAGTACGCACGCGCAGAACTCACTTTGTTTCTTAAAATCCATTTGCATCGGGCAACTGTTTCTAAATTATTAAATTGTGATGTTAAAATAACATTAAAGTGACTGTAAGGAATACGACTGCGCTTTTATTTTGAAGATCCAAGATGACCTGTGTTATCGACGAATCTGAGTATGCTCGGGCTCGAACGTCCTACCTACAAACCAACCTCGCCGCCGACATATTTTTGTTTCTGAGATCAAGAACGCCAAAATTGGCCATTTTGCCAAAAATCGCAATCTCTTTAAAATAATGTGCCATCTGTGATACTTCACTATCGTGTTGTAAAACGTGACAAATAATAATGTTCGGTGTGTGATTGTGTAGCCTGGGCTAGCCACCTATCTATTTTACACAATTTTTCATGTAAATCCATACTTTTTGCTAAAGGTTATCCGAAGCTAGCTGCTGTTTGAGCTCTGCTTACCCCCGCAGGGATTACAGTGGATAACAAGATAATTAATTTAATATGTTTAAATTCAATAAAAAAAATCATTTATTGTCACTTATCCATTCCTATACGATTCACACAATTACGATATTTTCGAAATTTCCTTAGTTTTAGGAACGCCCGTAGAGTTTTATGTATTTATTAAAACTGCTATTACATTATCTTTTTATATTAAGAAGCCTTTAAAACCTCATTCTTAGTAAGTAGAAGTAGATAAAACTCAGCGCTACCCGAGATATTGATCTCAAGACAACATAATTATGCTGAGTCTACCACCAATTGCTTTTATAATCCATTATACAGTTATTCTACATCAACGTTTTATGAAAAGAAGTGATAAATTACTTGTTTAAATGTAGACTAATCGCCTTCAGTAAACGTTTTACAGAAATGAATAAATTCTTCTTTTATGTCAGAGTAAAAGGAGGATGAATAGGTCATGACTCGTGACCTTTGCTACTTACGCCATCGGAGATTTCGGCCATGTGATCCCGTGTTTTGGAAGGCGTTGGTCCCGGTTGCATTAGCAGTCGCTAACACAACCAATCAGCACTGGGCTTGGATCGTGGTTTATAGCCCGTTCTTCCTGTAGTTTTTCCTTTTACACGGAAGGCTCATGCGCAGCAGTGGCGAATAAATATGTTGATGATGATTATGATGACTCTGTCTGCCCAAGTTTAGTAACTCAAGGTCAGTCCTATATGTATATAATTTCATCTAAATAAAACCCACTTCTAAGTAAAAGCACACTGGCGCCGCTAAAGGATTTAATTTGATAACTGCTAAATTGGATTTTTTTTCAAACATTGCAGACCTTCCGACACTAGGCAAACATCTATTATTTAATAATCGTGCACTACTTTTAGGTTTATTTTTGCGTTCATTCGCTAACACCAAAAGTGGTCATTGTTTGTGAATAAATGCGACAGCCCGTTTTGTGAATAAACCACGCAACAAAAAGTAGTGCACAATTATTAAATAAATACTATGGATGCTTTCCTGTTATCGGACGGTACGTAATGTTTAAAAAAAGATCCGGTCCGTTAGTAATTGTAAAATTATCAATTGGTGGCGCTAGTGTGCCTTACCCTTCGCCTTAAGCGTTCCCAGAAAGCAATTTGCGACGTTTGGTAGGAGGTACTATGTCAGTTTGTAAGAAGATTTTCTTATGACAATTTATTAAAGGCCACGTAAACGTACAATTTGTCTTTTGAGCGTGTTGAAACAATTTGTTGTCTCAAATTGCTCTCAATTATAAAGATAAAGATGAAAAGGATTTATTGCTACAATAATTTTATTATGAGAGGAAAATAACACTTTAGTCTTTATTATTTATGAGTACTTTATAAAGTACTTAAACCTTCAGTGCGTGTGTGCGTGTGCGTGTGCGTCTGGCTGGGCACATGAGTAAGTAGGCTGGGTTTGTGTTGAGTGTGTGTGTGTGCATGTGCGTATGCGTTGTATTGTGAATACACATGCACAATACAAACAACAACAACAATACAAAGCACATGCTTGCGTGCGTGCTTATTGTATAAGGTTTGCTGTAAAATGTGTAGGCGTGATTTGCAGTATATTTTGTTCTGACCCGTATATATCTAAGAGTATAATATTTGTGTTTCTAAAAGACAAAAGCAGCAAGTCGTTTATAATTATGGTTATATATAATTTTAAGCAAATTATTTGGCAAATAGTTGTTAATGCACCTAACCCGGCATGTCATGAGGTGCGGGTTCGAATCCCACTCGCGAAATTTTATCCACACTTTGACTTTTCTCAAAAAGTCTTTTATGTTCTTAAAGTGTATTTTTTTATACACTGCGTCTGATGCGTTTTTCTTAAATACTGATTTGACAAAGTGGATCACGGCATTGTGACTATATCACTTTGAGACTGATTCTTATCGAATGTTTGCATGCTGCTTGTATAATTCATGGAGAGTACGGGGTGTGCCAAAGTTCACCTAAATTTTCAACTCCGATAATTGGAACTCCGAAAATGTTCTTCCTTACATTTTTCATCCTAACAATCACAATTCCTAACTACTCTGTTTCTAATGTTCATAATTCCGAATCATTCAACTTCATAATGTCAGTAGCAATAAACATCAATTATACTATTATTTGTTCTCCTATATTTTCTCAACATAACCATCTTTTACACTATTATTTAAAGTCATATCTTTTTATTTGAAGCGACTTTAAAATAAATGCGCTTAGGTTCACGAGGAGCGAAGCGACGAGCTGGTTAGGTTGACATATACACAGCGCACGAGCCGAGCGAGCGAAGCGAGCGTGCCACGGCAGCGGCTGGCGAGTGCCAGAAGCGACTTTAGGGCGTTTCTTACATTAATATGCATCACTTTACAATGGGAATTATGTTTAGGGATAAATGAAAAAACGCGTTATGAAAAACAACAGTAGGAGTTTAAATATTAACATTAGTGATATTATTAATTACAATTTTCGGAAACATGAGTGTTATGAAAATTGTATGAATAAAAACTTTAGGAAGAAAAATAATGATCATTAATTTATTGTGCAGCAGTTTTAGCAGTGGACTAGTATAGGCTGATGATGACGATGATGATGATCATTCGGATTACAAATCAGTAGGAATAACAATTTCGGGTAAAAAATTAGGTGAGCCAATATGGACCCGGAGAGTAAGAGCTTTACAAACAAATATTATTTTTGTGTTTCGAGAGCACTTTGTATTTAAATTGTAGTAGTTTTTTCAAAGTCAGTAATTTTTCAGGAGTAGGACTTTGAAACGTGCTCGGTTTGCGATTGCTGAAGTTTAGCAACTTTCACAAGGGCTAGTCATCATGGGTAATGATGTACCTACTATGTACCATATATATGTACCATATTCTAGCAAATAAATTGAATTTAAATTTGGATTTGATTTTGTCATCTTGTGCTCTTCCTTGCTTCGGAAGGCACTTAAAGCTGTTGATCCCGGCTGCATGTTGCAGTCGTTAACAACCACCAAATGGACACTGGGCTCGCATGGTTGTTTATGGACCGTTCCCCACGTGGTGTTTCCATTTATAGGGAACGCTCTTGCCCCAGTGGTGGTGACATATTTGAGCTGGTGAGTTTTTTTTCAATTCTACTCTTTCTATTATTCATCATCATCATCGTCATAATCAACTCATTTTTATGTTCTCTTTGCTGGGGCACGAGCCTTCCCTATGGATGGATAGGGAGAACGGGCCTTAAACCACTACGCGGGCCCAGTGCGGATTAGTGGTTGTTAACGACTGCTAATGCAGCCGGGACCAATTTACGTGCCTTCCTACGTGCCTACATCAGACACGCCTGGAGCTTGCGATGCAGTTATTAAAAAGATCACCCATCCGAGGATCCGGCATAGCGAAAGTTGCTAGTTCGCGATCGGCAACCGAAAGCTATAGCCACTGCGCTAACCTGCACCATATTTACGTAAAGTTTTTTTAAAGTAAGTATTTTATAACTAGGATACTAGTCCCAGAAGTCTTGGTTAATGAGTTTTTTTGGTGCTGAAAAAACAAAAAAAAAAAATAGAAAACGAAGTGGAAAATAAAAAAGATTCTCCATAACCCTCCTATTAAAGCTTCACGCTGCAGAAAAATATTAAATAATTATTTATTAGTAAGGCCATTTAGTCATCAGTGCGGCCATATTTGTTTTTTCATAGTGAGATTCCGCATTGTAGGAACTCGTAATAATTGTTTATTTATTAGTAGGTACAGGCTTTTAGGGCGCTTTCAATTTAGACGTTTCGTGTCGGACCGCTGCCGTGCGTTTTAGAAACGCCAGCCGCTCGACAGCCGCACGCTTGTTTTAATATGGAACGCAGTGCAAACGCACGACAGCAGCGGTCCGATACAAATAAACCGGTTTTAAAAATAGAGTTAGGAATTCAGAGCATACAGTCTATAATTATTTTCTTTTTTGTTCTAATTAAATGTTTTTGTACTTAGGGCTGCCATTTTTGTTTTTTATATTTTATACTTTTATGTGACGCTTGTGTTGCTATCGCAGCATCACCTAAACCGGTTCCGACGGAAGATCAGCGCTAACCTTAAGGCTAGCATTTTGCTGAGTCGGAACCGTTTTGGGACTGTCTTATAATTTTTTTCCACTTTTTATCTGTATGTTTGAATTGTCTTGTCCCAAATAAATTAATTTTGATTTGATTTGATTTGAAACGCCTAATTTGAAAGCGCCCTTAGTCGTCAGTGCGGCCATATTTGTTTTTTCATAGTGAGATTCCGCATTCGCATATAGGGGTTGTAGCAACTCGTAATAATTGTTTATTTATTAGTATGTATGTGTAAATAAAAAAAAAAAGTATGTATACCCAAAACTGTCAAATTTCTACAATCAATTTTGAACTTTAATGTTTGGTTATAAGGATCAATATTCATTGGAGAAATTTGACAGATTTGGTTAGGCTGATCTGCCGCCGAGTGTACATGCTAACACCAAAAGTGGTCATTGTTTGTGAATAAATGCGACAGCCCGTTTTGTGAATAAACCACGCAACAAAAAGTAGTGCACAATTATTAAATAAATACTATGGATGCTTTCCTGTTATCGGACGGTACGTAATGTTTAAAAAAAGATCCGGTCCGTTAGTAATTGTAAAATTATCAATTGGTGGCGCTAGTGTGCCTTACCCTTCGCCTTAAGCGTTCCCAGAAAGCAATTTGCGACGTTTGGTAGGAGGTACTATGTCAGTTTGTAAGAAGATTTTCTTATGACAATTTATTAAAGGCCACGTAAACGTACAATTTGTCTTTTGAGCGTGTTGAAACAATTTGTTGTCTCAAATTGCTCTCAATTATAAAGATAAAGATGAAAAGGATTTATTGCTACAATAATTTTATTATGAGAGGAAAATAACACTTTAGTCTTTATTATTTATGAGTACTTTATAAAGTACTTAAACCTTCAGTGCGTGTGTGCGTGTGCGTGTGCGTCTGGCTGGGCACATGAGTAAGTAGGCTGGGTTTGTGTTGAGTGTGTGTGTGTGCATGTGCGTATGCGTTGTATTGTGAATACACATGCACAATACAAACAACAACAACAATACAAAGCACATGCTTGCGTGCGTGCTTATTGTATAAGGTTTGCTGTAAAATGTGTAGGCGTGATTTGCAGTATATTTTGTTCTGACCCGTATATATCTAAGAGTATAATATTTGTGTTTCTAAAAGACAAAAGCAGCAAGTCGTTTATAATTATGGTTATATATAATTTTAAGCAAATTATTTGGCAAATAGTTGTTAATGCACCTAACCCGGCATGTCATGAGGTGCGGGTTCGAATCCCACTCGCGAAATTTTATCCACACTTTGACTTTTCTCAAAAAGTCTTTTATGTTCTTAAAGTGTATTTTTTTATACACTGCGTCTGATGCGTTTTTCTTAAATACTGATTTGACAAAGTGGATCACGGCATTGTGACTATATCACTTTGAGACTGATTCTTATCGAATGTTTGCATGCTGCTTGTATAATTCATGGAGAGTACGGGGTGTGCCAAAGTTCACCTAAATTTTCAACTCCGATAATTGGAACTCCGAAAATGTTCTTCCTTACATTTTTCATCCTAACAATCACAATTCCTAACTACTCTGTTTCTAATGTTCATAATTCCGAATCATTCAACTTCATAATGTCAGTAGCAATAAACATCAATTATACTATTATTTGTTCTCCTATATTTTCTCAACATAACCATCTTTTACACTATTATTTAAAGTCATATCTTTTTATTTGAAGCGACTTTAAAATAAATGCGCTTAGGTTCACGAGGAGCGAAGCGACGAGCTGGTTAGGTTGACATATACACAGCGCACGAGCCGAGCGAGCGAAGCGAGCGTGCCACGGCAGCGGCTGGCGAGTGCCAGAAGCGACTTTAGGGCGTTTCTTACATTAATATGCATCACTTTACAATGGGAATTATGTTTAGGGATAAATGAAAAAACGCGTTATGAAAAACAACAGTAGGAGTTTAAATATTAACATTAGTGATATTATTAATTACAATTTTCGGAAACATGAGTGTTATGAAAATTGTATGAATAAAAACTTTAGGAAGAAAAATAATGATCATTAATTTATTGTGCAGCAGTTTTAGCAGTGGACTAGTATAGGCTGATGATGACGATGATGATGATCATTCGGATTACAAATCAGTAGGAATAACAATTTCGGGTAAAAAATTAGGTGAGCCAATATGGACCCGGAGAGTAAGAGCTTTACAAACAAATATTATTTTTGTGTTTCGAGAGCACTTTGTATTTAAATTGTAGTAGTTTTTTCAAAGTCAGTAATTTTTCAGGAGTAGGACTTTGAAACGTGCTCGGTTTGCGATTGCTGAAGTTTAGCAACTTTCACAAGGGCTAGTCATCATGGGTAATGATGTACCTACTATGTACCATATATATGTACCATATTCTAGCAAATAAATTGAATTTAAATTTGGATTTGATTTTGTCATCTTGTGCTCTTCCTTGCTTCGGAAGGCACTTAAAGCTGTTGATCCCGGCTGCATGTTGCAGTCGTTAACAACCACCAAATGGACACTGGGCTCGCATGGTTGTTTATGGACCGTTCCCCACGTGGTGTTTCCATTTATAGGGAACGCTCTTGCCCCAGTGGTGGTGACATATTTGAGCTGGTGAGTTTTTTTTCAATTCTACTCTTTCTATTATTCATCATCATCATCGTCATAATCAACTCATTTTTATGTTCTCTTTGCTGGGGCACGAGCCTTCCCTATGGATGGATAGGGAGAACGGGCCTTAAACCACTACGCGGGCCCAGTGCGGATTAGTGGTTGTTAACGACTGCTAATGCAGCCGGGACCAATTTACGTGCCTTCCTACGTGCCTACATCAGACACGCCTGGAGCTTGCGATGCAGTTATTAAAAAGATCACCCATCCGAGGATCCGGCATAGCGAAAGTTGCTAGTTCGCGATCGGCAACCGAAAGCTATAGCCACTGCGCTAACCTGCACCATATTTACGTAAAGTTTTTTTAAAGTAAGTATTTTATAACTAGGATACTAGTCCAAGTCTTGGTTAATGAGTTTTTTTGGTGCTGAAAAAACAAAAAAAAAAAATAGAAAACGAAGTGGAAAATAAAAAAGATTCTCCATAACCCTCCTATTAAAGCTTCACGCTGCAGAAAAATATTAAATAATTATTTATTAGTAAGGCCATTTAGTCATCAGTGCGGCCATATTTGTTTTTTCATAGTGAGATTCCGCATTGTAGGAACTCGTAATAATTGTTTATTTATTAGTAGGTACAGGCTTTTAGGGCGCTTTCAATTTAGACGTTTCGTGTCGGACCGCTGCCGTGCGTTTTAGAAACGCCAGCCGCTCGACAGCCGCACGCTTGTTTTAATATGGAACGCAGTGCAAACGCACGACAGCAGCGGTCCGATACAAATAAACCGGTTTTAAAAATAGAGTTAGGAATTCAGAGCATACAGTCTATAATTATTTTCTTTTTTGTTCTAATTAAATGTTTTTGTACTTAGGGCTGCCATTTTTGTTTTTTATATTTTATACTTTTATGTGACGCTTGTGTTGCTATCGCAGCATCACCTAAACCGGTTCCGACGGAAGATCAGCGCTAACCTTAAGGCTAGCATTTTGCTGAGTCGGAACCGTTTTGGGACTGTCTTATAATTTTTTTCCACTTTTTATCTGTATGTTTGAATTGTCTTGTCCCAAATAAATTAATTTTGATTTGATTTGATTTGAAACGCCTAATTTGAAAGCGCCCTTAGTCGTCAGTGCGGCCATATTTGTTTTTTCATAGTGAGATTCCGCATTCGCATATAGGGGTTGTAGCAACTCGTAATAATTGTTTATTTATTAGTATGTATGTGTAAATAAAAAAAAAAAGTATGTATACCCAAAACTGTCAAATTTCTACAATCAATTTTGAACTTTAATGTTTGGTTATAAGGATCAATATTCATTGGAGAAATTTGACAGATTTGGTTAGGCTGATCTGCCGCCGAGTGTACATGCTTTTAGTCAACAGTGCGGCCATATTTATTTTTCCATAGTGAGATTCCGCATTCGCATAAAGGGGTTGTAGCAAAACGTAATAATTGTGATTACAGAATGCTTACAGAAAAAATATTGAGACACTTAATTCTTCATAATAAAGGCGCGATTTGTAAGAAAAATAAATGAGGTCCTGATTTATCGCAGCGTAGTTAAAGGTTTTGCTTTCAGAGAGTGTTTGGGAATAACATTGTAAGTGGAACTTCGATGATAATTCCGGTGAATATTAGTTTTCCTAGGGCACGAGCCTTCCCTATGGATGGATAGGGGCAACGGGTCATGAACTACCATGCGGGATAAATTTTTGGACACCCATCCGATGACCGGCCTTTGCGAAAGTTGCTTAACCTCAGCAATCGCAGACCGGGCGCGTTAACCAATTCGGCATCAAGCTCCTTCACGGGAGACAGACATGACTTCTCGTATAAGTATGTATGTATGTATACCTGCTAAAAAACTCACAATAAAATTTCAACATTGTGTTTCAAATAAAATTTCGCGTTTTACAGTAAAATCTAAACTGAACCAACTTTGTTTCCGATAGTAATAACTCTTAAGGTAGATAGCGTCCTTTAACTCCATAAATTTTCGAATCCAATTTGGCCCTACAATTAGAAGTCAATCGTTAAGGCCATAAATACTAAATTGTATTATCATCCACTACGAGGGTCATGCTAGGTGAGGGTTGGAGTTATGAGTTGTTTGTTGGTACTTGCAAATTGTTTCCGACGCTGCTTCGGCGGCCGAAACTCGCGCGCGAACTCGGAAATCTGAGTTGGCATGAGATTTATGTGTCGGTGTTTGGGTGGAGTTAGTACCTACGGGATAAGGTAAAAAGCTTTTTCTCATGGCCATGCATTTAAAAAAAATTAAACTTACTTTTCATCAGCTCATTTTATGTCCCCACTGCAGGGGCACGAGTCTTCCCTATGGATGGATAGGGAGAACGGGCCATAAACCACCACGCGGGCCCAGTGCGGATTGGTGGTTGTTAACGACTGCTAATGTAGCCGGGACCAACGGCTTAACGTGCCTTCCGAAGCACGGAGAAGCTCGAGATGATAATTTTTGGTCACCCATCCGATTACTGGCCTTTGCGAAAGTTGCTTAACCTCAACACTCGCAGACCTAGCGCGTTAACCACTGCGCCATCGAGCTCCTCTTATTTTTATATGTTTGAAATTGACAGATTTAAATCATCCAAGTTTTTTTAACATTGATTTTATCTTTCCATACTCTTTTTCTCCATAAATTAATTTTACTTTCCACTACAAAAGTCTTGTTAAGGAGTGAGTTAGAGTTTATAAGTTGTATGTTGTTCCTTGTTTACTAAAGCTGCGCGGCGGCCGAAACTCGCGCGCGAACTCGGAAATCTGAGTCG
The DNA here is from genome assembly GCA_963082485.1 of Eudonia mercurella. Taxonomy (NCBI): domain Eukaryota; kingdom Metazoa; phylum Arthropoda; class Insecta; order Lepidoptera; family Crambidae; genus Eudonia; species Eudonia mercurella. The sequence continues at coordinate 8,507,187 of OY720046.1, forward strand.
GCTTGAGATTTATGTGTCGGAGTTTAGGTGGAGTTATTACAGGCTATGGCAAGAGCGACAGTTAAAGACTATATAATAATAAGTCGATGTCGCCCAGTTGTCAAAATTAGAACTAAATTTGAAAAAAAAACTGTTTATAGTTCAGTGGAAAGGTTAATTTTGAATTTTATTGTAAATCCTAAATGATACAGTTCATTATTGTAATCAGATTTTTAACTCCCGACGCAAAAAGAGAGGAGTGTTATAATTTTAACGTGTCTGTCTGTGTATATGTGTATCATGAGGAATATTAACTAACGAAATGAAAACTAAAAACTTGAAAATTATTTTTTGTCTGATCAATGCCTTAGATTTATGAGGACAGTGGTGTGATGAGGGGGGTATCTATTGAAAGTGTGAAATGTTTTGTACTTATATTATAATACGGTTAGTTTGATTTAAATCGGTTAAGCAGTTTAAAATTATAGAGAGGGGGGGGGGGGAAGTGGAGATGACAAATGAGATATATATGTATTTAAGAATTACAAATGAATCTACATAAAAACTGAATACACAACTGAACTATCCAAATAAATACTGAAACACCTTAAACGACGACTCTTACATATTGAATTGATTCATATGTTACGTTATATATGTATATATGTTATTATATGTTGTTACTGAACTATCCAAATAAATACTGAAACACCTTAAACGACGACTCTTACATATTGAATTGATTCATATGTTACGTTATATATGTATATATGTTATTATATGTTGTTAACAAAACGTTTAAAAAAAAATTAGAGCGGTCCCCCGACGCCATTTAACCAAAAAATTTCATAATTATGTACTTACATAGAGTCATATTTTCAAGGTTATTTTTTTCTTTTTATAATTTAGATGATGGCCAAATACCTTTTTGTTCTATTTGTGGATATTTTTTCATATTTTTTTTACTTGTCTTAGGCTTCTTACGTTCATACTATTTTTATTATTTTGTGTCGGGGGTTTTTAAATTTTAAATTTTTAGACATCAACATTATTAGTACAAATGACATTTATTTATCATTTACTTACAAACTAACTATATAAGGTCACTTTTTATCAACTGCAAATTTTTTGACAAAACATTTAGATGTTTTAATTAGGTTTCATTTAGACTAATTATATCAGAGAAATAAGGCTAGCATTTAAAAAAAAATCAGGCTAATTATTTTTTTTACTTTTCCTGACACAAAACTCTGTCGGCTTTTTTGAATGAAACTAGGTGCACGTGTAAGTGGTGAAGGCATTGCAGCCTCTCTGTTTCGGCTCCTTTGAATTGAAACTACCGAAAGTGCTTTATTTTTCTTTTTAATCGAAATGTCTTTTGGCGTTTTTCTTGAAAACTAGAGTATAAAAACTTAAGGTTTTTTCATAAAAATAGTTTATATATGTTGTTGAATTTATCCTCAAAATATTTGCAGTTGATAAAATGTGACCTTATATAATGTAGCAGGCGCTTAAATAAATACAACGCATGCAGTAAAATATTTCATTATATTACATGGAACCCAAGAGTATAAACGTGAAGGTAAACAAAAACGTATCATCTCTCGCTCCTCCGTTATTGGAAGGTACCGCTCCCGGCTGCATTTGCAGTCGTTAACAACCACCAATCTGCACTCCCGCGTGGTGGTTTTTGACCTATTTTCCGTGTAGTGTTTCTATCCTTAGGAGAAGGATTGTGCCCCTCAGTAGGGACATAAAATGAGCCGGTGATGATGATGATGATAAAAGTACCCTATAAACCAGAACAAAGCAATGCAAAACAATGCTGCTTTGCGGCAGAAATAGGTGTAAGGTTTGTCTCCGTCCAGACGGTTTCAAACAATCCTAATCATATTTAGATGAAATACGTTTTTATTTATAACATATATTTGAACCCGCACCCACTCGCTGACATGCCGGATCAGGTGCACTGCCAACTATGCTATCGTGGCTCAATCCAACTCGACGAAATAAATCAACACCATCTACTTTTACTTTATAAGCTAAAGGAGGGCTATTCAATGTCATGTCATGGGGTGCGGGTTCGAATCCCGCTCGTGGATTTTATTCAACACTGTATATTTTTAAATTATAATTTGTTCGCAACAATATTTGCGTAAAATTATATGTGAGTAGTCACCAGTTTATAAATTCATAATAAAGAAACTAAACATTCCCCACGTCCATTTGGCTTATTCAACGAAGATGGAGCCTTTTATTTATAACAATTTCAATTAACATTTCCATTCGTCAAACAAACAGGTAAGCGAACGTATATTAAAATGAAAAACTGCCTTAAAAGAAAAAAAAAATCTATTAATCTTTTGTTAGGTCTTCTAAAGATACTTATTTGAAGAGGTCAGTGCAACGCTTTCAACGATCGCAAATGTTAAGCTACTTAATATTCTGACGGTGCTTGGATGTGTGACCAAAAATTTGACGATGACAGAATCGCTTTGCATAATGACGAATATAATTTTAATTTCAATAAATTAGAGTGTAGGTTAGTTAAGGATTCAAAGGCCTCCATTGTTAAAATCAAGTTAACGCTATAATTGATGGGTATTGACTTACCAAGCTTCCTAATAACTGGTTCGGCATCACAAACCTGGGCTATGTAACGAAAACTCCGAAAGACTCTGTACCTATCTAAGTAACTGCAGATAAGTAATGGTTTCTGTTTACAGGAAATTTTGTGAAACTCTTGCTTAAGAAAATCTTATACCACAACCTGAACCATTTGTTTTCCTCAACGGGCAAACGCTTAGTCTCCATCGTAACTAATGATAAGTGTTTATAAAAAAGGAAATAAACTTGCCCTTCCCCGAATTCTCAACTGAAGAAAGATCTAAAAACATGTAGAACAGATACCCAGTTAGGCTAATTTAGATATTATAGGTACACAGTTTTAGTATTATTTGTAGGTGGAAGGAAAACTTTGATACATAAGATCGAAAGAAAAACGGAACGTGGCATAAGACAACTCAGTGCAAGTTAACAGCCTAAAGTCACATGAGACCAATCTGGAGCTACAAAATACTTTCTCAAAAGATCCACTAACGATTTCAAAAACAAACCCCACGAACCAATTCTGATTTCTAAAGTTTACGCGAACACCGTACATTGAAATCGACCCAAATGGTCCGGGTCAAACCAAGAAGGTCGACTTTCAGCCGAGGGTACGTGCTTGTAGTCATGTGGTAATAATAAAGTCATAGTCAAAGTCAAATTATTTATTCAACATGAGCTTTCACAGGCACTTATTGACGTCAAAACTATAAAATCTAAATCATCATCGCCTCATTTATGTCTCTACTGATAGGGCACGAGCCTTCCCTATGGATGGATAGGGAGAACGGGCCACGAACCACGCGGGCCTAGTGCGGATTGGTGGTACGTAGGTCACTCGATATGTTTTGAGATGCTCGTAATTTAAAAATGGAACGCATCTGTATTATATATTTTTAAAAAGCAAATTTATTTAAAAATAGAACGCAAGTAGCCAGGTTGCTGGTTTAAAAAAAATAATGATGCTCCAGTCATTTTACTACGACGGTTCCCGTGTTTTTCTTTGCAACGATGGAGCTTAACCGCAAACATTTGCGTGCTATGATATTTTATGATTTTAAAATTGGTTTAACTGAAAAACTTAGCCTTCAACGATTACAATCAGCATTAGGGGAGTCTGCCCTATCTCGAGCAACAGTTTTTAAATGGTTCAGTGAATTTAAAAGGGGTAAAACAAACCTCGAGGATGGCCATAGAAGTGGCTGCCCACAAACGGCAGTAACTGCAGAAAATGTGTGGACTACTAAAATGTTGGTGCGAGAAGACCCACGAATTACTTACTCGGACATCGAGAAGATTCTTGGCGTTAGTTCGGGGAGCGTTAACATTATTTTGCATCAACATCTTGGAGTGAGGAAGCTTTGCTGTCGTTGGATCCCGCGTTTGCTCTCAGACACTGAAAAACAGGCCCGTGTGGATTGGTACCGCGAAATGCGTCTACGATTTGAAAACGGAACGTCAAGACGTGTTTCGGAAATCATCACAAGCGACGAAACGTGGATCTATCAATATGATCCGGAAAATAAGAGACAGTCGTCAGTATGGGTCTTTTCAGAAGGAAAGTTGCCGACAAAACTGCAAAGACCTCGTAACGTTGGTAAAAAAATGGTGGCTTGTTTTTTTTCTCGCAGCGGGCATGTATCTACAACAATGTTGGAAAATCATAGATCTGTTAGCTCGGAATGGTATACAACAGTAGCATTGCCGGAAGTTTTCCAAGCTCTGCGAGAGAGGAGACCAAAGACTGGGCTTCGGGGAATCATGCTGCATCACGACAACGCTTCGTCACATACGTCCCTCAGAACAAAGGCGTTTCTTGAGGAATCCGGTGTTGAAACCTTACCCCATCCACCGTACAGTCATGATTGAGCTCCCTGTGATTTCTTTTTGTTCCCGATAATCAAGGAAAAAATAAAAGGGAAATTTTTTTCGTGTGTCGAAGAGGCCGTGGCGGCCTACGAAGTCGCAATTTCGGACCTATCAGATCAAGACTGGCAAAAGTGTTTTAATAGTTGGTTTAGGCGAATGGAACTTTGCATAGAGAATGACGGAGAGTATTTCGATAAAATGTAAAATAAATATTGTTAATATCTTCTATAGTTTTTTCTTGTCTCAAAACTTATCGAGTTACCTACGTAGTTAACGACTGCTAATGCAGCCGGGACCAACGGCTTAACGTGCCTTCCGAAGCACGGAGGAGCTCGAGATGATACATTTTTTTGGTTACCCATCCGAAGACCGGCCTTTGCGAAAGTTAACCTCAGCACTCGCAGACCGGGCGCGTTAACTCTGCGCCATCGAGCTCCATCGAGAGAAAATCTAATTAATAATAAGAAACTAAAAAAAATGTTTAGACTTAACTACTAAATCTACCACCAGTTAGGATGTTGGAAGAGCCTTCGTCCGAGAAGAGCTGGCAAGAAGCTCAGGAGGCTTAATTAATAGTAGATTGAGTTAGCTGTCGATTGGTTTTGTTTTAAGTACGCCTGGCTTAGCTACCATCATCTTATCTGAATTGGTCGTCATAACATCAACGTGTACCATTGTACCGACAATTAGAGTAAAGATGGCCAGTTCCTCAATAATTAGGGATTTCGGGTGGAGAGCTCTTCCATTCTCGCCTAACCACCACTTAATATAACATAAAAAAACAAAGCGTTTTATCATCGCAGTATCCATGGCGTCCTACATTAATTTAGACCATCCGAAAATTTACATAAACAGCTATCTCCCACATGACCCAGTCAATGCTACGGTTGTTTAAGCTGCCCGGTGGGACATAGTGAGCTGAAATTTACGCTTACATACACCCTGCCTTTGTTTGGGCTCTACAGCTATGTGTTTTTGGCAATAATATTGAGTTGGTTAGTTTTTGTTCATAATAACCTCAAAAATAATCATGAGTAACGGCTATATTGTATTGGAAGATTAAGTCGATAACAAAATGAAATAGTAATTGTTTGACATACACAACCGTTTTTATTACTCTTTCTAAGGGAAGTGCGGAGTTTGTTGGATCTATTCTTATACAGCACTAAGGTGTGTTGTATGTTAAAAAATATTTGGACGTTTCAAAAGCACTTTTCTGTTTATTGGAATTTTTTTTTAACTTTGACTAGGACTTTGGATTAAAGCCTTTTTTATAAATTAAGATTAAAGCACTCCAGTTTCAATGAAATGAAAATTTAATGTTATTTATTAGATATAGGTAATTTATTGTAACTGTATGATTTTGTAACTGTGCCAAAAAAATTCTTGCATGCAAGGTAAAATAGGTATGCATACATTGGATATGTTTGTTATTATGGTTTTATAATAGAGGTCCCGAGTTCGATTCCCAGCGGGGAGTACATGTTTGTGTACTCGGTGTGGTTGGTGGTAGGACTTGTTAGCTACCACCACCTCATCTGAAGATGTCGCCATAACATCAATGTTTTAAGCATTTTTGTGTTCCGGCAGCTAGAGATAAGATAGCCAGTGCCTCAGTAGTTGAGGATTCCAGGTCATGCGCTCCCACTATTAGCCTTATCATCACTTAACATCAGGTAAATTGGGGCAATTTGTTTAACCCGTAAAATATAAAAAATTGCTTTCACAGGCAATCATTAATATACTTATATTTAGAGAAAAACTCTTGTGTAAGCGAACACAAGTATTGAAGGAAAGGACATTACCAGAATAAGCTGTAACAACTCAATCGCCTTCGGACGTAATCTGTTAATCTGTCGAACCGTTTGCCTCCGAAACTCGTACATAGCAGATTATATTTGTCTCGAGCAATATGTTTTCTGAATGAATTGGTCGGATTACTCGATATTAATAGTAATATTATGAGAGCTTCGTAATTACTCTGTGATTAACAGTATTGTCTTCATCATCGTATTAATCATCATTATCATTATCACCAGCTCTTTTTTTTTCCTTTAGTTGATAGCTTTGTGCGATTAGCACATTTAGTCAGTGTCAAAGTAATTTTTCTTACAAGTAATACATAAAAAAACAATATTTCCTTCCTGTATGATGATGATGAATGATAATAGAAATGAAAAGTGAGAAATGATATACCCCCCAACCCTGACAGAGACATAACTCTTCACTTTCCCGCCAAGAAGTCCACCAGCTCATTTTATGTCCCCACTGCTGAGTGTTTTTTGTTTTTTGTTTACCCAGGAAAAAACCTGCTTCAGCGGGTCTAGCCGGACCTAGGTCCACGCTCCATTGATGGCCGAAGCCGACCCGGTAAAAACCCCTGAGGATTGCCTATAGCCTTGGAAGGGCTTCGTAGGCTGACGGAACGGTCGCCTCCCGGGATGAGAGGCAACGTTGGCGTTAGAGTGCACGCTGTGGTCAAGTTGGCGCGCCCCCTAGTGGGGCTCAATCTGCAGTGAAGCTGCCTATGTCGGCTGACTTAACTAAGCGACGAAGTGCCCTGTGCCGCAAGCCCATTGCTGAGGCAAGAGTCAACCTTATGGATGGAAACATCAAAGGGAGAACGTGCCATAAACCACAACGCGGGCCGAGTGCAAATCAATCAACCAACGGATCAACGACCAACGACTTACGTGCCTTCTGAAGTATGGAAGAGCTCGAAATAACAAATTTTGGGTCACCATCATAAGCTCATTTTTATGTCCCCATTGCTGGGGCTCGAGCCTTCCCTATGGATGGATAGGAGAACAAGCCTTAAACCACCACGCGGGCCCAGTGCGGATTGGTGGTTGTTAACGACTAATAATGCGGCCAGGACCAACGGCTTCACTTGCCTCCGAAGCACGGAGGAGCTCGAGATTATACATTTTTGGTCACCCATCCAATGAGTTGATGATGATGTTGATGATAAAATATAGGTTGTGTTACGATAGCTGCTCGTGTTTGCTGTTTTGCAACTAATATACTTAAATAATTAATACATGTTCATCTCAACTTTTTCTAGCAATTCGATTATTACTGTTTTTGTATTTTATGGTTAACGATGTTGGTATCGCAATGGGTATGATAACTTTTTAGATAATAAGAACAACAAAATATATATTGTGATATTGTTGGTTGACCCAAATAAATTAAAAATATATATTTATATTTATGAAAATTCTGTTGAGCACAGCAGACGACGGATTAAAGATCACCGGTATATCTTAAAAGTAAAAAATAATGCTAAGAACACCCTTCTCCGTAACACAGCCTCAAACGTTTTACTACACAGTTTGTATGTCAAAGACCTGTCTATCTCTGCTGCATATTTTAAGCCCCATTTGCCTACTTTAGCAACACGAATAAATATTCCTACAGGGGTCAGGGCAGGGCGATGTTGGCCCACAATAAATCATGCATTGTTGCGGGTGACAAAGGAAGTCATTTTTGCTTGGAAGTGCCCCATTCAATACAGGTGGCCTTAAGAACGTATTTACACAGGAAGGTGACGTAGGCTGTATTTTTTAGGTTGACTAGTTGGACAGTATATCTTTTTGTTTAAACGAATATAGCGTTTATATAATACCTATTTTATGTTTTTTTTAAAATATAGATTATTAAGAATATTCTAATAACACATTAAAAAAAGTCCTATTAAATCATCCAGAATAGCTCTTATTGTAGGTATGGGTTATTTACCCCCGTGTGGTGCCGGGTTTAAAGAATTGCACCACCCCATCTCTTCCCGTGGGTGTCGTAGAAGGCGACTATGGGACCATTCCAGAGGATGGGCAGCAGCGTCTCTCTGTGATTATTCTCACCTTACTGCGATCGCCAACCCGCCTGCCAAGCGTGGCAATAATGGCAAAACCCCCTCAAAATGATTTATCCTTGAAGGAGGCCTTTGTCCAGCAGTGGACGTCTTTTTGGCTGAGGTGAGAAGTATGGGTTAATTTCAGCAGCCTTTCCGAGCTATGAGTATTTTGCAATATGGACTTTTATTAGGAGACTTTTAATAATGTGTTAGCGCAGCCGAATTTTACCCTCAATTCACAAAATATACAATGTAAATACTATGTTTTTTTAAGAAATATACATACATTTCGCATACAACTTTAACTACGCCAAATATCATCGTATCGTCTTTCGTGCGCGCAATGTGCTTATAAATGGCTAGGTACAATATTTATTCTTCACGTTTACGTTTTAATAAACAAGATATTAGGGATGTCACCTTACAATTTTACTTAGTAACAAACCAACTCAATATTTCGGCCATATGGTGCTTTTTTTATTTATTTTTATTTATTTATTCAGGAAAACTTACAGTCATAAGTACACAATAATAAAATTTACAAATCAATTTGCAAACAGACCATCTTAGTTCTATTAAATGTAACAAATATTAAGAACATTCGAGTTTGCACAATCCAAAATGAAAAACAAAAACATAAAAACAATGAAAAACAATAAATATCAGTTCATTTACAGTTGTCTATCTATCTATCTAGTACCATTAAATGAGCAATTTTTGTATATCTTTACATTGGGTCCTTACATATGAAATTGGCGTTTTTTTCTCACTCATTAATAGGTGTATTACTTCTAAAAATCAATACCGGCTGTTAATATATTATTATCATACACATTTAATTAAGACTATATTAGTTAGGCTTCAGTAATAACAATAATTTTTTATTTTGTGTCTTTATTGCCCAAATATTTTTTTTTAAATTGACTTCTTTTTTTGTTAGCGGAATTGACCTTTTGTTTCATTGTAGCTTTGAAGGTACTTGTTTTTGTTTTTTTTAGGGTCTGCTATATTTAGCTAGTGAAACAAACACACTGCCCTACAATTTTTATAGTATTATAGTAGATGCTAAGAAAATTGAAAAAACGTTAGCATGAAAAAAAGAATTTTATAAAAAATCTTCATACAAAACACCAATTTCACAGGTAAAGACCTAACATAAAAATCTTCTGTGCGTGTGTATGTTATTGAACTCCTTCTAAACGGCTGGACCGATTTAGATGAAATTTTCTGTGTGTATTCAAGTGGATTCGAGAATGGTTTAGATTTACAATCAGCCTCGGTAGGTGGCGCTGCTATAGGGGTACATCATGGGATACGGGTGTTCTTATGCGGATGAATGATTTGTTTGTTTTGTTGTCATGGAAACTGTCAAAGCGGTACGAAGTCCGCCGGTCAGCTAGTCTATACTAATATAAAGAGGAAACCTTTGTATTTTTGTATGTATGTATGTATGTATGTTTGCAACGAATAAACTCAAAAACTACTGGACCGATTCAAAAAATACTTTCACCATTAGAATGCTACATTAGCGCTGAGTAACATAGGCTATTTAATAATAATATAATAATAATATATAAAATATTAAAAACGACAATTTAATTTTCCAATACAAAATTATTTGTTTGTTTTGTTGTCATGGAAACCATTAACTCAATGATGGAAACTGTCAAAGCGGTACGAAGTCCGCCGGGCCAGCTAGTATGTATATAAATATAATCTGAATCTAGGAAACGGCTCCGACGATTTTCATGAAATTTAGTATGCAAGGGGTTTCGGGGGCGATAAATCTAGCTAGATTTCATTTTAAAAAAACGTCGTTTTATCCGTAAAAAAATACATCCAGGTACTTAAATATAATACCACCAATTTTTTGTTTGAAAATTGATAACGATGAAGAAAAAATGTCAACATCTTTTAAGTTATCGTCGTAATATCTACAAGAACGTCTATAAAATTTGTTTCCAGCATAATTAGTAGAATAAGAAATGTAATAAAAGTACTTTTAGAACGCGAGGAGACTCTAGGGATTTTGAAATGAATTAGTTCTAGTAATTAAGAAAAGTCAATTTTACCGTTGATTATTTTGTAAAAAAAATATTTCATCCAAATAAACACGTCTATTTTATAAATAAGTTTATGCCTTTTAGAGGCCGTAACATGGTCAACAAAGGAATGCCCTGCCCGAAACTCTGAGGCTTTCAGAAATTTATTTAGATTTTTTTCTATGTGAGTAATATGAACGGAGTATTGAGGATTCCAGACGACGCATGAAAATTCTAACAAAGATCGAACGAAAGAGTAGTATAGAACCATATAAGTAAACGGCTGTTTAAATGGTCTAGCTAGGCAAAAAATCATTCCAAGCTTGTAAGCTCTAGATACAATGTTATCAACGTGCAAGTTGAAATGTAGCTTGGCATTAAGTATTACTCCTAGGTCCCTGATTTCATATACTCTTTTTTTTTACCATAGATCACAGAATCAAAAGTTGTAGGGTTTTGTTTACGAGTGAAAGATATAGTGTAACATTTATCAGAATTAAGAAAAAGTTGGTTTTTGTCACAGGAGAGTTCAAATCTATGCAAATCAGACTGCAATTTCAGACAGTGGTCAGAGGTAGAAATTTTTCTAAAAATCTTAGTGTCATCTGCATAAAGCACGTAGTTCGTATCACAAAAACAAGAACCAACATCGTTAATGTAAATTGTAAACAGAAAAGGGCCTAAATGGGAACCCTGCGGAATGCCCGAGGGAATTTGGAGAAATCCTGAAGTGTAACCTTTCAAAGCTACAGCTCGGCTTCGATTAGAAATATAAGAGCACAACCAAGGAAGTAGATCACCGTGTATACCGAACTTTGATAATTTAATGACAGGTGTGGAGTGATTTTTCTTGTCAAAAGCTTTTGAAAAGTCGGTATACATGGCATCCACCATCAGGTGGGCGCCACCTCTCTCATCTCATCTCTTGACGCGGGCTTGATAGCCCGCGTCAAGAGATTTAAGAGAGTTAAGAAGAAAGGTTGTATACAACACTTTCTTTTTTAATTTATTTATTTTCTTTTACAATTGTACATGTATTTCACCAAAATATAATTTCGCCAAACTGATTAACAGTTTATTGGCGAAAATTGCACTCATTTTTCACAAAAAAATAAATAAACTGAACTACCATAATTAGCTTACATTGTTAAAGAATTTTAAACTATTTCAAGAGATCTGCCTATCAAAATACATTAATAAACTATTTTTTTACTTTTTCTTAAATATGTTTAAACTAGTACATTGTTCCTCAATATCTAAGTCATTAAAATTTAGGTATATTATTTTAGGTTTTAATAAATTGTTTTCTGAGATAAATTGGTCAACTGCCAAAAGATATTTAACTTTTTCTTGTATTGGCAGAATGCCACTTTTCATAAACAGCTTGCCATAATTTTTATTAACACTATCTTTAACATGTTTATCTACTAATAGCTTTATGAACCTTATTTGTAAATTGTATACCTCACCAATGTACGAGCTAAACGTCCGCCCGTAAGCCGCTAAATTAGTGTCAACACCACGGCTTCGGAAGAAACCGTGTTGCTGCTGTGATATATATTTTTTCAAAAATTTTGCCAAGTATACATATCTTAGAGATGGGTCTATAATTTTGAACATCTCCTTTAGAAATAATAGTGATAAGAGCTTTTTTCCATACTTACATATTCTACATATAGGAACAGGTATCTTTACAATTTTTTTATTATCAGTGGGTGCACGCGATCTACACCGGCACCTTTATTTACATCAACTCGTTCGAGATGTTTTTGAACATGACTACATGTAATATTTATTTCAAAGATGTTTATAAAGGATTCTGAACAGTTACTAGATCCCTCATTAACGGCTGACGAGTTGATTGGATTGTTAACCGAACAAACACGGAGTGAAAGTAGTCATTAAAGAGATTACAAATGGTTTCACCATCGGTTGATGAAGTATCCCCAAAAGTCATTATGACGGAGTATTGTTAGAACAAAAGTCCAAAAATATTTGGGAGCCGCTGTAGTTTCTCTTCTTCGTAGAACTAAGTATAGTTGTTGTAGCATTCAGTCTATAATTTCTTTTCACGGGATTGCACTAATTTGAACTGTTGATAATCGCGAGGGTCTTTATAAGTCTTCCTTTTATTTTTCACGGATAACCTTAATTAGTGCCCGGGAATACCAAGGTGGGTGCTTATTATCGCAGGAGACTTTACGCTTTGGGACATGGGCTTCTATCAAACTATGTAAAAATGAATAAAAGTAAGTGACAGCCTTTTCCGTATTCATACAAAGTAGTACTTGCCAATCGATACTCATCATACCCTTACGCATTTCATCATAGTCCGCAGCATGAAAAATATATTTAAATCGTTTATTTGGTTCTAAATATTTAGAATGAGCAAGATGAAACAAAACATCTTGTGCCATTAATTATGGTGAGGGTCCTCGGGGGTAAGTGGAGAAGTACAGGCTGAGCCGCAGCATTTAGAATTACTTTAGATGAGGTCAAGAATGCGGCCGTTTACGTTACGACAATCGCACGGGTGTACTTTTATTTTTAATATTTTGAGATATAAAATATTTATTTTTAATATAGCCTATGTTACTAAGCGCTAATGTAGCTTTCTAATGGTGAAAGAATTTTTTAAATTGGTTCAGAAGTTTTTGAGATAATTCGTTGCGAAAATACATACAAAAACACAAAGCTTTCCTCTTTATAATAATAGTATAGATAAGCTCATGAAGTCAGACAAGGCTGTAGCCTTACGGTCATTATTTGTATTTAACAAAAAATGTGAGCCCTCTCTTGATGACTATAACGCGAATGATATGTTAAAATCACCTAATAATAAAAAACAATCATCCGGATTTCGAAACATGCGGTCCGATACTATCAAAAAATTGCTGTAAAGCGCTCGCATGATTCACACCGTGCGGCAAGCGATGTGTACGAAGGAAGGAGAAACGCCGTTGGCGCGCAGACAGCGTGGCGCGGGGCTCAGTTCTATGGTGAGCCACAGTTCCTCGACGTTTAGAGCAGAGCACTAGTCGGTGCGACGACGCACGCTTAGCCCGCAGCGAACGGCGATTAACACCCCTCCACCGCGCACACCGCCGCCCGGACCTCACTACCTGTCCCGGTGGCGGCGATAAACTTCATAATTACTGTAAAAATACTCGGCATCATTGAAATCTGGTGTCAACCAAGTTTCAGTCAGAATAATCAAATTGTAATAAAATTCTGAAGCCACCACACTAAAAAGTAAGATAAATAAGTTAAAATTATCGTTAATCTATACTAATATTATAAAGAGGAAACCTTTGTATTTTTGTATGTATGTTGTATGTATGTATGTTTGCAACGAATAAACTCAAAAGCTACTGGACCGATTTAAAAAAATCTTTCACCATTAGAATGCTACATTAGCGCTGAGTAACATAGGCTATATTAAAAAAAATATATATAAAATACTAAAAACGACAAATTTAATTTTCCAATACAAAATGATTTGTTTGTTTTGTTGTCATGGAAACCATTGATATATATTTAACTCAATGATGGAAACTATCAAAGCGGTACGAAGTTCGCCGAGTCAGCTAGTATTATATAATTAATGTAAAGGTGGACGTAATAAAAATATTTATGGGAGCTTTTTTCATAATAATATTGAGAAAACTGGAACTGGTAATATAAATGAAAATAGTTGTTAACTTATAATACTGTATAGACATTGTTACACTTTTAAAAATGTGACGTTCATTAAAGTTACTTTAAATTAGACAGATCAGATTCGCTCACAATTTTTTATTTTATTTGATTTGTCATTTTTACGTAAAAATATTTTACAATCTCTAATCCAAAGGTAATGTAATGTAGCTTTCAGTTCTCGAGCACGTTTAGGAAGCAGTTTATTCACGGGAGTGAGATGTTCGTTGATATACACGTCCGTAGCAGGCCCTGGTATTCCAATGTCAGCAGTGGTGATACCGCGCCGGGCGCGCGCCATTGCTGTCAGCTGATTTTTGCGTTGACGTTGAGTAAACCGCACAATGATTGATGGGTGGCGAGAATTCGTAGGTATTTGGTTTACCCTCACCACGAAACGGTTAAACTCGACGATGTCGGTATCTAGCAAGGTCAAGCCCACCTTATGCAAATGTCATGGAGTATTGTTTGTAGATTTTCACTGTTTTTTTAGGAATCGTTTGTATTTCGACGTTATTGAATTGTCTTGATTATTATTTTCTTGCTTTAATTGGTGTGATATTTGATGGGCTTCAGATAATTGCTTTTGAACCGTAGATAACGTAGCCACTTTTCTTTCGAAATGTTGTAGACGCTCATCCATTCTGTCAATTCGTTTTTCGAGGTCTTTGTGAGGCACTGCTAAGATCATCTTTAATTGTGACAACGTCGTCTTTGATTAAAACAAAATCAGCTCTAAATTCTTTAATTTCCTTGATTAATTCAGCTAGGGAATCACTTAGCGGAAGCTTTAATGGAGAAGATGCCTCGCGGCAGTTCACACAGCGCCAGGCAGTCATCTTTTCTTGTCCCATCTTCCGATAGGTAGATTCTGCGACTCCAGCACAATGATAATGAAAGCGCCCCTTGCAAAGTCCACCTTGACAAGTGACGAAGTATCTGGTTCGCTGCACATAGAACACAACATTATAAAAAAAAAAAATACTTTTATTTCAGACTGTGTCCATAGTTGATTGACAAAATAATAATTAAAAATTAAAAATTAAAAATACTAAATAAAATAAAATTAAAATCATAAAAATTAAATTAAATTAAATAAAAATTAATTATGGTAGACCGTTACCGTGTTGGCACAAAAATCGATAAACGTTTGTATAGGCAGTGTACCTAAGATCGATTCGTCCGTCCTATACAAACTCGAGCGTGTGATTTTTTTAGGTAAGTATGTTCATGGGTTCATTATTTTCCCGGGGCTTATGCACAGTACAGTCATATACACTTTTAACTCTTATTCCATTGTATTATAAGTTACCTACATTGTGTACAAGAAAATCTTTAAAAAAAACTTAACATATTAACAAGCGCACTGCGCAAAATCACAGTAAAACAAAACGTTTTGTTAATCACACTTCTAATATTTAACAGAATTAAACAGTTTCAATTGAGATTTCGTTGCGAGACGCGCCAGCGTACCAAACTCGTCTTGTGTAAATGAACTTTATTTGAGAAGCATCAAAAGCTTCGCCTGCCTTAAGGCCGAGGCTAATTCTGTAGAAAGCAAGGCTGACACCTCCGGGATATTGTTCAATTTTCCCGGAACATCATCATCACCATCCCCAGCGCTTTTTATGTACTGCTGGGGCACGAGCCTTCCCTATGAATGGATAGGGTGAAAGGGCTAATAAACCACCACGCGGGCCCAGTACGGATTGGTGGTTGTTAACGACTGCTAATGCATCCGGGACCAACGGCTTAACGTGCCTTCCGAAGCACGGAGGAGTTCAAGATGATAAATTTTTGGTCACCCATCCGAGGACTGGCCTTTGCGAAAGTTGCTTAGCTTCAGCAATCGCAGACCGAGCGCGTTAGCTTTCTAATGTTGAACAATGTGTAATGATGACCAATTGAACTTCACTTGGTGTCCTATCCCAAAACTAGTATTTATTTGTATTGAAATGACCTTGTAAAGGAGTACGTTTATTTTATTGTAGCGTTTTAAAATTATGATAAATGTGTTTTTTGCGAAAATTTATTGGGATAAATCTAATCTAACATAATAATATAAAATAGAATAACAAAAGTAAATGTAGTATTAAGTGATGGATTATAAATAATAATGGTATTTCAATATAGTCAAATAATTACATACGCTTTTACAAAGTCACGTATTCGATTTTGAAGACTTCTTTCACAGGTATCAAGCTATAATAAAACAAACTATAATTGGAATCTTACTGACGAGTGCCAACCCTGATAATACACAAAAGCCAGTTTTAAACGTAGCCTTGTAATTACTCGTAAATATTTTCTTACAAAGCGCTGTATTAATAGCGAGCCTGAAAATACTCGACCGATCTATAAAACGGTAGCAATAAATTAATTCAATTATAATGTTATACTTATAGGCGTCGAAGATAGTTAGAAGAAGAAGAAGAAATACATTTATTGGCACACACTAAGTTCACTCGCCTGCACATCAAATTACCACGAACTGTCAAATTTCCTCAATAGACGTTGAACTTTATGCCTTAATGATATGGTTGAAAATGTGTTGAAGAAAATCGGCAGTTTTGGATAGGTTGACGTGCCTATACAACAAAAAATAATTACATTTAAAAAATAATAGAAAAACAAAAGTAAATTCACAATAAAAAAACAAAAACAGAAGACATAGTATATGTAAGTGTTTAAATAATTTTTAACGCAAATTTTGATGCGAACAAACTATAAAAACACAAATGTTGAAAAAATTTCCACGAGCAGGATTTGAACCTGCACCTTTCTGACATTCCGGGTCAGGTGCTCTTCAATTGAGCTATCGTGGTTCTAACCAGCCCGCCGAAATTATTCAACACTTTTTACTTGTCCTGCTCGTGGAAATTTTTTCAACATTTGTGTTTATTTATTTTTTTACTAGCGGCCCGTTCGCGACTTCGTCCGCTTGAGTGATCACCCGTATCCTATAGAACCCTATAGCAGCGCCACCTATCGGGCCCAATTATATGCATTATACATATAAACCTTCCTCTTGAATCACTCTATCTATTAAAAAAAACCGCATCATAATCCGTTGCGTAGTTTCAAAGATTTAAGCATACAAAGGGACATAGGGACAGAGAAAGCGACTTTGTTTTATACTATGTAGTGATTTATTAGCTCTATACAATGTGTAACAGAAAGGTGTGGTCAAAATTAAAAGATCTAAAGGGTATCCGATCTAGATCTTGTATGCAGAGTTACTAAGACATAATTATTAACATTAACTTGATATGCAACTTTTAATTAAACAGTTCTATTGTGATGACACATCAAAATAAACAAGTCACAGCCCTAGTGGCGTAGTAACCTCTGTGTTCTTACATTTATGATCACTGCTGTTTTACGCGCATGACTTCACTAATAAATAAATAAAATAAATTATTAATTTAATATTGCATGACAAATTAAAGTTAGTATTTGTGTCTCAGTAACTACACGCTAAAAGCTACGTTCCTTTGGAACCAACTACTGCCTGAAATCCGTCATTCTAAAACACTTTCAACCTTTAAATCCAAACTGCACAAGCGTTTACTTCTTCAGTCATCTGCTAGTAACATATTGTTATAGTTGTTTTTTTTAATGTCTAATAATATATGTAAGTATATATTTTTTATTTATGTATGTATGTATGTATGTATGTGTGTAAAGGGTATTATTTGTATTTATTTATTTAATGTTAGCGCACTTCCTCTCTCTTTCTTGGATTCTCTGACCAAAGGTTGTCTGGAAGAGATCGCTTGTAGCGATAAGACCGCCTTTGCCCATATACTAGCTTTAAGTTTTGTTTATCTAATTTCTATTCATTTGTGTGTGAGCAATAAAGAATTTATCTGTCTATCTATCTATCTACACATACAATACCTAGATCGGATACACTATGGATCTTTTCATTTTGACCACACCGTTCTCTTACACGTTGTATAATCCTACCAGTCAAAGGTATACCAGGCAGAGCTTGTTGTTTCAAACGCCAACAGGCGTCGACGCCGTTGACGTAGACGGCTGATTGGGCAGCACTCATCGTAGCCGACGCAGGGGTAAAGGTGACCATTTTCCGCACACTCCCCACGACAGTCTTCAAGGCGTAGAGGCTACCCTTCCACATATGGGGGTGTAGCGCTCTGATGAAGAATGTCCTAAGAACCATCGTGACGGGCTGTAAAAGGCTCTTCGAGTGCTCGGGGTCCTGCCTGGCGTTTGACGAGTGTTGAGCAGTGTAGTGGGTCGGTCACATTGTAGCAACGTCTGTCTGGGTTAATAGGGTGCTGGATTTGCTGGGTTCTGATAATAAATAATAAATACTAGGGCTTCTGAATGAAATTTCTTTAGTCTTCTATGAACGCCGTTAGAGAGAATACTGTTACGCAGTTAATACTTCTTTATAGAATTTATACTTTTTCTTCTTTTCTAAGTATCATTTTCTTTTGATTTGCTTTCTACTTTTGATTGTCATCATAATTGCTGACTTGGTATGTTTTATACTTTGAAGGTTTTATATTATTATTTCTTTGCCTCTTACTCTAAATACAGTCCACCTATTTTCCTTTACTTTACTTTTGCACAATATTGCATTATTTGCTTTTTCAATGGGTGAAAAATATTAGTTATTATAATATTATTAATGTTGGCAATTACAGCCAACACGCATCCCATCCCGTCCCATATCCGGAAAGTGTTTGTGATACACACCCATACACCTCCCGGGTTCTAGCAACAACCCGTTCAAGACGGTTCGGATGTGAATTCCGATCGTTAAAAAAAAGACAGAGGTCGCTGTGTTTACTTTTAATCGATAGAAATACGTTTCAACGCCTCGGTAATTATCGTTTGGTGATTATACCGGTCGTTATCAAGTGATAGGACAAACTTTTTAAAGATTATAGTTACTAAATTATAATCGTTAAAAACAAGTATTCATTGAACACTGGTCGTTTTAAAAAAAAAAACCGTCAATCGGGTCTATATCTGTTTGTCGTTTTTCTTGATATGCATACATATGTACATAATAATATCATACTTTTCAATTTGTAATGAAATACCGTATCTTAAGTATGTATTAACATACCTTAAACCATTGGACCTAGAAAACATTTAAATTATATAAATATGACATGATAAAAACTATTAGCAAGTTTGATTAATCCAATACCCATTAATTTTAAATAAATTAATAAATCGTTATTCTGTAACACCATTCGGCTTTGGAATTCTTTGCTGGCACATGTGTTTCCCAGCTCCTATAGTCCCGGGTCTTTTGAGCGGGGCGTGAAACGGCATATATGCAGGCCGTCATGAATGGGTGCGCGTGTTACCGTGCTTGTTCCACGATGAGGAGCGCTCTCATTATCTTGGACTGCATCGGCTTCTTACCATCAGGCAGGATGTGGTCATTATGACGAGCCAATATAAAAAAATTAAAATAGCAATGACTAATTGATTTCATCATCACCGGCTCATTTAATGTCCCACTGCTGCTGCATGAGCCTTCTCTATGGATGGAAGCACCACATAGAGAACGGGCCTTAAACCACCACCCGGCCCTAGTGCAGGTTATAGCCTAGGCATTAGTGGTGGTTAACGATTGCTAATGCAGCCGGGACCAACAGCTTTACGTGCCTTTCGATGTACGGAGGAGTTCGAGATGATTTTTTTAAAGTTGGTGAACTCCAGCAATCGCTTACCGAGCGCGCTAAACACTGCGCTATTGAGCTCCTTTTTCTTACTGACTTACTTGTACGCACATCTATCTTTTCCCCTTTACAACGTCAACTAGCAAACGATTACCATAATTCCCACTTTCTTTCGTTTAACTGAACAATACCGGGGTCGCGCGGGAATTCAAGGAGCCTTCGTTATTGACAATTCGTTTCTACTGATACGAAAAGCCTTTTTCAGAGTTACCTGCCTCTTTACGAGCACCATTGAGTCAATATAAGGCAGGTTAGAGGCATTCGGGATCAAATAAGCCGTGTGATAGGTAGTACTAGCCGATTGAGACAGTGAAATGTTTCCGTTATTTTGGGATGCTTGATAAATTCTTTGTGGAGTATGGTACGTTTGCGTGAGTAGTGTTACGCACTGTTTCATAGAATTATGCAATAAATAACATCATTTTACGACGTCAGCATTTGAGAACTTTTTAGGAGCCTTACTATAAGAAGGCATGTAAAGTCGTTGGTCCCGGATGCATCAGCAGTCGTTAACAACCACCAATCCGTACTGGGCGCGCGTGGTGGTTTATAGCCATTCTCCCTATCCATTCATAGAAAAGTCTCGTGCTCAGTCATCATCATCATCATCAGATCAATTATGTCCCCACTGCTGAGGCACGAGCCTCCCCTATGGATGGATAGGGAGAATGGGCCATGAACTACCACGCGCGCCCAGTGCGGATTGGTGGTTGTTAACGACTGCTAATGCAGCCGGGACCAACGGCTTAACGTGCCTTCTAAAGCACGGAGGAGCTCCAGATAATAAATTTTTGGTATCCGATGACCGGCCTTTACGAATCGCAGACCGGGCGCGTTAACACTGCGCCATCGTGTTCCAGTAGTGGAAATATAATATGATAAGATAAGATAAGGTAAGATAAATTTTTATTGCCATAAAATTGTGTAAAATACATAGCAGGTGTTGAGCATAATAATGGGAACAAACAATTTACCCTAGTCGGGCATGCAATTTTTAGTAGGTAGGTACATGATACATAGAAACAGCCGCTATGCTGTTTTTGTACCAAAATATTCAGTCAGACTGTAGAATGCTTGATTTATAAGCCATCTTTTTAATTTAATCTTAAAACAACTCCAATTTACTGAGGCTTTTTGATCTGTGGGCAGATGATTGAATATTTGGATACCAGTTACATAGGCACTCTTGTGATACAGGGCATTATTAATATTTGGTAAAGCCAAGTCATATGTATATCTCTTCCGCAAATTACAGTTATTTGTACTTTTACGTTTAAAATACTGAATATTGCTTTTTATAAAAACCATGAGCTGGTGATAGTGATGATGATGCAACCATTAAGATCGTTAAAGTCGCAAATTCCGTTGATACGCTATCTGACCCAAATGGGAAAGCGTTGAAAGAGGCCCCACACACTAGTGACTGTGGTATTAATCACTTTCTAACGCACATGTTCTTAGGCAAAGGGAACTCAATTATGCTGCCACGCCCGCCGCGTCTAATGTCTCCCTGTAACTTTAATTTGTCTTTGTCAGATCACCTCTTTGTTACGCCGAAAAAGAAAAGTTCCTGAGTGTATCGGCGGGATTGGCTTTTAAAAGGTTTCATGTCGGAATCTGTTTGAGGAAAAAGCAAGAAAGTTGACCCCGTTTTTTGTAATCCCCAATGGGGGAAGCGCTTGGCTTTCATTCCACCTGATGCTAAGTAAAGATTAGGCTAGGTAAAGAAAGTGGAAGTGAACTTCACCCGAAATCCTCTGCAAAACACGGATCCAATCCTGCGTTGAATATAGCTCGTAACTCTGAGATTGCTCCACCAAGTAGTGCTGCTTTGGATAGAGTGCAGCGTTGCGCAATCTGCATTGTTGGCGACGTATAGGCCACCATACATATCGGGCCTCTGCAATCACGTCGTGATGTTGCGACTCTCAGCTCCTTCTATCGACAACACTATGGAAGCTCCAAAGAGTTTTTTCCGTTATTAGTCCTTCTCCCCTTCTCCTTTATACGAATAGAGATACTGGTCTTTGGTGTCACCGATTTAATGTGGGAATTTTCCCTCCAGAAATGAAAAAAATTAGTGAATCATGTCTTTGTCGCACCACTAAGAGCGGAATGCTCTCCCAGGCTTCCTTCCTTCCTTATTTTTTCCTTCTTACGACACGGGGTCCTTTAACCTGCCATCTGCCGCGTGCACTGATCAGTGTCATAAACAATTGAAATTCTATTGTGTCTGTATTGTTGTAGGTTGATGACAAGTTAAAAGGTTGTTGGTCGGCAAGGCGAGGACGGTTAGTGAGGCACAATTCTGGTTAACTAGCTGTCTTCGCAACTGGACTCCGATCTTGCGGTAAAAAGGAGTCATTCGAATAAAGAAGAAGGAAAGGGCTATTCACTCGTGATCCTCATTTAAAATTAAATTATATCTTTAGCCCACCCATGCGTACGAAGCGTTTTGCGTCCACGTTTTTCTTACATACCGTCAAGCCTCACTCCTTGCTTCAGTCTGTGTTTCGTATTAAATTTAATATTGGGGTCTTCAAATCACGAGTGAATATGTACCTTCTAGCCAAGCATGTTACATTGTAGGCTACATCATCACTTACCATCAGATGAGATAGTCAAATGCAAGCCTATCTAATATTTTCTTAAATAGTTATAAAATGTTCAAATAATTTTTAACGCAAATTTTGTTGCGAACAAATTACAAAAACACAAATGTTGAAAAAATTCTGCTCGTGGAAATTCTTTCAACATTTGTGTTTTTGTAATTTTTTTTAGTTATAAAATTGTATATTGCATTGGTTGTCGATCTAAACGAGTGTTAGGTAAAACATCTTTTAAAAAGTGGTTATAAGATCCATTTCATATTATTTCATATCATTTCATTTATCTCTTGCTTTTTTCCACAAAGTACTAAGCACAATGTATCATTAGCGACTTTCGTTGCTGTAATGGTGAAATTTTTTTTAATTTGGTTCGCTGAGCCGTCGGAATAAGTAAGTAAGTATAAATAATTAAAAGTAGCTAACTCTTAATTATTATAATAACGATCAATATTAGAACAATAACTTGCCAAACACTGTACTCAATAATGTCTTATGCTTACAATAGACAATATTGCTACGATAGGAGAGTTGTAGTTTGTGGTTGTACAAAAACCGCAACACGGCTACATAATTGTAGGCTACATTCAAACCCAATTGAGCGTTAATAGTTTATTAATTTCTTAATAAACCTTAAACAATGTTGATTATACTACATTTTAAAGTAGTAGTATTGTCAATAGTAGTTTTGTTTTTGAGGCCTCCGGTACCTAGGCTGGTAGCTACTTCTGCCAGCGTATCAGTCTGGCTACGAGTATACAGAGGAGCAATTTTGCGAGCATTCCCATGAGCCCACAGTTGTAGGACATCTTTTATATAAAGATATTTATTTATTTGTGATATTAAGGGGGTGCAGCGCGGAATTTCGAAAATTTACGTGTTTTTAAGTCACTGGTGCTAGGCGCTGAATAGATCATATACATTAAAAGGACTAGTGTAGGTTAGCTTGATCCTTTCACAAGGGCATGGTTGTCTTGGAATTTGAAAGAAATACCCGGAACCTGCATTAACAATACGTAAAAGTAATGATATACAAAAACTTATTTCTTCAGAAACTTTGTAAATACAGCACAAATGAAACAATGATCCCACATCAAAATGTTTGTATTGATATTCCGTAGGGCACTGTTGTCTTATTTTTCAATTAAAAAAGATGAATATGAAAATATTAAGACTTTTATAATTTTTTACCCAAACGCCTATGATTTTACAAAAGTGAACATTGCTCTAATTAAATCAGCAGCCTACTCTGTACAGATATTAATGTGCGTGCGTATTCGTAGTCGTGCGCCGTTGTCACACCACTGCCACGCACCGCTCGCTCGCTATCATAAAGATATCATATCATAATAAAACTTGAAACTCACAGTTTTGCGTCCGCGCTGCACACCCTTAATAATCTGATTTCTCTTTTTTCCAATACTGATACTTTTATAATAATAGTGTTAAAAGTTTCTTTATTAGTTTCTTTTATAACTATGTAATACAAAAGTACATCGCTGGCTAACGGCAACGGTTGAAGCCGATAAAAAAAAACAAATACGTCTTTCATATATTTCGGTAGAACAAATTCAGAACTATTTAGCACATTCATCATCCCTTATGACATGGCCAATCGCTTGGTGTGTTTCCATCTCTAGCCTCTCATCATCATTATCATCATCATCTCAGCCAAGAGACGTCGACTGCTGGACAAAGGCCTCCCCCAAGGATCTCCACAATGACCGGTTTTGTGACTTCTAGCTTTAGCATAACTTAAAAGAATCTTGATCATTACTTTGATTTTTTTAAATTGTTTTTGTTATTTTTCATTAATTTGCCCAATCTGCTAATAAAGGTTGGTTGCTAAATTAGAAACGGGGGTTAATTAATGATCCATTACTAAGCAAATAGTAATTTGATAGAAAACTAACGAAACTATCTATTTTGGAGCTGTTCACGGCAAACAGTGATTTCGCCTTAGCACCATTCCCGTTAATGTAACAGGGTTAGACACATATCTAATAAACTAAGTTATAAGCTTGGGTCAGATGTTCCGTGTTTTTTTTTTCCCGTCATGTGAACTTTATATCAAATTGGAGTAAAAGAGACAAGACACAGGATAAGAAACAAAAAAAATATTAAAATTAATAATGTAAACTGAAATGATATGAGATGAAAATCCTTTATTTTGAGTTAAGCATGCAACATGCAATGTAAATACAGTTTAAAATTAAACTAGAGAAGTGACAAGAAAATATTTAAGTCGATTTATTTAGTTATTTTATTGCGTGTTACATAAAAAAGGGTAATTAACTCAGTCGTCTACCACGTTGGCAGGAATGGAATCTTATACTTTGATTATAATACTTAACAAAATTAGACCTACTTTCTAAACTTTTTATAAATCGCTTATTGTATTATTTTTTTTTTTTAAACAACGACATGGAAAGTAAGTAACCATAACTAATGGCCAGGCCAATCGATTCCAAAGCCTTTTCTTAAGTGATTGTAGTCTAGACAAAGCAATTTAAATTGTAGTGTAGGTATAAAATTATGGTTTCCATAGGATTGGTATAGGTTTTCAGAAAGCTATTTTAATGACTTAACTGTGTATTTTGAGAATTTGTTGTAATTACATATAAGTTGTACTAAGCGTTTTAGGTACTTAAAAAATTAAATTGATTTGACTCCAATTTATACTTTAATAGTTTATTTTAATTTTTTAGTAGTTGGTTACCCATCGAGGACTGGCGTAAAGAAAGTTGCTTAACATGTACGATCTAAACACAACCACACTAGCCACAATTTAGTGATCTTAGCTTTTAGCGACTTCTTCTAAATACCGAGTCGAATGAAGAGAACTTAAACACTAAAATCGCAAACAATGCAATCATATAAAAACTGGCCAGTAAAACATACGAAAAATAAGACGTTGCTTTTTGGTTTTTAAAAGTATACACAGATATTTTAAATTAAGACTATGCCCATGCACTAAATATACGAAAATGCATTTACACGTATCAAATACATTCGTCATACAGAGAGTATCACAAACGCTATAGTAACTGGAGTTGACATAAATGTACCGCACTGACGCAACCTTCGGTCCGTCACGCAAGATCGACATTACCATGGCAATCAAGACTACGACGTCATCAAAGCTACAGGCATGTGTTCATATATCTTATTGCCTAGATAATAAGAACCATTTTGAATTTTAAAGCTTTGCAAGGTATGAAAATATCCGCCAAAGTGATGCTATGTAGTATGTGATCATGTAAATGACTATGTTTAATGTGAATGTTTTCGTTTAGTTTATAATAAATTTAGTTTTTATACTTATTTATATATTACGAGTAGTTTAGCGAGTTTGGCGGTAGATATAGATAATATGGTAGGCTCTATCCAGACGGATTCTAAGTTGATTTGTACCACTAAGAAAATTAAAGCACTTTCCTACTGCAGAATGATCCTTAGCTCACTAGTCAATTCTTTGAGTTATTCAAACCTACACTGACACGCAGTGTAGGCAGGCCTCCAACAAGGTGGACCGACGGTCTGGTGAAGGTGGTGGGCATCCACTGGTGTTGCGAGCAGCACACAACCGGTC
The DNA here is from genome assembly GCA_963082485.1 of Eudonia mercurella. NCBI lineage: Eukaryota > Metazoa > Arthropoda > Insecta > Lepidoptera > Crambidae > Eudonia > Eudonia mercurella. Next base: position 8,533,163 of record OY720046.1, read on the forward strand.
GTTGTGGAGATCCTAGGGGGAGGCCTTTCCAGCAAAGAATGTCTCTTGGTAGAGACATTCTTCTTTTTTTCTTCTTTAGTGCGCTTCCACCAAATGGCCTTATCATCACTTAACATCAGGTGAGATCAAGGCACTGTGCTTACCCGTAAATATAAAAAAATAAAATAAAGATGATTGTGATGATGATGATTCAAACCTACATGGGGACAGCAAGGTGCGTTCGGACCCAAATTTGGTCACCCATCTTTAGACAGGCATTGTCGACAAAGCTTAAATTGTAACATTATCATCATCATCATCATCATCATCTCAGCCAAAAGACGTCCACTGCTGGACAAAGGCCTCCCCCAAGGAAATTAACATTAAAAATTAAACACCCAACATTATGACTCGACTTAATTATCTTTTAAATTTCTAGCTGTTGCCATCTATTTATTTGTTATTCTTCTAAACATTATTCCGTAATCTTGTAAGGGAAATTAATTAAATTACAATTGGAATAACATCTGGGATATATGCGGGCCTGTTGTGTCACAATTGGTTGGGGGGTTAATCTAATTCGGGATCTTAATAAGATGTAATGAAGGAGAAACAACCCATGCATGTCTTAGTAATTATTATAAGTAGTGCATTTTGCAGGGAAGAAATTTAAATATTTTTTTTGAGTGATCATTGAAATTTTCTTTAACATTTTCTTTAAGTGAGCTAATAGTAAAACATTGAAAATACGTTACATCAGCGTAGATAAAGAGATGTCAGCAACAACAACAACATAGAAGTTAAGCAACTTTCGCAAGGGCCAGTAATCAGATGAGTAACCAAAAATTTACAATCTCGAGCTCCTCTGTGCTTCGGAAAGCACGTAAAGCCATTGCTCTTGGTTGCATTAGCAGTCGTTAACAACTACCAATCCACACTGGCCCGCGTGTTAGTTAATGGCCCGTTCTCCTCATCCATCCATAAGGAAGGCTTTTACCCCAGCAGTGGCGACAAAAAATGAGCTGGTGGAGCCTGAATCATAGACATCAGGCAATCAAAAACAGTTAACTGACAGTACTATAGAGATTGAAGGTCTCTATTTATAAAAAGAAAAGCAGCAAACAACAATAACTTATATATTTTCTGAGAGATACAGAATTGCAAATCAGCCTTATCGTAGCAGCTGGCTCGTCAAATCTCCCCGATCTTCTCTTGTTTCCTTGTATTCGATTCTTCGAATTCAGATCGCGGCGGCTGCCAGTAAGCTTGCTCAAGCAAGTAGTCCCGATCACTGCAGTACCTAACACTCTTTGTTACCGACAGCTAGATATAAAATAACAATTATAAGATAGCTCTTTTGTAGTTGGAGATTCCGATGAAGTGCGCCTTCATCTTCAGTGTTGTTACTAACTATCTGCTGAGATAAAAGCCAAGCGCCAATCGGTAAACGTAATGTAGGATGCCCTTGGACTAGATGGAGTGACGATCTTCGCAAGGTGGCTGGCAAGAGCTGGATGAGAGTAACCGCAGATCGTGCTAAGTGGCGTGCACGTGGAGAGGCCTATGTCTAGCAGTGAACAACTTATAATTTAGCACTGCTAGACAAAGGTCTTCCTCATTTCCTTGAATCTTTTTCGATCACCAACAGAATTCGACTAATTAATTTAATTATAATAAAAAACCGGCCAAGTGCGTGTTGGGCCACACGCAGTGTAGGGTTCGTTGCCCATCTCAATAATGCGGACTCTGAGAAAAGGGCTTTCATGAACATTTATTCAACGATGGCTCATATTACCTCATACTACCGGTTTCACACACCTGACAACGTTATTTAAGTAATTCCCAATGAGGAATTTGTACTGCGCAAAGTACATTTTATAAGTTGGTCGACTGTTACTCGTAAACTTGTAAAGCCTACTTAGCGGTGATAGTTTTATTTTTAACTTCGTCATATATGCAAATGCCGTGAATTTTTTCACTTATCCAAAATAAACATTTGGCTGGCAGGGGGGGGGACACTTGACTCTAACACAATTTTGCACTTTAAAGCTTAATAGTTCACAAGCGTATGCCTCAGTAAAAAAACTGTTTCCACAAACCCGCAATATTTATTAAATTAATAAAATTGCTATCCAACGACACCCCTCACTATGGGGTGGACAAGAAAAAAAAAATACATCCCCACTTCATATGTAGGGAAGGAAACCTAAAATAAAATATTTTCAAAATTTTACATCACCACTTTGTCGGCGTGATTAATATGTATATCCATGCCAAATTACAGCTTTCTAGTACTAAGAGTCTATGAGCTACGCTGGGGACGGACAGATAGACAGACACAAGGCAAAACTATAAGGTTTCCTTGTTGACTACGGAAACCTTAAAACTGAATTGAATACCGTTACGTTTATTTATAATTAAATAATAGATAGATAATAATAATTATTATTTTATTAAAATTTTGTAAAAATCTAGTTTTAAGAAAGAAAATAAATAAAGGAGATAATAATATATATAATGGATAAATATAATAGAGACCGCTGAATTCTCGACTGTACCTTACCAGTTACATCACTACGAGTATTAAGCTATAAAAAGTTTGGGAAACCATCAAGAAGGTAGAAGCTAAACAATGTGAGACATAAATTAGTTTTCAAAGTAATAAAATAAATTGCCTATATTACCCCCGGCTATTACACTTAAGTGATTGTTAACCACACGCCAGTTTTATGGCGAGACATAATAATAGTTAATTTTTACGAAAGATAACATCGAAATTATGATAAAAACATGTCGATCAACAAGTTTACTTACTGACTTACTTACTCTATTGGCGCGACTCACAGTAAGTCTTGTCGCCTCTGAAATGAGAACTCGCCACTTCATTGTCTATCAACAAGTTTAGCTTTATGTAATTTGGTATCACATCAGCAGCTCATTTTATGTCCCAACTGCTGGGGCTCGATGGCCAAAGCTCGATGGCGCAGTGGTTAACGCGCCCGGTCTGCGAATGCTGAGGTTAAGCAACTTTGACCTAACAAGATAAAATGTATCATCTCGAGCTCCTCCATGCTTCGGAGGAGAAGGTACGAAAAGCCGTGGGTCCCGGCTGCATTAGCAGTCGTTAACAACCACCAACCCGCACTGGGCCATCATCATCATCATCATCAGCTCATTTTTGTCCCCACTGCTGGGGCACGAGCCTTCCCTACAGATGGATAGGGAGAAAGGCCATAAACCACCACGCGGGCCCAGTGCGGATTGGTGGTTGTTAACGACTGCTAATGCAGCCAGGCAACATTTGTTTGAATTTTATTTTTATTTAGATTTTAATTTAATGTTTATTGACGTGCACATGCCCTGCGTTTGGCAAAACAGACGTTCAAAATGAAGTTTTACGTGAATAATCATTTCAATAATCATTTCATTTCATTTCATCATTTCAGGACCAACAGCTTTACGTGCCTTTTGAAGAACGTAGGAGCTCTAGAAGAAAAATTTTGGTCACCCATCCGATGACCGGCATATTGTGTAATTTAACGCTTTATATGAATCAACTTGAGTTTATTTCATCATCATCATCGTCATCAGTCTATATTAGCCCATTGCTGGACATAGGCCTCTCCCAGTGCACGCCACTGAGCACGATCCGCAGCTACTTTCATCCAGCTCGTGCCAGTCGACCTGCGAAGATTGTCGCTCTTTATTTATAACTAGTGGACCCGTCGGACTTCATACCACTTTGACAGTTTCCATTCATTCCCGTTGGAATATCGGGATAAAAACTAACCTATGTGTTAATCTAGATTATAAGCTATCTGTATGCCGAATTTCATCCAAATCCATTCAGTAGTTTTTACGTGAAAGAGTTACAAACATCCACTTTGACAGTTTTTATTAATTTCCGTGAGAATATCGAGATAAAAACTATCCTATGTGTTAATACAGATTATAAACTATCTGTATGCCGAATTTCATCCAAATCCATTCAGTAGTTTTTACGTGAAAGAGTAACAAATATCCATCCATACTTACAAACTTTCGCGTTTATAATATTAGTAGGACTAGCTGACCCGGCGGACTTCGTACCGCATTTCTTTTTTATATAACCTATGTTATTCAGCGCTAATGTAGCATTCTAATGGTGAAAACATATTTTATATCGGTCCAGTAGTTTTTGAGTTTATTCGTTGCAGACATACATACAAAAATACAAAGCTTTCGTCCTCTTTATAATATTAGTATAGATATATTAATATTTTACTCTCACGTCTCGTACTTTTCTCATGGTTCATGGTTACATGTATATTGTGATAATACTAAATCTTTTTAAGACGTAGCGATCCCGTATTCTTTAGAATATTGTAATACTAAACTAACTGCCTGTGTGGACTAGTTGTTAAGAACACCGGTCTCAGCCGCGAGGACACGGGTTTGAATCCCATTGTGCAAAGTGTTAAAAAATCCACGAGCGGGATTCAAACCCGCACTTTTTGGTATACCAGGTCATGTGTAATTATAATTTGTTTGCAGCCAAAATTTGCATAAAATTATACCTTTAAATTAGCATAATTATTTAACAATTCTTACAAGATAAAATTTTCGATTCTCACTCGAGCTTCATGAGACTGATTGATATTTTCTAAAACCTTTTGTAAAATTTTTTTTTTATAATAAAATAGTACCTAAAAAATTCAAAATAATGAAAGTATTAACAATTCTTGTTCGTCGCACTGCATAGAGTCACATTAAACGTTTTGAAAAAAGACAAAGTGTTGAAAAATTCCACGAGAGGGATTCGAATCCACACTCCATGACATGCCGGGTCAGGTGCACTACCAACTATGCTGTCGTGGCTTAATTCAACTCGCCGAAATTAATTAACAGTGTCTACTCTTACCCTATAAGCCAATGGAGCCCTATTCAATGTCGACAACTACGTCATCAACATCCGGTTTTAATATTTTTACAAATGTTGAAAGATCAGTTAAGAATTAGGCAAGCTATATAATTATGATTATTTACTTAAAATTTTACGCAAACATTGTTGCGAACAAATTACAATTTTTTCAACATTTTGTCTTTTTTCAAATTGTAATTTGTTCGCAACAATATTTGCGTAAAATTATAATATGTAAATAATCATACACATTAAACATATTCTAGAAGTACTCGTATTCATTAATTAACGAAACATCTCACTAATTACCTACCACGAGACGAAGTTGTGAGCATTCGATGTCAAACGCATTGAGCAGCAAACTCAAACTGATATGAGCTGCCGACATCAAAGGCTGACCCAATCTAGACGACTGAAAGAAAAGAGGAGAGAAATTACAGCGCTATAATTAGGTCAACTATGTGCTTGTGGCCATACTGTGCCGCAAATAAGAAGACTGCAGCAGGTACGCTTCGTACAAATGCGCTCGAGCATCGCACACATAGACAACCTCTCACGGACGAGGTGTGTGTGTAATTTGTGAAATAATAAAGAATACGGAATTTAAATATGTGAAAGACAGATATTATGTCACGTTTTAGGTAGGTAATTAATTTTGAATATTGAAATATGTTCAAAGGGACATAATGTAATGTAGTCAACAACCAACCATCTATAAAAATGTTTTCAAGTAAGTTAATATTTAAAAGAACTCTGAACTGCTAGGTGACAGTCTTATTGCACGAACAACCAGGGGATGCCCGCAAGGAGGGCTTCTCTCGCCTCTTCTGTGGAGCCTTGTGGTTGATTCAATTGTAGTAAGGTTGAATAAAGGACCATTCTTTACGGATGGTTATGCGGATGATCTGGTCATCTCAGTCAGTGGGAAATTTCCCTCTACGGTATCGGGGTTAATGCAACGTGCCTTGGGTCTGCTGGAGGAATGGTGCAATGCCAGGTGATGGGCTCTGTACACCCGGGGAAAACAACAGCCACCTCCTTTACAAGAATGAGAAACACGACGAGACTGGGTAACCTAACACTCTATGGCACCCGGCTCTCTTGGTCCAAAAAAGTGAAATATCTAGGCTCAACGCTGGATAGGGAACTTACTTGGAAACAGCACGTGGACACAACCGTAGCCAAGGCTTACAGAGTCGTCTAGATATGGCAAGATGTGGGGACTTAACCCCAAAATCATTAGGTGGATCTAAATGACGATGGTGAGACCGATCCTCACACATGGCAGCATCGTCTGGTGGCCCAGAACCAGAAGATCTGTAAGAATGCTCTTAGCAAACTTCAGAGAACAGCTTGTCTGGCAATCACTGGTGCCTTTAGTACCACTCCAACGGCAGCGCTGGAGGTCCTCACAGACGTTTCACCCCTGCACATTGTAATAGAAACAGAGGCAAAGAAAGCGTTACATAGACTAAAGGTGACCGGACTATGGGACGCATCTAAACCTCTGACCAGACACACAAAATGGGACCAAGTGACATTTCTGACAGGATCATGGGATCCTGTCAGGAATGTCACTTGGCATCTATCTTTACAGAGGAGGAAGAGTGAAAGGATGGGGTTGCACAAAAGATCCCAATGGGTCGAAATGTTACTGGGAGAGGGAAACCTCAGCAGGCCCCACTAAGATAAGATAAGATAATATTTAAAACAAATATAATTCTTTTTTTTTTTTCAAAATTTACGGGGTTGGTGTACTGTGTGTATTAACACACACGCATTAACACACGCATCACACTCCCTTCATAAATCATGTAACTAGTTGTAAGAGACAGATCAATATAGGCCTTTCAAGTGCATTATTATTCCGCTGCGCCAAACCGACACCTTTGCAAAGGAGTCTACGTATGTGCGTTGCTCGAGCGCAGTATGTATTAAGCTATCCTTCTGGTTCTCTCATTTTGTGACTGTGCGATGTAATGACGAGCTCTTAGAACCGTTATAGGGCAAGCGTATATTCGTATAAGTAGGTTAACTTGTGCTTAGAATGTTTACAGACCAATTGTATATTTGAATGAATTTGTGCATAACTATTATATCTACACTGGTATTGTAAAGGGTTTAAAATACTACGAGTATATCTGAGTGAATGACAAGCTATCGAAACATTTATTTACTTATAAGGTTTGCAAACATTTTTACACCAATTACTTATTCTCTGAAATATTTTTTTTCTTAAACTATAGTGCAAAAAATAACAGGCAAACACAGCATTAGTAATATATAAACTGTGTACAAATATATAAAATAAGAGATTACGTTATTACGTACTTATTTGACATTCAGGATAATAAGAGTGAAGATTTCTAGAAATTAGTTACATTATTAAATTAAATAAATTAAGTAAATTAAGAGAGATAGATAGATAGATAAACACTTTATTGCTTACACAATTTACACAAAACAAATAACAGGAAATTTTAAAATAATAGTAGGCGGTCTTATCGCTTAAAGCGATCTCTTCCAGATAACCTTTGTGGCATAAGACAGATTAGGAGACAATAAGAGGTAGTGTACCGGCAACTAGCAAATAAAAAATAAAAAATCTATTAACTTTAACTATTAAAATTAACTTTTAACTTTAAGTTTAAGTAAGTTTAAGTAAGTTATTTTCCTACAGACCAGGAATATTCCAAAAAAAGACATTTCACCTCTTTCACCTGCTCATTTTTGAGGCACGTGCCTTCCCTATGCATAGAAAAAACCACAAAGAGAAAGATAAATAAACTATCACGCGGGCCCAGTGCGGATAACCACGATTGCTAATGCAGCCGGAACCTATGACTTTTCTCTCGAATCTATCTATCGAATCTCGATATAATAAATTTTTGGTCACCTATCCTGGCTTTTAAAAAAGTTGCTTTTCTCAAACATGCTTGAAAATAAGGTCAGTGTGTTGACAACCTTCTTACAGATAAATCGAAATTGCTGTACTGGCCAAACACACGCGAGTAGCGGCCAACAATGTAAGTATGGTGCCGCGGTTGAAGAATTGCACCACCCCATCTCTCCCCGTGGGTGTTGTAGAAGATGACTATGGGACCATTCCAGAGGATGGGCAGCAGCGTCTCTCTGTGATTTTTCTCACCTTACTGCGGTCGCCAACCCGCCTGCCAAGCGTGGCGATTATGGCAAATTCCCCTCAAAATGATTTATCCTTGAGGGAGGCCTTTGTTCAGCAGTGGACATCTTTTTGGCTGAGATAATGATGATGATGATGATGATGATGATGAATGTAATTATGAACATTCATACCTCGTAGCGTGTTACTTAAAAATAGAACAAACTTTTTACGTCAAAACATGACAAAAAATACTAACATTTAATTTAAATTTCGAACGAGCTGCAAATATAAAGCGGTTTTAGTAAAAAAAAAGGAAACAATGGGGTAGTTGACTGGTTAGTCAATAGAGAAACTTTTTAGCAACTGTCAAAACGATTTTCTATAAAAGGACATGTATGGAAATGGCAAACTATGACGTCACCATTTTGTTCCGTCAATTCAGTGTTTATTAATAACTTTTGAGGTTACAAAAATTCATGCTCAGGTCAATTATTAAGTAATTCAGTGTTTTAAAAAACTGTTGCATGATTTCATTTTTACGTTTAATGTTCTGTGATTTATTATTATTGTTGCCGATCGCTATTGAATGTAATGAATATTGGTCATTGGCTGGTGGTAGTTTACGAATTTTCTACTCGTGAATATTATTAGGTATGTTGTCGATAATTTAGTTTTAATTTCTGCAATTTTTTTTGAGAAAAATACTGATTGCGCAGGATTTATGTGGTCGTAAAATTTGACTGTTGGTTACATGCTAGTTTAATTTAAAAATGTACAAATTAAATGAATGAAAATAAAGAAAAATGGTTGTAATTACTAATAGCTGATGATTTGCCGAATAAAATAAAATAAATAAATAAATTGATGCGTCGCTGTCCGAGCCTCAGAGCGCAATTACTTTTCCGTCGCGCGAAACGTCACGTAGTCGCTTTTTTCGTCTAATCAAAATCAGACGCTTCTATGTGGTCTGAACAAATACTATACAAGCCTTGGCCGCAACGGTATTAATATTTTGCCGGCCGCTGCAGTAACGTACTAGATTAACGGCACCAGTGAATCAGTGATTGACATTTTTGATGTGTAACATCATTCCACTCGCTTTCTATATAAGCAATTTGTGGAAGTGATTTCGTGAAATGGGACGGAAGTATGTGTAACAGTGTAACAGAAAGTCGGTAAAGCGCGCAAGCGGCGCCATTTTGTAAATTTAGAATCGATGTAATGAACATGGCATATTATTATTATATGTGACATATTGTAGCATTTGACTGTCAAAAGTCATTTTGATATGTCAAATGTCTTCTAATGAGTATTTCCTGCATTTATTTTATAGTTATAAAATGATGTAATGCCTGACCCATTTTTTTCAGAATGTAATGTAAAAGTTGCTTATTACTAAGGTGAGATGTCAAATGTTACACATCATATGCGGCTACTGTAATGCTCGCTCGTTTTTTTTATTATTATTGTCAACATCCCTATTGAATGTAATGAATATTGGTCATTGACTGGTTGCTTGCTTCTCTTCTACCCTTATAGTACTGTCGTGCTAATTAAAAACGCAACAAGGAATATTTTTTCAAGTATTCAGTTACATTTAGATTCGGAATCCTCGCGAAGAGCTCTTTACAGCACTTTGATTCTTATTTCTATAGCTATACGGAACGTTATACTTTGATATGACGTAAATGCAGTATGTCTCGTCGTAAAAAATGAATTACTATAGAGAACCGCAGTTGCGTGTAGTACTGCTTTTTGCCGATGGGACTTTTGTAAGGTGAGATTTATTACACAAATTAGCTTCGCTTACTGCTATTATAATTTGTGAAACAAAATTAGTAAAGTGATCATAAATAAAACTTTAAACTGCAGTAATATAGGATACTGCACTTTATTCACTAGTCGTTTTGACATTTGGAAGAAGAGGTAATACTAATCTGAAGAGCAGTTTCATGTGTTACTGCTTTCATTGTCACAATGAAATATTAACAATAAACGCAGTAACTCCCAATTACTAGTCAAGAGCGCAGCAAGTCCTTCCTTACTGCATTAAAAGTTTGTATAATTCGCTTTATTCACCAAAACCATGCTAAGAAAATATGTTTTTTTTTAATTCAATTGCTGTTAGCTTAAGAGATAATATTTCAGATATTTTTTTATGAAACTATGCATATCAAGCTATACAATAACAGTAAAACAATTTTTTAAACTTGAAAATTACGCCATAGTAATTTAAAAAATTAAAAAATATTTAACCGCCATTTACTCAAAAGTTGTCTAACCTCTCTTACTGCGTTTTAAATTAGCACGGCAGAGTAGTGGGTAGTATATCTGTAAGCTCGGTTGCGTAAGCCAGTCAGAGCATCTTAACTACAGCTTAACACACCCATTAGTTAGTAAGGTGAATTAGATCAGACAATGCCACATTTCATTATCGTTAATACTAGGGTTCCCACTCAATATAATGGTTACAAGATAAAGTTTTACTAGAAGAAATCAAGATAATTAATGGAATCAGGAGTTACTTTGCGGAAATCGAAGCGAATAGGTACAAACAAATGTAATTGAAATAATATACTCAATACTCAATATTTTTATTGCACACCAATATGTTACAAAGTTGTTATAATATAGGTACAGGTTCACTATGGGCCCTGTCGGGCACAGCTATTTGCAGAGGGAAGACTTTTCCAATTAATTTTAAAGTAAATTAGCTTTTATTCTTATATTTTCATTTATAACATATTATATATTTTTAAAAAAAAATAAATAAAAAATGATAATTAATAACAATAATAATAGTAATAATAAATTATTTGTAATTATCTAATCTATAATTATTTGATATTTGATTTTTATATTTTTTATTTTTATAAATGTTTGTCTTCTAAATATTCTGATATATTATAATAGCACCTTCTTATAAGTAATTCTTTTAACTTGTTTTTAAAATGTTTATCATTGCTAATGTTTATATGTAGTGTTAATTCTGCTAAATTATTCGTTTATCCAGCTTGGATGCAAGCGATGCAAGTGAACATGCATACCATGGTACTATATACTGTATAGTATACTGTCAGCGCCCAGCTGACTTGTGAAACAAATTAATAAAATTTGTGAAAATAACAACTTTTGCCGTGGACTGCAGCAACATAAACCGGGGGAGTATTGTTTTCATTACTTATTACCTATACAAGTAGCCATTTAAAATACCAGAACACTTCATTCGATTTGCAAGTGTTATTATTTATTTACTTGGTTAGAACCGTTAGAACATCAAATCTGGTTTTATCTGAAAGCTACAAAGGTATACTGTATATAGTTTAAACTATTGCAAACAAGTACCTACTACATAGTGGCCTACCTACTTGTTTTTCTTTGTGATTGGTTATTTTATTTCTTGTTAAATTGTTTCTATACCAATTACATGTTATATAACTCAATTAAATTACTTAATTTCTAGGAAACTAATAACTTACAATTACAATTTAAAACTCATTTTTTAAATCTCTTGTAATTGTGAGATATATCTAGTCTACCCTCCACTAGTTAAAATTAAAATCTCATTCTATAATAATCCTATTAGCTGTTATAAAAAGTTTGGTATACCTAACTTTCAACACATACAAAGTCCTAATATATCTTAAATACTTAATATATAATTATTTACATTTTCAGGGGTAAATAAAAACACCTTTAAAATGCTGACACGTAAGGCTGCTACTCAAAGTACTGAACTAAAGCTCAGACAGGCACTTGAGGAGCTAAGAGTATCCAAGGAGTTCTGCAATCAGCTGCTAAAAGAGAGGGAAGACAGTGAAATGGAAATAAAATCCATAATAGACAGAAATTCACAATTTAAGAATGAGTTAGCCCAACTGCACATGCAACACCAGGATGTGCTACACCAGCGTGACCAACTGCAAGATGTCATCTCCAATTTTGAGCAGCAGCACAACACCTATGAAAGGGCACTAGACCGTATCACCGAGTTGGAAAGGGACCTCAGTGCGGCAAACCACCAGATTTCCCAATTTGTTGAGTTGCAGCAGCAGCACGAAGTGGATCATACTCAGTCCTTATTTGAAGAACTTATAGCATCACCTGGTGGAATTTCATTTCATCAATCTCAAAACAACAGCAAAATAAATAAAATCAGCAAAACTAAAATTAAAAAATATGTAAAAATTAATAAGTTTATAAAGAAAATTAAGAAGTTGATTAAAAAAAATAACTGTTTTTATAAAAACATTTCTCTTAGAAAGGAACGTATTAGCCTAATGGATTCCTTAGATATATACAATAGTAAGTTAATGGAAAGTAGGCAAATGTATGACCGAGACACTAAGCAACTACAAACTAATATCCAAAGGCTACATGAGTCTCTTGTTATAATGACCAAAAAATACTCAATAGCACAGAAACAGATTGAAGAACATATCAAATCAGCCACAGAGTTAGTCGATCTGTGCAAGTTCAATGCTGATCGGTACAATTCATTAATTAATAATGAAATTAACCTACACAAAGAGTCTATATCGCTTAACTCTAATATTCAGATAAACACACAAAACTTGTCTGTCTTGGTTCCCAGTCCTACATCGGCCTCTCCTCAAACAATACATAAACCTATTGTTACTAAATTAGTAAAAAAAACAGTTATGTACTCGGATAAACTGGGTCAAGGCTTAGGGTTGCCTATAAATCGAAATATTATCCATTCAATGACCAATATTTGTACTCCAGGTCAATCGATGAATGCTATAGCAAACAAAATATCACAGGATTCACTAAATAGTTCCACTAATGTTATTATATTATGTGGTGACAGCTCACAAACGAAGAAACGTGACATTATAAATAGTTTTAATACTTTGATAAAACTGCAATCAGAAACAAATTGCAGGTTAATAATTAGCGCCTTTCCCTATTGTACCAATTTGACTTGGGAACAAAATAAGCGCATTTATGAATTAAATTTATTATTGTTTAATTTGATTTGTCGTCATAGTGACACTATTTTATATTTTGACATTAATAAATTTATTAATAGCTTTAGTTTGACGTCAGATACTATGTATCTTTCTAATAAGTGTAGGACCCAAATAGCTAAATTGTTAGCTTATAATATACAGGATACAGTTATAAATGGTATAACTAAATCTTTATGTCATAACAACGTAATCATTAGTAGTTCTACTAATGCAACATTTACAACTAGTAATAAGGTAACAACCTCATGTTTAAACTGAGGGCTAAGACAAAAGCCAAGTCCTCATTAATTACTATTATACATCAAAATATTCAAGGCTTGGCTGGCAAGGACTTAGAATTAGAATTATTTGCAAAAAGTCAGGCAATTCATATATTTTGTTTAACTGAGCATTGGCTTGGAAGTCATGACACATCATTCCATGTAAATAATTTTCGAATAGCAAGCGCGTACGTGCGAAGCTCAGCTATTCACGGTGGTTCTTTAATACTAGTAAGAAGTGATATAAAATATAAAGATCGCAGCGATATTATAGACCTATCAGTGGAACGTAACATTGAGCTATCATGTGTGGAGTTTAATAGCTTTGTAATAGTGTGTGTATACCGACCCCCATCGGGCAATTTCAGTATTTTCGAATCTGTAATGGAGGATATACTAAGAAAATTAAAATTAAAAAATAAATTTGTTTTTGTATGTGGCGATTTTAATATAAATATTCTAGAAAGCACTTCATTGAGTGTTCGTCTTATTGCCTTGTTTAAATGTTTTAATCTCATTAATTTATTTCTCGAACCCACTAGAATAACTTCACATTCAGCCACTTGTCTTGATAACGTTTTTACAGACTATGACCCTGTTTCTAAGTCAGTCATTAGTCAGCTTACGTCTGACCATTGCGGTTTGAAGGTGACCTATGATTTTAATATTAAGGATAAGCCAAAAATAGTGAACTGTAAACCAGTTACAAAAGAGCGAGTGGAGTGTTTTAAAAATAATATAGCGTGTAAAATTAATGCATTGCCATTTGTACAAGATGACCCAGATGTATTATATAGTAATCTCTTTAACTTCATAAAGTCTGAATACGACCAAGTGTTTACACAAAAAACAATAAAAATTACTCATAAACTTAAGTTCTGTGACTGGGCCACGACTGGTATATATAAAAGTAGAAATAAGTTGTATGAGTTATATAGTTTAAGACAATATAACCAAAACGATAATTTTACGGAATATGTAAGAAAGTATTCGAAAACGTTTAAGAGAGTGTGCATATTAGCTAAATCTAATTACATTAAAGATAAAATAAAAAAGTCTAACAATAAAATTAAAGCCACTTGGGACATTATAAACCGTGAAACAGGTAAATTAAAACCACGGAATAATACTTTCACTATAAAAGTAAACGACAACCTTGTGAATTCAGATATGGAAATTGCAAATATTTTTGATAATTATTTTGTAAATATACCTGTGCTGACAACCTCAGATTTAGATTCATCACCAGAAGCTGCACAAACATTACTCCAAAAATATGTACCAAAGTGTAATGTTTCTTTTCAATTTAAATATATCGATTCAATGGATATTATAAAAACATTTAAATCACTCAAAATTAAGAACACAAGTGATTTGTGGGGCATATCTATAAAAGTAATTAAGAATATTATATATTCTATTGCACCATATCTTGCTGAAATTTTTAATAACTGTGTGAATAAAGGTATCTTTCCCGATCTTATGAAGTTTAGTAAGGTCATACCTTTGTTCAAATCAGGAAACAAAGAAGACCCCAGTAACTATCGACCCATTTCAATACTACCAGCTCTAAGTAAAATTTATGAAAAAGTTATATTGGAACAGTTGATATCATATTTTAACATAAACAATATTTTACATAGTAAACAATATGGATTTACAAAGGGTCGTTCTACTATTGATGCAGGTGTTGCTCTAATAAAACATATATTTGATGCCTGGGAGGAGTCTCAAAACGCCCTTGGAGTTTTTTGCGACTTGTCCAAGGCTTTCGATTGCGTTGAGCATAGGACTCCTACATTACTACGGTCTCAAAGATACCGCACTAAATTTAATCCAGTCTTATCTCAGCTCTAGAACACAGACTGTCGATATTAATGGAACTAAATCATCTGGTTCTCATGTAAAAATGGGAGTTCCACAAGGGTCCATTCTTGGTCCTTTTCTGTTTTTGATTTATATCAATGACTTGCCATTCTTTGTAGAGAACTTCTGTGAAATCGTATTATTTGCAGATGATACTTCACTCATTTTTAATGTAACTAGGTGTAAGAATAATTACGACGATGTAAACAAAGCTCTCTCAGATGTACTCAGTTGGTTTACTGTTAACAATTTGCAGCTTAACGCTAAAAAAACAAAATGTATTAAATTTAGACTACCAAATGTCAAGAATGAACCAACCGATATTAGAATAAACGGTGATCGATTAGATTTGGTAGACTCAACAGTTTTCTTAGGTATAACCCTTGATTCAAAACTTCAATGGAATCCTCATATAACGAAATTGGCCGGCAAACTCAGTTCTGCTGCTTATGCCATTAGAAAAATAAGGCAGTTAACAGACGTTGAAACTGCTAGAACAGTTTACTTTAGTTATTTTCATAGTGTCATGTCGTATGGCCTCTTACTGTGGGGAACAGCGGCTGATATTGAAACTATATTCATTTTACAAAAACGAGCAGTAAGAACAATCTATAGACTAGGTTCAAGAACTTCTTTAAGAAATCTTTTTAAAGAGATTGGTGTGTTGACAGTGGCTTCTCAATTTATTTATAATTGTATAGTTTTTGTACGTTGCAATATCAATTCATTTACCAAACACGGTGACGTACACAATTTTAATACTAGAAGTAAGACAAAACTTGTGATGCCACTGTTCAGGTTACAGAAGGTCCTTGGTTCTTTCTTGGGGCAAGGTATACACTATTATAATAAAATACCAAACACTGTACTAGATTTACCTCTAGATAAGTTTAAAAAACATGTAAAGTCTTCTTTACTTAAAAAAGGTTATTATACAGTCAGAGAATATTTAGATGATAAAACAGCCTGGCTATAACAAGAAACGCATACTTTACTACTTTTTATAATAAAAAATTATACTGATATGATAGCCTTTATAAACAGTGTCCTACAGATAACAAATAGCGTTACGTTAAACATTTCAATTAGTTTTGATTTAGAGTAGCTTGGGTGTGTCATGCTCTCTTTATTGTCTCTGCGGTGGTGGCATGTGCGTCGGGTCGTTACGTTCCCTAAAATATGGTTGAGCGAAGCGATGGCTGATTCATTATGTCATACTCGTGAACGGGTGCCGCCTGTGGAGGCTGGTCTGCTCTTGCATACTTGTCTTAATTTTATTATTATCAACTATAGTTTAACTTTGTTTTTTCTTAGACAGGTTTTGACTTTTACTAGTACTGTATGACATTGTAAAAAATTTAACTGGTAAATGGTGTTTTTGCAAACTATTTTTTTTTTCTCATGTGATTGTCCTTTATATTATGTGTTTTTTTTTTTTTTTTTTTTATTTGTGATGGAAAATGTCCTTTTATGATAGGGCATTTTCCAATATTTTTGACGATGTAAGGGAGAAAAGATCTGGACACTTGCTGAGTTTCTTGCCGGTTCTTCTCAGTACAAGATCTCCCGCCCAGAGTAGACTTACGAACCGATGGCATAATGACGTTCATAAGAGCTATTTGTAGCCTAAACTGAATAAATGATTTTGAATTTTGAATTTTGAATGGTGCCAACGCTCTGACCGCTGAGCTACCGAGGTCACAGAAAACTAGTTGAATTTTTCTATTAGTTTGTGATTTAAGCTGCAAGTCAGCGGTATTACGTCACTGTGAAGTTACTACCCTCACAGTCGAAAGAACACTTTTGCAGACGTAATTACTTTATTGTATCTATTTTAATGCAAAATTTAAAATAATATAATTTTTTTTAATAAAAAAGGGAGGCAAACGAGCAGGCGGGTCACCGAGATTCCTAAACCGCCGTGGTGGTCACCGGTGACCGACAAACAATAAATTTTCTATTGTGTCTGGTTTTGCAGCAGTCAATGTGTTAATCAATAATGGTTACTAACAAACGAGGAGTAGGTAATCTAGAGGGGTCATTGTACGGAATGTTCTGGTGGAAACGCAAATTTGGCTGTATGGACTTGTTTTGGTGGCGCGTCCTGATCTGACGCAGATGGTCCCTTTTGTTTGCGCAAGGTTGTGACATCTACTTTATGAGTCCGTCTACTTACTTACTTTACCGTCAGGTCATAAAATAGGTGTAGTCGGTGGGGGGTGTTAGGGGTTGACCTTCACAATACTGAAAGCACTGTTGCGTAAGCTTACATCGACGTACTTTTTTTTTTTTTGTAAATATCGTTACTTCTATTATAGCTGTGGAGTTTCTTGCGTATATTCCACAGCTAAAAATAGACGTCCTGAATGGGTAAAAGTAGGTAAAAATTATTAAAATAAAACGAAAAACCCGACTGCTAAAACAACTGTATAAAAAACAATTATATACTCGTAAAAACCGGACTAACATAAAAATAACTCCAAAAAGAAAAAAACTGAAAAGAAAAAAACAAGCTCTACGAAACCAGAGTATTTAAATGAGTATTTATAAATACATTGAGTATTGATAGTTGTCTCAGGCGGGGACAATCATCAACCTTGACTGACAAGTTCTATGAGTTTTTTAAACATGAGAATACTGGTAAAATCTGCTAATATTCCCGAAAAAAAAACACCATAAAACATTGCTGTAAATGAAAATTATTAACTACATCTACGTTCATAGAAAAATTAGACATATTATCCTTTAAATTCCGTAGACGTTGTAGTTCGTTTAAAAAAATTTGATCGTGTGGTCGATCTAACAATTTTTTAGGGTCAAGACTACTAATTAATAGCTAACTCGGCCAATGTTTTAAATTTTTTTATTGTTTTTATTTTTTTTATTTTTTTATTTTTATTGCCTATGTCACTCCCACAGTCATACATACATACATACATACATACAAACATACATACATACATACTCGTACATACATACATACATACATACATACATACATACATACATACATACATACATACATACATACATACATACATACATACATACATACATAACATACATACATACATACATACATACATACATACATACATACACTCAAAAAACATAACCCTCCTTCTGACGTAGTCGGGTAAAAAATGAATGGACCCTTCAAAAGCACTTTTCTTAAGTTTACTTGTATAAAAAATATACTTTGACTATGACTTTGACATCCATTAGTTAATAAGGTGTCTCAGAACAATCAATGTCACAGTTTGTTATCGATAATAGTAGGACTACTCGTACTACAACTACTCCTTAGACAATATTATGGTTCCAAAAATACGGAGAGCAATCTAGATGAGTGTTTTAATGGGGTAGTCCCAGACTATGAAACAAAGACAAATAAATAAATACGTAAAAAAATGCTTTAAGGATTTTGAAAATGAAGGTATTAATAAGAATGTTTGTCAGTAGGTAAAGGAAAATCGAAAAGTTTAAAATAGGGAAAGGATTTTTCTATTTCCACTTAAATAATCAGGAATAGTAAAAACAATAACGTTATTGCGTTTCTCCGTAACAACAAAAGATTTATTTATAAAATATTCCTACAACATTACAACTTATTAAAATATCTGTAAATAAAATATGTATTTACCTATAACAACAAAATTAAAAGCCTTTATTTCAGGTCTTGATGACTCTCCAAAGAAAGTATATTTCTCACAATAAAATAACCTATTATTTTTAACACACATTCGTGATTCGTATTCCGTCAAACGTCACAAATGTCCGAGGCTATCTGTCGATAACGCGGCAAATTCAAATATAAGCCCCTAGGTTTTTAAATGTAGGTAGCGATTTTTTTTAATAAGAAAAAACAAAAGTGCTTATCTGCTCATCAACTTTCGTTTCTGACTATCCCATTTGTTTTGTGAAAGAGGTACCTCAAAAAAAATTCTATATTCAAAAAATTCAAAATTCAAAATTCAAAATCATTTATTCAGTTTAGGCTACAAATAGCTCTTATGAACGTCATTATGCCATCGGTTCGTCTCGCCTCAATATTGATATCCCCTTGAGCGTCGATCGACCACCAGCTCATATACTCGTAATAAAACCTAAAGGTATCTTTATTTGGTAATGGTACAGTTTAACCGTCTCCATGGTCTAGTCGTTATATGGTTCGTTTTCCAGCGGGGGGTACATGTCTGTAGTCAGTAAGGTTGGTGGTAGGGCTTGTCGTCCGCCTAGCTAACTACCAGTCTTATTTAAATAAGGTGATGTGTCATCATCAATGTTTGTAGCATTGTTGTGTTCTGGCAACTAGAGATAAGATAGCCAGTGCCTCACTAGTTGAGGATTTCGGGTGAAATGCACTTCTTTTGCCTTTGAATGTAGTATTTAGAATTTTAGAATTTAGACTTTTTTCATCATTTAACAGTAAGGCCAATGAAGGCCAAGAAGGGCTTATCTGTAAGAAATAGTAAATGTACGATCTATAGTAGCGTCGCTTGAATGGCAGCCCTAAATAATACACCTGCACATTACAGATAAAGCATAGTGTGGTGTATGTAATGAAACACGATATCCGTATAGTGGCCTGCGCTAATAGCACTTACGGTAGACGATGGTAATATGTTAATCACCGACAAACAATAGTAGTGTGTGAATGATGAATTTCATTATCGATATAATAATACGTAGCTGTTTCATTGGTTGGAAAAATAATTTAAAAGTACGCCAGTTGCCAACTGTTACTATCAATGTCATTTCAGAAATAGATAAAAATATTTAATTGGTACAATACATCGCTTATATAAATTTAAACACAGGAACGTCATTGATTATGCACGTACCAATAGTGCTTTGGTCAAGTAGTTGGGATACCTGGTTGTTGTAACCAACATGCCATCAAATCAACAAAACAATCAAAATTTTATTGAATCCCGGATCCCGGAAATAATTTTACTTCTTAATATTCAATACTAACATAAAAATACATGAAGTTACAATGCAATTCCAACGTCGCATATATAAAAATATGTTTTTTTTTGAAAACTTAAATCTATCATCAAAAATAGTCTTAGTTAGTCCGGGACCTGGGATTTTTCTTGTCGGCAACTTCAGGTATTTTAGCCCCCTTCATCCCGATCACTGATAATAACAGACATGGTGAAAAACAGTAAATTAGAAAAACGTTTAATCATAGACGTAATCGTCACTTTGCATTTGTACCTGATGTAATTTTTGCAAAACCTAAATTATTTTTTTTTTTGTATTTTTGGTGTTGTGATTGTCCTTTTTTGTGTTTGTTTGTGATGGAAAGTGTCCTTTTATGATAGGGCATTTTCCAATATTTTTGACGCTGTAAGGGAGAAAAGAGCTTGACACTTGCTGAGTTTCTTGCCGGTATTTGTAGCCTAAACTGAATAAATGATTTTGAATTTTGAATTTTATTAACAAAAACTATTCCGTCCCGAACGAAGAAATTTCGTAACTCATTTCTGTGCCCCACCAAAAAAATGGTCTAAAAATCGTCTCAATATGGGGTCCTTCAAACGAGGTGGAGGAGGAGGAGCTCGATTGCGCAGTTAACGCGCCCGGTCTGCGAGTGCTGAGGTTCAGCAACTTTCGCAAAGTTCCGTCATCGGATAGGTTACCAAAAGTTTATAATCTCGAGCTCCTCCGTGCTTCGGAAGGTACGTAAAGCCGTTGGTTGGCTGCATTAGCAGTCGTTAACAACCACCAATCCGCACTGGGCCCGCGTGGTATTTTAGTAAAATTTATTGAAGCCTAAGGTCCGACTTTGTCCGTTTTTGGGAATTTTTGTACAGAATTCACTTAAAATCCACATAAAGACCGGCTGTCATCAATTTAGGTTGCTGATTCTTACATTACAGGCATCTTATAAGTAAGTGTTCCTAATAGAATCACTTAATTGAAAAATATAACAAAATTATAAAAATTTACTAGTTTCAGATTTATTCCTTTATATTCGCATAACTACCTACCTATCTGGATGCCAAATTTGAACTTTCTAGGTCACCTGGAACTGGGTTAGAGTTTTGATCTATCTATAGATCAGACAGTCATGTGAGTTAGTGATAAAAATGACGATTTTTGGACGTTAATATTTAAATAACCGTTTGAGTTGTGTTTATGAAATTTGAAGCACATATGTATCTTGCAAGTGTCAATATATGAGCCAAATTTGACATGTTTATGTGAAATAGTTTTTGAGTTATGAGGGGGTCAACAAAAGCGACTCCAAATGGTTCGTGTAATATTACACACGTGCTGCTCGCTAGTTCTGTTAGCTTAAACTTGGCTTGACACGTGTCTAGACAATCATTTTCTCATTGGTTGTCGAGACGATTCTCATCCGTTGCCGGGATAAAGTGGATTACAACCTCAAACGTTTCCGTTTCATATTTTTTCTTCATTAAACTATCAAGATCAAACAGCCACTCCAACCTTCATCCGAGCTTTGTGGAATAACGAAAACATCGCACCGTAAAACATGTAGCAAATTACTTTGAAAGTAATAACTCAACTGCTTTGTGCCACGTTGATTGTAGCACGTAAATGCAAATTTCACAGCACTTGTTAGTTCAAAAGCTTCGCGAACTGTTTATGGCAGATACGTTGTTTTACTGACGAGCTGTATAATAAACGACAGGATAATAATAATATGACGTGCAGGCTATTATGAAGCTCTAGTTACCTTCATAATAAATGAGAAGTTGAGCTACTTATATAACGCGAAATAAACCAAAAATGTGCATCTTGAGCTCTGTCGTGCTTCGGGAAGCATGTGAAGCCGTTGGTCACGGCTGCATTAGCAGTTGTTAAAAACCACCAATCCGCACCGGAATCATCATCATCATCATCATCATCAGCTCATTTTTATGTCCTCACTGCTGGAGCACGAGCCTTCCCTATGGATGGATAGGGAGAACGGGCCAAAAACCACCACGCGAGCCCAGTGCGGATTGGTGGTTATTAACGACTGCTAATGCAGCCGGGACCAACTTCTTTATGTGCCTTCCGAAGCACGGAGGAGCTCGAGATGATTAATTTTTTGGTCACCCATCCTATGACCGGCCTTTGCGAAAGTTGCTTAACTTCAGCACTCGCAGACCGGGCG
This sequence comes from Eudonia mercurella, assembly GCA_963082485.1. NCBI lineage: Eukaryota > Metazoa > Arthropoda > Insecta > Lepidoptera > Crambidae > Eudonia > Eudonia mercurella. The sequence continues at coordinate 8,555,421 of OY720046.1, forward strand.
CGTTAACCACTGCGCCATCGAGCTCCTCTCCTCCTCCGCACCGGATTGCGTGGATTTTATATCTATGGCCCGTTCTCTCTGTGGTGTATCTATGTTTAAGGAAGGCTTGTGCCCCGTGGGAACATACATATGAGCTGGTGATGATTAGAAAAATAATGTTTGTATGGGATATCGAAATGTAGAAAACCTCTTCAAAAAATGACTATAAGGGATTGCGCAGCAGACAGACTTATGTCGGCGTCAAAATAGATCGCTTCTAACTTCATTGACTTACGTACACCAGGTATTAAAGTGACAAAGAAGAAGAACTAAAGTCCGTCGTCTGTGCAGGGTCAACAACACGTCCTATATCCCCTAAACACCACTACACATTTACATGATACACTACATGCACACTCGCTTAGGCCCAAGACACCGTACTCGTAGAACAAGGGAACGCCGACTCGGTTCACACGCGCTCTATACAGGCATGTACCCATAGTAGAATAAAACAAGTAAGGTAACTCGGCCCCCGAGCGAGCGATAATCATCTAAACTTGTAGAGCTGTCGCTTTTAATTTGAATGAGGTATCTACATATAAAATAAGAACATACTTAGAAATATGAATTCATGGATTCCAGAGAACCCCCGATCTACCTAAACGTAGTTTGTCAACTGTACAACACAACAACTTACAATAGGTAAGTAGGTACGGTCAACAGCACATCAAGGTAAACACCTGCAGTTCGATATTAGTACTTATGCCCACAACATAAGAACGGTACAAAGTCCAAAGTGTTTAGTCTGACTGTACCTAATTAGTCCCTAGGTTTCGCGGTAGGGTGTACCGTGTGATCTAATAAATTAAACTTACAAATCCGTAGGTACTTTTATTAAGTACTTACATTTACCTTTCTAATCCACGAAATCTGGAGCAGAACTTAACTCTTTCGGTAAATAACTACCTAACACAAAATTATGTTATATTAAGTTAGGCAGGCGGTACTCACCGTTCTTGTTTGGTAAGTAAAGTAAAGAAAGAAAATTCTAGATTTGACAAGCTGCTATTTAGACATCCATAAATACTGCAATATCTCTTGTTTTTTTTGTAGCCATCGTTGGTTGACCTTGACTTACGTTTAACAAATTATAAACTACGAGCGGCAGCGGGCGCAGCGACGAAACACGCAGGCGAGCGCTGGCGCATCATTAGCATCAATAAACTTTGTGAGTGTGTGCGTGCGACGATGAGTACGGACGGGTTGGCTCGGCTGCGCTCACATACAAGCCGCGCTCGGTGCGTATGTATGAAGATACCATACTTGTTTTATTCTACAGTGCGATTCAAATAGGATGGCGGCTGTGAAGTATGCTGCGAGCGCCGGTGCGCGCAGGTACTGTCAAAACTCCCCGCCCTGTAATGTCCCGCTGACACCTTAAATTCGCTACTGCGACGCGACTTGTGACTAACTTCACATGGCGGCATCCTATTTGAATCGCACTGTACAGACATGATATACCTGAGCGCTTCTCCCCACCTTCATGACCCGGTCAACCCCAGCCGGGACGTAGCCCGTACTAGTGCGTGATGCCATTCCCTCTAAAAAACTCTGACGGTGTTTCGTTTCACACGGCTGGAACCTTTTAAGTTTCTTGCCACCTCCAAAAAAAGTCCAGTGCCGCATAATACAATCAGCAAACTAACAATTACGCTGAGTGGCAACCATTTGGTCGGCAAATATGTTAATTTTAATTGTATTTAATTAGTTTTATTCCAAGTTTAATAGGCTAGACCAAAAAACAACTTTTTTTCTTCTTTTTCTTCTTCAAACTCTCCTGAAATTAAAAAAAAATCCCTGACAAGTTACAAATCAAAATATACGTAATCAAAAATGTTGCCCCTTTCGAAATCGGCTCGAAATTTCTAAATAATTTTCAATGCACAAACATGCAATTGCCATGTGCATTGTACAAACTACCCTATGTAAAAATCCAGCAAAGTAATTATGGCACTGGTGTTCATTAAGGCTGACTAATTAAGTCGCTGCTGCTATGGACAATGTTGACATTGTGTGAGTATGTTGATTGCGCGCGTAATAGTCGTCACTTGCTCATGTTAGCCGTTTGCCGAGTACAGGTAATTAATGATTCTTTTGAACTGAAATTTCAGTTGTAAAGTCTCTCGTTCAAAACGTTTGTAATGCATTTGAAGCATTTTAACGTTTCGATGGCAGAGCGATGCGTTTTAACCGCCTCTGTGGTATAGTGGTTAAGATCTCCAGTGTAGACCCGGGATCTCTGGGTTCGATTCCCAGCGCGGGATACATATTTGTTTAGGTACTCGGTTCGGTTGGTGGTAGAGCTTGTTTGCCCGCCTGGCATGCTACCACCATCTTATCTAAATATGTCGCCATAACATCATTGTTTGTAGCATTGTTACGTACCGGCAGGTAGAGATAAGATAGCCAGTGCCTTGGTAATTGATGATTCCGTGTGAAGTGCGCTTCAACCCATTTTTACGTCACCTAATTGACATCTGACATGTTATGGTTTAGTTAAATAAGACTTTACAGCTAAAAACGGCTACTTTTAACTATAACGCCGTATTTAACTTAACCATATTATGTCAGATGTTCATTAGGTGACGTAAAAATGCTAAATTACTTCATTCAAATAGTTTGTTGAGCATAATTTGATTTTCTATCTCTAATTGTCTAATGTCTTTTTTTTTTCATTGTGCGGCGTAAACGCTCTTAAGGTGAAGGGTAAGGCACACTAGCGCCACCAATTGATAATTTGACAATTACTAACTGACCGGATCTTTTTTCAAACATTGCGTACTGTCCGACAACAGGAAAGCATCCATAGTATTTATTTAATAATTGTGCACTACTTTTTGTTGCGTGGTTTATTCACAAAACGGGCTATCGCATTTATTCACAAGCAATGGCCACTGTTGGTGTTAGCGAATGAATACAAAAACAAACCTAAACGTAGTGCACAATTATTAAATAATAGCTGTTTGCCTAGTGTCGGAAGGTCCGCAATGTTTGAAAAACAATCCAGTTTAGCAGTTACCAAATTAAATCCATTAGCGGCGCTAGTGTGCCTTACCCTTCGCCTTAAGCCTTATCATTACTTAACATTAGGTGAGATGAAGAAAGTGCTTATCCGTTAGATACCTGAAGGCTAGAATTCAATTGTTATGTCGAGCAAAATTTCGGATATTCTCGATGTGGGCTATGCAACGGGTTTTTGATTACCAACCCGCATTTGGCGCGCGCGGTGATCAAGCCATTACCCATTAATTGTTGTGATGAGTTGATTCTAATGATGAAGGCCTTTGCCCAGCAGTTGGCCGTATAGGCTAATTATTACTGATTAGTTTCCTTTTTAACCGACTTCAAAAAAGAAGGAGGTTATATGTTCGACGTGTACGTATATATTTTTGTTATGTATGTCCAGCGATTTCTCCGTCATTTGTGAAACGATTTTAAAAAATATTTTTTTATTTGAAAGAGCATACTTCCGAGGTGGTTGTCGGCGTGATAAATATTATTATGTATATCCATGCCAAATTATAGCTTTCTAGTACTAAGAGTCTATGGGCTAGGCTGGGAACGGACAGACAGATAGACAGACATGGCGAAACTATAAGGGTTCCTTGTTGACTACGGAACCCTAAAAACCGCATTTTTGAAAGGCACTTACATAACGTTTCTAATGCATCTAAAGTGTATATTTTATGATTGATAAAGTTCTTTTTTTTATTCAGAGAAAAGGGAGCGCTTGTCTTTTATTACCGATGGTTTGTGTGATCTTGTCCTTTATTACTGTTTACTTGACCTTTTATTACCTGACGGTAAATTTGACTGAAAAGGTTTGCGACACTTTTTCAGAATTGTAATTTGTTCGCAACAATATTTGCGTAGCATAAATAAGTAGGCATTTAGGGTAGATGCACCAGAGTTTGATAGAATCATAAGTCAACATTTGTTTCCTTTAAATTATTAAAAATAGAAGTCGTAGAAGTTACCAAAGTCGTTGACATAGCCCACAGGATTAGCAAGCTGAAGTGGCAGTGGGTCAGCCATATTAGCCGCAGAACCGATTACCGATGGAGTAAACGAGTTCTTGAGTGGAGACCGCGTATCGGCAAACGTAGTGTAGGACGCCCTCAGACTAGGTGGAGCGACGATCTTCGCAAGATGGCTGGCAAGAGCTGGATGAGAGTAGCCGCGGATCGTGCTCAGTGGCGTGCACTTGGAGAAGCCTATGTCCAGCAGTGGACGTGTGTAGGCTGCTGATGATGATGATGATGAACTGATTTTTGAATTTAGCAACAATTGAACACAGACCATTTGCTTCCTAGCAGTAAAATTTTAATGATATTTTTAGTTAATTTTGGCAACAAAAAGCAAGTGTCAATCACTGGTCGACCACCGGGCTCAGACCCAGAGGACCTGGGTTCGATTCCCAATGAGGGGTACGTTTGTGTACTCGGTTTGGTTGGTAGTAGGGCTTGTTTGTCCGTCTAGCTAGCTGCCACCATCTTATCTAAAAGTAAGTAGCATTATTGTGTTCCGGCAACTAGAGAAAAGATAGCCAGTACTTGAGGATTCCGGGTGAAGCGCGCTTCCACCATTATCATTACTTAACCTTATCATCACTTAACATCAGGTGTGATGAAGGTACTGTGCTTACCCGAAACTGATTCCACAAATATTTTATACTAGCTCTGCCCCGCGGTTTCACCCGCGTAAATATTTTCCCGTTTTTGCAACGTTTTTCATTGCTGCTCCACTCCTATTAGTCATAGCGTGGCCTAATGACGTTCATAAGAGCTATTTGTAGCCTAAACTGAATAAATGATTTTGAATTTTGAATTTGAAAAGCGTGATGTGAATATTGCTTATAGCTTTCCTCAATAAATGGACTATTCGACACAAAAATAAATTTTAAATTCGAACCAGTAGTTCCTGAGATTAGCGCGTTCAAACAAACTCTCCAGCTTTATAATTATAGTATTTTATATAAATTTTCTCCTAACTTTTCTTTTTTATTATAGCGCAAATAAATTGCTGCTATTAATTGAGCATGTCACCTTAATTGAATCAGCCTTCAACAAGGTTCGGTATGTATTTGATGTGATTTACAAGTACAAAAGGTACTTCCACGCATCTATTTAGTCTATGGGTTCTTCACTAAACAATATTCGTATGAAGGTATACACGCCCGCACACAGATTACCACAAACTGTTAAATTTCCTCAACAGACTTTGAACTTTATTCCAATGGCGTAAGGTTGAATATTATTGGAGAAATTCGACAGTTTTGGATAGGTTGATTTGTAGGCCGTACTTTAAACAGTACCCACTCGTCGAATGTGTGCATGTGACAGGTTGTTACCCTTCGCTCAATTCGTCCAATTGTTTAGGCTAATTCATGATAACATCCCTCCATTTGGTGTATTAATTAGAATTAATTGAGATATTAAAAATTATGTGTGTACCTATTTATCAGCGGCCTCGGTGCCCTAGTGGCAGAGCGCTGGGCAGAGACCCGAAGGTCCCGGGTTCAATTCCCAGGTCAGGCAAAATGTATTTCAGATTTTTCGATGCTAGCCCTGGTTTGTGATTACCAACTCGCATTTGGCAAGCGTGGTGATTAACTCCTCAGATCCAAACCGGGCGTTTTCAATTATTTTTTTAATTAAAATTTTTTTTTAGCCATTTTGCGAATTACGTCATTGGCGCAGGTGCTGTCGTTTGTTTTGTTCGTGATTTGACAGAGCCATTACCCATCCATTGTAGCGATGACTTGATTTCAATGATGGAGGCCTTTGCCCAGCAGTGGGACAGTTATAGGCTGTTAACTTTTACTACTTATCAGCATTACGTTCAGAACCGACAAGCATTATTAAAATTTTGCTCAAGACACTCCAAAACAAAATGCTAAAATATCAGACTGTTACAAACTATTTCTTTACCTAGGTATTTATATTTTTGATATTTTATATTTATATTTTATTTTTATATTTTAATTTAGTTGCTCTCCGTAAATGTATTTATGTGTTATGTAGTGAATAAATAAATGTCTGTCTATATACTCGGTTTTGGTACCGACAAGAGCAGATGATGGCAGATGGAGAGTAAGAAAGAACAAGGAGTTGAAGGAGCTGGTGACTATCCCCAATATATTGGGTGCTACTAAGGCACACAGACTTCGGTGGGGGAGGATCGGGCGATAAAGCCTGCTTACTTGGGGGCGAACAGTTGGACGCCCCTAGTACCGCTGGATGGACGAACTCGAAGGACCGACATGAGCTACTAGAAACCAGCGACTGGCAAGAGATCGCGCCAAACAGGGAGCAGTGACGTAACCTTATGTCGAAGGTCAAGATACACTTCGGGTCGCTGAGCCATCGGAGTAAAGTAAGTAAGTCTATATACTCGTCATGAGTATACCTTTTTTGGGTTCCCTGCATGAAGTCAAAAATTGCGACATATATTGTCACGACAGCCAAAATGGTACGTCGAACGGTCATCAAACCGATGGTACGCCACATCGAATGTCGCGACATCCAATCATCATCCTCATCAGCTCATTTTTATGTCCCCGCTGCTGGGGCATAAGTCTTCCCTGTGGATGGATGGGAAGAACGAGCCATGTACCACCACGCGGGCCCAGTGCGGATTGGTGGTTGTTAACGACTGCTAATGCAGCCGGGACCAACGGCTTTACATGCCTTCCGAAGCTCGGAGGAGCTCAAGATGAAAAATTTTTGGTCACCCATCCGATGACCGGCCTTTGCAAAACCTCAGCACTCGCAGACCGGGCGCGTTATCCACTACGGTATCGACATCCAATGTCTCTATCTAACCATTACTGCATTGTTTGTCCGCATGGCTAGCAACCACCATCTTATCTAAATGTGTCGATATAACATCAATGTTTTTAGCATTGTTTTGTTCCGGCAGCTAGAGATAAGATAGCCAGTGCCTCACAGTTGAGGATCCCGGGTAAAGTGCGCTTCCGCCAATTGGCCTTATCATCAATTAACATCAGGTGAGATCAAGGCACTGTGCTTACCCATAAATAAAAAAAAAAAAACAAAAAAAAATCGACTGGTTTTTCTTCTTTTTTCATTTATGTCATGTTTTGTTCAACACAATTCCGCCAATGTCACGTAGATAGCCAATACACGGAGTGATTCGTTTGAGCTGAATTGTAATTTTTCGTTTTTAAGCAAAACCAAGAACAAGGACAACATAACACAGCGAATGTCTTGACATCCAAAGGTTGTGAAATCGTAACGTTATCATAACGTCGTAAAAAAAATCCTAGCGCGGACGCAAAACTGCGAGTTTCAAGTTTCTTTATGATAGCGAGCGAGCGGCGCGTGGCAGTGGTGTGACAACGGCGCACGACTACGAATATGCACGCACACTAATATCTGTACAGAGTAGGCTGGTGATTTAATTAGAGCAATGTTTACTTTCGTAAAATCATAGGCGTTAGTGTAAAAAATAATAAAAGTCTTAATATTTTCATATTCATATTTTTTATTAAAAAATAAGACAACAGTGGCCTGCGGAATATCAATATAAACATTTTGATGACGGATCATTGTTTCATTTGTGGTATATTTAAAAAGTTTCTGAAGAAATAAGTTTTTAGATATCATTACTTTTACGTATTGTTTATGCAGTTTCTGGGTATCTCTTTCAAATTCCAAGACAACCATGGCCTTGTGAAAGGATCAAGCTAACCTACACTAGTCCTTTTAATGTATATGACCTATTCAGCGCCTAGCACCAGTGACTTAAAAACACGTAAATTTTCGAAATTCCGAAAATAATTCCTTTAAGAATTAAATAAAAGTATGGATGTCAATATGACTTTGTAGGGATTTAATAAAGCCTTTTGTTAACGTCAATAATAAACCATGGCATTGTACACCTTCATGAAGAAGAAACCGTAAGAAACTTGGCGAAGGCTATTTCCCTCACCAGTTTTGTGTTACAATACCAGATCATCATCAGCTTATTTTATGTCTGCACTGCTGAGGCACGAGCCTTCTCTAGGGCCCAGTGCGGATTGGTGGTTGTTAACGACTGCTAATGCAGCCAGCAATATTTGGTCACTGCCATCGAGCTCCTCAAAAATCTTAATGTAGGTACGTAGCTCTAGTAACAGGGTTTATAAATGAAACAAAAAGCTTGGCACATTAAATTCAAAAGTTGTAATTTATTCTTAGATTTATTTAAAATGACATATAATTACATTTTCCTCCTCACATTAAGTTATCATACACAATTTATTTACATGCAATACATTATTGTACTCGATTGGTATACTTTTCTTTTATAATTAACTGTTACCAATGACAAATTTACAAAACAATATTACTGTTACAGACAGAGACAGAACTGTTGGTAGGTAAATATATAAATTTAATAATTTGGATTACCAAAAGTCAGGTATGTTGATGATAATAGTGACGATAAAATACAAAATTGAAGTATTGCCAACGATGATCATTTTGTATGGAATCCAATGGATATTTTTTATTAGTATCATAATTCCTCGTCTGTTAATAACATATAACAATGAACAATGGTTAAATCAATTGTTACATACCATATGGCGTTTTGACAAACTAGGCGATAAGGATCTATAAAATGTAGCAACCAGTTCAACTTCAGAAACCATGGGATTTAGATATATTCAAAAATTTAAATTAGGTTTCTTTCCGAGTAGCTTCACCGGTGGTTTAAAATCAGTGTAACACCTGAAGTACCATCACTTTCACAGTATTTCCCGGAAAACCCTGCACTTTTAACAGATGTCGCTACAGTAAAAACTGATCACCTTACTGATACTGAGATACATTTCAGATCTGTTGGTTTTGAGGGACGTTATGACGCATCATCCTTTGTTAAAATCAGACTACGCGTCGACACACAATGAAAGTTTGAGCGTGATTAAAACCAAACTATTGCAATTAGCACGTTTAAGTGCAACCGCGCGTTCCCATTCATTATGAAAAAGTTGGTGCTCTAAGTCAAATAAGAACACCCGCATTGTCATTATGCTAGCGTTTGAGTGACGCACTTTTATTGTGAATAAGGCCTTATATTTTGTTAACGATACTTATGAAAGTAACAAATTGTTTAATATTTTTTTAACGATGTTTAATTAATTACAAGTAAAGTTACTATATGTGATATATACTAAGACTTGCAGTCAGTTTGCGAGCAAACGCGTGACGCATTTTCATTGTATATAAGGACTAATATTTTGTTGAACAATACTCATAAAAGTAACAGGTGGTATAAGACTTTCTTAAATGATCTGTTAAGTAACTATGTATATCTATCGCTCATCGATTCGCTCACAGTCATAAATTTGCACACGTGACACACTTTCATTGTGTATGAACCTTTATATTTTTCTGAACGATACAATAGTGAGTAACAGTTTGTAAAAGTTTTTGAACGGCATTATTTTAATAATCTTAATTAACAAAGTAGAATAATTAATAATATTAACACAATTTTAAACAACACACGAAACACAATTAAAAACGAATATTTTAACAAAACACAAATTTCTAATTAACTGAAGCAAAACTCACAATGTCTGTCTGTACCCAGAGTTGAAGTTTTAATATCTGCAAATACCGTATTTAGTATATAACAACGTTTCAATATATTATTCACACCAAGACTAGCGTGTTAGCTGTTATCCAAATTCTTGGTACATGTTGAAAAGTAAAATTTTCAGAGTTGTAATAATTAGTAACGTTTGTATGAGTGTATGTATTTGTTGGGTGAACGCTTGGGAATTGTTGCCGTGTTGCATCGCAGCTGGAGTTTCACCTGCAACAAATATAATATATTATCTTTCTTAACATAGTTTCTCAACGATATAAGTTACCTACATAAGTAAGAGTTAATATAATGACTACGTTAGGGTTAGTTTGAAAGCACCAGTCTCAGAAAGACTGAGAGGAACCCGACCGTCTTGGTATGAACATGACATAAGATCACAAAAACACAAATGTTGAAAAACTCGTAGAATATTTTCAACAATTGTGTTTTTGTAATTTGTTTGCAACAAAATTTGCGTTAAAATTTATTTGAACATTTATGACATAAGATAATCACCATGTTATAAGAAAGGTAATAAACATGAAAAATGAAAGATATGTGGAAATGGCAGACTGAAGAAAAATGGATAGTTTGTAAAAGAGAAATAGCATGACTAAGAACAGAGTATAGATAGACAGATAGATAATACTTTTATTGCAACACTATAAAACAAAACATGAACAAAAAAAATTTACAAAGTTACAATTTGGCGGTCTCATTGCTTTCAAAGTACATTTGAGATAACAGTCGTCTATTATCTCTCCTCTTCGAGGAGAGTGGAAAGAAATACATATTACCCAAAATAGCGTAGTCGTAGAAAAAAGTCGTCATGAAACCAATCTTGGTTCTATGTCGACTCTTGATAACCCTAGTTTCGAGTCGACGCCCGACAACCCTAGTTTTATGTTGACGCTTGACAAACAATCTCATTTATGACAACACGTTAAAGCTTATTACTACATTCACAGAGAGGGTTGCACTCATTAAACTAAGTACTTGAGTGTTTTCGAAATGTCACACAATGTAGTGAGGATGTAGTTTAAAGTATCTACGTAATAAGCTATTCGCAAAGATGATCTGGCGTTTTCTAAACGTTTTAGATCACAAATTTTATAGTAGATCTCTTTTACTTTAATAATAACTAGCTGACCCGGCGGACTTCGTACCGCTTTGACAGTTTCCATCAATGGTTTCCATGACAACAAAACAAACAAATCATTTTGTATTGGAAAATTAAATTGTCGTTTTTAGTATTTTATTTTATTTTTACTCTATTGCGTTCAGTAATATAGACTTTGTTACTCAACGCTATGTAGCATTCCAAAGGTGAAAGAATTTTTTAAATCGGTCCAGTAGTTTTTGAGTTTATTCGTTGCAAACACATACATAAATACAAAAATACAAATGTTTCCTCTTTATAATATTAGTATAGATTTACCGTTTCTGTGGTCTATGGCTCCACCAGCCTCACACTTATAGTTCAATTTCGAATACCACACTATAAATAATTTTTACTCGGCTTGGTTAGTAGGTAAGTAAGGCTTGTTCTAATACTGCCTGAAAAGATAACTAAACTAAATCTACTAATCGATTCTGTGTGTCGCTTTAGGGCTGCCAATACATAATAAATAGCGTCTTGGTTGGTTTCAATAATAGTACGTTCGAAAAAGAATAACCCGGTGAGCCCTGCCATGCCCCACTACAACCTGGTGCAGACCCAAACTTTAACCACGGTTCACCGCCCGAACCGACCCACTGTGCCAATCAACTACTATTATTACTATTAGAAGTCCGTATGTTTTGCCTCATTTGCATATTGGATAGCTTATCATCTTTTCTAACATGTCGCCATAACTAATATTGTTAATATGAATGTGTTGTAAAATTTTGGGTAAGATGAAGAATTAACATGAAAATCTTAACCACTGAAAAACTGGCTATCATATATTTGTTAGTGCAATGCAAATGCAACAATGCGACTAACATTGTTATTATGGTTACAAACTGAGAAAAGATGGCGATACCTAGCCAAGAGGACTTTAAAAAGACCTATCACAAACAATTTTTAAACGAACACTCAAGCTCGTAGTCCTTCAAGCTTTTATAACAGTATAATTATCTACACAAAGCAACAAAAAGCAAACACTACTCTTCAAATTTTATGAGTCCTTCAGAAAGCACGAAATGGTTGGTGAAATTACTGTTCGCCCGAAATAACAGCCGATTAGTAATATTTTTAGGGGAATCGATACCCGTAATGATGGTTCTTAGTATTTTATGAGTATTGTAAGTGTTTCTCGTTAAATACAAGGTTGTTTTATAGATTTGGAGATTGTTTTGTATGAAACAGGATTCATGTTCGTTTGACAACAAACGTTTCATGACTGGGTTTAGGGTTTCAAAGTTTTAATTATTTAGGTTACAAAATGTCACTTGGGTAACGAACAGGAAGCCCATATACAGAGAAAAACCGGCAGGGTTTCTTGCCAAGTAGCAAGGGCATTTTCTTACATGAATGGGATTCAAAAAGTTTTGACAAAAAAGTTTAGACAAGATATAGTACAGCAGTGGAACATAGACTAATGGTGATGGTAATGATGTTCGCGTAAAATTTTGTAGACAATGAAAAGGGCAAAACAAAGAACAGCTTATGAACATTATAAAGAAGTCGACGTCTTGCATTATAAAGAAGTTAAAGAGTTAGATTAGGATAGAGATAAATGAAAAAGGCTTTACCAAAAAGATCGTGACTCTTAAGTTTAAAAAGAATAATTTCCTGGTTGGAGCATATGCCCAGAATTCGACAGGATGGCGATCACGTAACTTGCAGCCAAGCAGCATAGTTTTGCATTGCTGTGTTCCGATTGAAAAGGTATTTGATCCAGTGAAACTACATGCCATAGAAGCAAAAAAACTAAAACTCCAGGATCGGCAAAGCGCGTGAGGTACCCTTGCCCTTGTCGTCGCATGCCACGGGCTGCGTCGGCCACTTTCCAACTTTTACCGGCTCAGTATAATATAAGATACACTTACTTTGTACAACATGCACAGTGACAGATGCTGCTTTAGCATTCGCCGGCACGCACGTGTAGTTGCCAGCGTGCTTCGGCTCAGCCTTCCCGATGACCAGCTCGCTGGTTTGCCTGCCGTTGTGGACGTTGACACCATCTGCAAGGAACATGAATCTTATTACGATGTCAATATAGTATAATTTGAAGGTGTTGATAGAGGTATTTTAACCTTTCAAACACCTAATAAAAAGCACCTGTGCCGATGACGTAATTCGCAAGATGGCGATTTAGCAAAAAAAATATTTGACATTGAAAAATAAAATTGAAAACGCACAGAGAATAATGTTGTTGGGTGTTAGAGTGTAGCAAATTTATCCTAGTTTGTTTATGGCTAAACTTCTTCTTACAAAAGTAGGCTCTAAATAAACTTTTTTAAAATTATAATGTCGAGTGGCGACCCCGAGCGTATGTGCTCGGTTGGTGTTTGACGGAATTTCCGCCGCGAGCATATATGCTCGGTTAGTGCTTGACTGGTAGATCAGACATGATTAGCCAAAGATATGTAATTTGACTAGTTTAGATATGTTATTTGACTAGTTTAGATATCGCCCAGTGTGACTTGATTTAATCGTCAGTAGCGTAAATACAAACATAAATGTAAACTTTGCTTAAGTTGAAGTTAAAGATTGACATGTTGTTTTTGTGAGGAAAATTAAAAGGTATAAATTTTTTGTGTAAAATATGTTTCCTTTTGTTTTATATGCGTTTATATACCATTCATCCGATTGCGAAGAAAGTTTCTGAGCTTTCTGAGTTGGCAGAACCATTACGGGATATAGGAGTTCACGAGGAATAAGTCACAAGCTTATTGAGTTGTTTATAAAAAAGCAGTATGATGTGATGATATTTTCATATATTAAGTGAAATATACTAATACGATATGATTCAATTCTGAAGCTGACACCACTTGTACTAAAACTACTAAAAAACAATATGATGTGATGACACATTTTCAAAAGGTTAATAAATACGAGTATACGGTATGATTTAATTATAAAGCTATTACATATTATACCTACATTCGCAAGATAGGTATTCGTATACATTGACGATCTATTACTATTAGGTAATAAAAATAAATTCACCATTATTCGTAATTAAAGGACTTATGAAAATGAAATGTTTATTTTCTTAACAATCCATTTTATCTTTGAATAGGTTTCCTAGCTTCCATTCTTAGCTAAGATTTTTTCTATCAACAATGTTCTTGTTTCTCCCACTCTGTGAAATGGAACAATAACTAAGGAAAGCGTTGGCACTACTGGCTGTTCTTTTAAATTAGGTCACCACTGTGTTTACACTAAGCTTTTAAATAAATGTCTGTTCTGTGGGAATCGGAAATAACTGAGATGATTTTAAAATTGATCTGGTTAAGTCTTTTCTGTCTTTTCGATAATTGTGTTACAAACCGGAGTTGGAGGAACTATTTCAACTATTTAATTAATTGATCAAAAATGATGATGATGATGATGATGAACACCACTAAAATAGTGATTAACTTATAAATGACTAATATAATGACTAATAAGCCCAGCAATAGATCTTTCGATATGAGGAGAATGGGCTATTACCCACCACGCTCTGGATCATAAATAACACCCCTGTAAGTTATTTTTTTTGCACAAGTTCTACTAACAGGTAAGTGTTCGAGTATTAGCTAATGCTTCTTTTTATTTTCGGTTAGCCAACTTCATTTTATTAATTTACATCAAAAACACCTAGGTGGCCGAGTGGCAAAGTGGCCGATACCCCAAGAACCCTGGTTCCATTCCCAGGTCGGGCAAAATGTGTTTTATATTGTTTTATACATAGCCGGGGTGTGCGATCACTAACTCGTATTTGGCAAGCGTGGAGATTAAGCAATCACCCATCAATTAGAGTAATGACTTGATTTCAATAATGGAGGCCTTTGCCCAGCAGTGGGACAGTCAAAAGCTATTTTCTTATACCTACCAAATATTTTAATAAAAATTTATTAATTAAATGTTGAATGTAAGCCACGTTTCAATTATGAAACGCACTAGGTACTAACAGAAACTCAATTAATTACTCATAGGCATCAGATGAAATCGAGGAATGTATGTGGATTTCGTACATTTATGAATGCTTAATTTCACATAGTTTGTTTTTTTATTTCAATAAATTGATTTAAATCAATAAGGATTTTCAGTCGGAGAGAGCATTTACATTGGCAGGGTTTTTTCTACGTCTAGCTATAGCTATCTTTTGCGGATGATGTCTCAGTTATTCTATCCTGCGCAAATACTGACTCATTAACTAAAAAGTTAGACTCACTATTAGATTTTATAACAGGCTGGCTTAATCTAAATAATTTACAACTCAATTTAAATAAAACGAAACTAATCCAATTTAAACCGTACCAAAAAACTGCTTTGGAAATTAATTATACATACAAAACACAAAACCTGAAAACCGTTAGTTCAACCACTATGTTAGGCATTGAGATAGATTCGCATATCACCTGGAAACCTCAAATCGAGAGATTGTCAAGCAGATTGTCTTCTTTTTGTTTATGCCCTTGGTCGCTTAAAGCGGGTTACAAACATAAAAACAGCTCTCTCAGCATATTACGCCTACGTCCACTCGCGCCTGTCCTATGGAATCAAGTATGCCCCATAGTAATGGGGCAACTGCACTAATATCAAGGAAATATTTGTTCTCCAAAAGAAGTGTGTTAGAATAATCGCTAACATAAAACAAACAGATTCTTGTAGACCTCATTTTATAAAACTTAAAATACTAACTTTATCTTGTCTGTATATATTCGAAGCCTGTAAATTCATCAAAAAGAATAAAAACCTGTACTCTCCCATAAAAATTATCAGACGTAATAATAGATACGAAAATAAACTTAAATTACCTTTTTCAAAACTAAAATTATACTCCCACTCAATGTTGATAAAAATATAAAAAAATAAAAAAAAAAATAATGAAAAATTAACAACTTTTGAGAAAAATCTAAAACAGTTCTTAATTACTAAGAGTTACTACAGCATTACAGAATTTTTAAATGATAATACTGATATTTAAAACTTATACTATTGAAATTTGATACTAATAAAATAAATACTGATATTGTTAAACAGTAATTTATCTCAGGAAGAATAAATGTTTAATAATATAATTATTAACATAGGAATTAAAATGCAATAAATTGTAATAATGTAAAAATTTAATAGTCGTTTGTATTACCTATATTGTTATGTAAATTGCTATGCCCTCACGGGGCGCTACATTGTATATAATACCCTATGTACGAATAGGCATGATGACAGTAATTAAAAACTACTAAAATACTATATTTATTGAATAAAACTTGAAGCTTGGAATATAAAATGCGCATTGTTTTTTTTATTATAAGTGTGATTAATATTTATTTTTATAAAATAAAACTACAAAATAAGGCAATCCGCCATGATATCTTGAACACCAATCAGAGCGCATGACGTCACGCTTGAGTAAACGCATATGCAACACGCACGAACATCTTGTGTTTTTATTATTTTTGTTTAAATACCGAGTACTATTTGAGTGTGAATATTATTAATTCGAATATAAAATAACACGAATCATGGATCAAGGATTTACTAAGGCAAACAGCGCTAATTTGCCTAGAATCGACATAATAATGCTGGGAGAGTTTTTGTCATCAAATAAAGACTTTTGTTCAGCAGAATTTAGAAATGTTAAAACTTCTATGTAAGTATATTAATAATAATTAAAATAATTCCCTAAAATATACTTTTGACGATGTATTTCTTATCAAGTTATTTTTAAGGTTATGTTATTGAAATCTATTTTTATAATGCTTTTACCCTTTATTTATAAATTGATATCATTAGGTAACTGAAATATGAATAAAATACGTAATACATATCAAAGCAATGAGAGATGAAACCTAACGTCGAAATAGATTGTTTATATTTTTACATTTAGACCTCGTACAAAATATTATTACCAAATACTATATACTAGAATCTACAAAAGTATGTAAAAACTTACGTCAAAGTGATCTTCACAAAAATAAAGGTGAGCACTGGGCAATATTCCTTTTGAATCTCGCCTTGCAAGTTTAAGCCACTTGTTTCGTATTGTTTTATTTTGAGGAACGAACACAAATAGCTTATTAGGAGTTTTTATGGATGTATTCTCACACTAGGGGAACCCACACCACCTATACACTTTCGAATTCATATTTAATAACACAAAATAACTAAATTCTTGCACGAGCGCAGCGCGTTTACGTTTTGATTACTCAAACGTGACGTCACAAGCGACGCCATGACACTAACAAGCGTTTTAGGGCGAAATTTAAATTATTATTTTAAAATTGCATTTTTTTCCTACTAAACTTTTAATTTCTGCAGAAATATCTTATTCATTGTAAATAGTATATATTTCTGGACATTATAGGTCCATTTTTCAATTATTGTCATCATGCCTATTATATAAGGTACTATGTACTTAATGTTAGCTTGCAATAAAGAAATTGAATTGAATTGAATTGAATTGAATTGAATTGAATTGACATATGAAAGTATCTCGCCAAATTGCTACTATAGCATTTTGGTATTCCCAAAGTAAGAGATAACAAAGCTAGTTCCTTAGTAGATGAGGAATCAGGGAGAAGTGCGGTATCACTGCTGTGTCGAAATAAAATAATATATTTATGTTGTTAAAGATTAGGAACAGCCATCATCAGCCTATAAATGTCCCACTTCTGGGCCCAGGCCTTATTATTACCATTACCAACTCATTGGGTGTTTGACCCACCCATCTTGCTGGTCTAATGCGGCTTGGAGAGTTTTGACGATTGCTATCTTACAACATCAACCGAGACTAACGGTTTAACGTACCTTTAATATTATTTTGAGTCACCCATCCAGGGACGTCATTTTGAAATCTGCTGACCTTGGAAGAAAGCAAAACAAACGTGCGCCAAGGCTATTCTCAATAACTTCGAACTGTGATCAAAATCTGATGATAATGTCAGAACGATGATCTTTATAATTTTAACTGAGCCGATAAACAAGTATTCAGCCTACCCGCCCGATGGAATTCGGCCGCTTCTGTTCACGCTCGTCTTACTAACGCATATTTTCAGAAGCTTTAGCTCTTATGTCTCTATACTCTAATATCAGTTCTATGGTAACATCACAATGCAAAACAATGTTCTTTGCTACCAGAAATAGGTATAAAATATGGTCGTCATTTAGTCGGGTTTTGGCATTCTGAATGCTGGATTTTTCAGGCAAAACCCACACTCAGGAAAAAATGGCAGCACGAATGTCACTTATTTTTTCTGAAATAGACGCACCAGAAGTTTCACAGAATAGTCGAGAGCCGAGTGCGACGCGTTAGTGACTTTTTGCAAAGTTGCCACGTCAGCGTGACTCAACCGGCATGCTTTCCTTCCTGTTACAGTTCGAGATGCACAAAAGCAGTGGAAAATATGGCGCAAAAAGCTTCTGTAGCCTTGTAACGTGCTAACGGAGTTAAGAGACGTGTGGAATGTTCTCTTGCTTATGTTACAGATCATATTGAAAAAAAAATGAAATTGAAATATTCAGTCCATATTAATTTTACTGACATTTACTATTCGGTCGGTCGGTAACAGAGTGGTGGCCAAGAAATGCTTATCAATCAGATCGTAGGTAGACCTACAGTTCAGTGGTCGGACGACTTAGTCCGGGTGGCGAGCAGGGGATGGATGAGAAACCGCTTTTATTAATAAGGGTTTGCATAGTTAAATGATGATTTATTTATATACGAAACATTTAAAAAACTATGTAGCTAAGTTAAACCAAGCTATTAATAATAAAATTAGGTCGGATTGTATAAAGGAAATCAAAATGTTTCATAAATGAACTTACTTAGGTCGTAGTTGATCATTCTGTTCTCGAAGTACCAGAACACGTAGGAAGGTGGTTCCGTGGATCTCTTCACGACACACACCAGCCTGAGCATGGAACCTTCGTGGATGATCTTCTCTGATTCACCTACGATCTCAGCATACGCCGCTACAAGTGAAGAAATACAAAATTAACATTGTGATCTTTTGATATTGGTAAAAACATTATGGTCGGACTCGGATGTCGTAGTTTGACATTGAATTATGCTCCCTTTGGCTAAGAAGATAAGAACGTTTTCGGCCATTTCTCATATAAAAATATATTTCAAACAAGTTTTTAATAACAAGATTGACTTCATAGGTGATGACGTTAATTATAAAAAGTGGGAATTTTGGATATAAAAATACTGTTAGAAATCAAAGAATATTTCAAATGGGTTTTTAATGTTTTACGTCGCTGTTAAACCAAAATCTGCTAAGTATTCGAAAGTTTTGAAATTTTTAAGTTCTCATAATTTTAAATAATTTACAAACCTTCATTATAATAAACTAGAATGTCCTTAATTGATTGGACGACGAACCAGCCCACTTTTAAATTTTTTCAAGGCACATTGCCTTTACTTGTAGAATCTTACAATATCTCAAAGTGCTCGTTGCAAGCACAACTTACAATTAACTATGCTAAAGCTTAGCATACAGCTGTGTGTTTAAACATGACGCAAAAAAATCATTATGGTACATAGTAAGTTTATACGCACCTACAAGGACTAGTTTGAAGAATATACTGGTGGGTGGATGTGTTGGCACCTGACACTCGTAATAGCCAGCGTCGGCCGACGTCGCGAACCTTATATGCAACGCCCAGTCCTGTTGACAACATTGAACATGTAAATATAAGGCGTGAAAATTACGAAAGTTTAAGTACAGAACAACCTTCATAAAGATCGATGTAAATAAGTGCTTATGTCTATTTTCTATTAAAATAACGAAAACGTGCAGGTGAGCCACCTCAGAGGTGGTCACCACCGCCCATAGACATTTTCAGCATTCAGGGATTTGTATATGCGTTACCGACTTTAAGAGGTCTTTTCACACGCTTCTTGAAGAACCACAGTGCACACAAAAAGTAGAAACGTTTTTCGTGCAAGTTAGAAACGCCAAATTAACATTAACAATTAGTAGTACCTACCAAAAAAGTACTTTGAACGTCTTTGTGAATTTCGTAACATTTCAAGACAATTTTTATGGGTTACTTCCTAACGCATTATTGACAACCCTGTAACGAATCTGTGGGTATTATTATGAGTCGGGTCGACAAAGCCTTTTAGAAGCAAAACAAATTTATTTGATTCTAAAAATAAATTTATACTTAGGTATTTTGGTACAGATGTTTTCATCAGTTTTTACTCGATAGAGGAGCTCGATGGCGCAGTGGTTAACGCGCTCGGTCTGCGAGTGCTGAGGTTAAGCAACTTTCGCAAAGGCCGGTCATCGGATGGGTGACCAAAAATTTATCATCTCGAGCTCCTCCGTGCTTCGGAAGGCACGTAAAGCCGTTGGTCCCGGCTGCATTAGCAGTCGTTAACAACCACCAATCCGCACTGGGCCCGCGTGGTGGTTCATGGCCCGTTCTCCCTATCCATCCATAGGGAAGGCTCGTGCCCCAGCAGTGGAGACATAAATGAGCTGATGATGATGATGATGATGAAAAACTTTATTTTCTAAACAGGTTTTAGCTTTAGACTTAAAATCCGCATTCACGCTTCAGTTAATTCACATCGACAGTACTTAGGAGATAGTCTAGTAAAAAGTCAACAGTAAAAAGCATTGCTTTCAAACAGGCTCAGCCTAAAAGGACTCTTTTTAAACATTTCACAGCAGCTCTGTACCCTTTCATTTTACGTCTCGTGTCTATTCGAAATTTTAGAGGTGAGAATAAAAGATACCTTCGCTGTTTTAGGTTCTTGTTCCGAATCTGTCTATGCGGTCATGGCTTAATTTTTATAAAAGGGGAATACTATTTTCACAGTCTAAATTAAAATTCTTTCTCATCTATGTAAAACTGCAAACATATTTTGAGTTCGATTCGCAATCGTTGATGACGTCATTGTTGACATTGAGTAAGGCTTGTTTGAGGAGCTCGGTGGCGCTGTGGTTAACGCGCCCGGTCTACGAGTGCTGAGGATAAGCAAAGCAAATTTATTATCTCGAGCTCCTCCGTGCTTCGGAAGGCACGTAAAGCCGTTGTTTCCGGCTGCATTAGCAATCGTTAACAACCACCAATCCGCATTGGGCCTGCGTGGTGGTTCATGGTCCATTCTCTCTATCCATCCATAGGGATGGCTCGTGCCCTAACAGTGGGGACATAAAATGAGCTGATGATGATGATGAAGGCTTACAAAGTAAGATAAATTCGGCCGAAGTCGGACACAATGGCTTAAATTGGTTGTTCATCTGACTCAGTATGTAACAAAATGCGGGATTGAGTTCCGCTCGTAGAGTTTTTTTCAACACTTTTTCCATAAAACCTTTTTCTAGCATCTTTGTATATTAGGATGTTAAACGAATAAACAACAAAATATAGTAAAGAGGTTATTTATGATACAGATTTATTACACCAATCAACAAAAGTTGCGATTCAGTTGCTGCTATTTTCAGAATAAAAACATAAACAGAAACGGCAATGACAAAAGCTTAAAAGCCACAGAACTGCCATGCTGATTCTGTCGAACAATAAAATTCGTAAACACCATTAATTGCGTGACAATCCACTGTCATTCATCATAATTCCACCTGTCCCACAATGATTGTCTAACATCACAACTCCCCTTAAATGACAGAACGCTCACCTACTACTTAACTTAATTAAAGTGTCCCGTAGGGTTCATAATCCAGAAATAGAATTGAGTCCCAAGCCCAAGCTTGCAAAATTTTTATTAGCCGCTACAATTTCCACGAACGACCAACCAAATGATACCAATAACACTTCATATTTATATGAAAACTCCGAACAATGCTATTCAATCCAAACAATCCGAAAATTCGATTGCCCTCACCACAGAACTTTGTCGTAATCAGTAAATTAAACAAAACAATGGGTGGATTGAATAAGGTTTTATTATAATTGTGGAGCGTCGACGAAAGCGAAGGGCTCATTGAAGTTAGTATTGACCTAGTTATTTTGAAATGGGTTTAAGAACTTTGATAAATATATAGACATTTGTTTACAGTGACAAAGCTTTCTATTGCCGCCTATTTGCCTTTTGTTTGGCAAGGAGTATTGACTTCTTTGGTTCCTTACTCGGGGTGTTAGCTCCTTTGAATAGTACAACATATCCTTTACATTTTTGTAATGTAGGTACTGTTTTGTTGACTTTTATATCATAGAAAAAACATGCATTTTGTATCATAATTATAGTTACTTAGTTTCGTAAATAATATTAACCATGCTGTGAAGAAGATAGATAGATATTTTGATATAGAATAAGATAAGAATAATACAATGAAGCATATATGCTATTAAAGGTACCCAGCAGTGGGGTGTCCGTAGATTGATGTTGTGAGTTTTATTAATGTTAATGTAGTCTTCTTTAAATATATATTGGGTAAAGGGTAAGATATATTATTATTTGGAGAAGAATAAATAGGAAAGAGCATACTATTGTAAAAAGGTAAGACTTAAAAGAAAATAAAAAATCACTCATCTATTAAAAATTACTTTGTTAACATGTAAAACCGTATATAGGTGTTATTTATATGAATAAAGCCATCAGATTAGAGGGTTTGTATGTTTTCTTCGTCTATAAAGATTAAACCGAATTGTTCTTTATTTTTTCAGAAATAAAACATAAATGTTACAACTTCATTAATCATTCCTCGGGTAACAAGATAATGATGATTTTTACAAATTGCGAGAAGGTCAAACGTTCACATTTGCGCATGCGGTACGCAGTATGAGAATATAGGGAGGGACCATACATACACACATAACATACTATACCTTGACTAGAGTAGAGTTATGAATTTAAGACATGTCTCCTACTACGTTGAAGGTTATATTATGGTGGATTATTATGTCAAAGTCTTTTCCTATTAGCTATACTTATGAATTTTATTATTCAAACTGTAATGAGTAGGTTCGCTTTTAAGTGGGTGGTATTTATTATGACTTAACAGGTTGACCGCGTTAGCTTACAAATTGTTATAGTAGATGTCGACAACAAAGGAGCAATGAAGTTTTACAAGCACTTGTAACCACCACGGTATACGTAGCAAGTCTTTGTTTGAACCCTCACTATGGACAATGGAATAGTTTGTGTTAAATTTACAAGTTAACTTGATACTGCTGTCGCTGGATTAAATTTGATAGCGTTGACAGAGCACTTAATAGTAAATGTTTGTAAATAATTGCAAAGACTTTGGTTATTGTTCATCATCATCATCAGCTTGTGCTAATCAACTGATGAATAGAGGCGTCTCCAATGCACGCCATTGAGCACGATCCGATCCAACCTTCAATAGGTAAATCTTGAGTTTGAAATATTCGTTTAGAAGATTATTTTACAAATGTTATAAGAAAAGAGTTTTACTTATATGGCTTATTATTGATTTCGTTTTTTAAAAGAAAAAGGATTTTACATAATTTATTTATTATGACTATAAATTGTGCTCGCTTTAAAAGACAGCTTTATAATCTTAACTTAAAAGATCTTTTTAATCAGTTAAATTGTAGTGAGAAAAGGAATTTCACATGGTTCAAAATTGTTCCCCCATTTTATTTTCAAGCTATTTCAACAAAGTTTAAAAGCAGTTCAGTAGGTAGTCACAAGCTTTCATGAAATCGGACAGTTTCGAACGGATATTAAATTTTAGGCCAGTCAGTTTGCTATTTGCACTTTGTATTTTTATCTTCTTTAGATGCAATATCTAGTGAAAAATCGTAAATCAATAGAGTTAGTTCAAGTTTTTTGTTTTACAAATTGCAATAACATTGTACATCAAATAAAGCATACAAATATCATAAGTTCATAAGACGAAGTTGTGAGGTAAATCAAACAAAGATCAAATAATCTTTTTGCTATAAATTTGGCATTTTTTAAAAACATTTTACGGGTAAGCACAATGCCTTGATCTCACCTGATGTTAAGGTGATGATAAGGCCAATGATGGAGACGCACTTCACCCGGCTATCTTATATCTAGCTGCCGGAACACAACAATGCTAGAAACATTGATATTAAAGCGACATCTTTACTAATATAATAAAGAGGAAACCTTTTGGTATTTTGTATGTATGTATGTTTGTATGTTTGTTTGCAACGAATAAACTCAAAAACTACTGGACCGATTTAAAAAATTCTTTCACCATTAGAATGCTACATTAGCTCTGAGTAACCTAGGCTATATTAAAAAAATATATTATATATACATATAAAATGCTAAAAACGACAATTTGATTTTCCAATACAAAATTGTTGTCATGGAAACCATTGATATAATATATTATTATATTTAACTCAATGATGGAAACTGTCAAAGCGATACGAAGTCCGCCGGGTCAGCTAGTATTCAGATAAGATGGTGGTAGCTAGCCAGGCGGACAAACAAGCTCTACCACTAACGGCACCAACCAAACCAAGTACACAAACATGTACCTCCCGCTGGGAATCGAACCCGGAACCTCTTGGTCTAAGCAAGTGATTTTAACCAGTATACCACAGAGTCGGTTAAATCATGTATATCGTATTGAGAAAAATTTACCAATCACCTTACAACCTTAAAACCAATTTACTAACAGGCAGAAATAAATCACTTACTTCTGTATTTGTGCAATCACTGTTAGGTATGACTTAGCGCTTATAAGATTTTTGATAAATATTTGCAAAACGCCAATATTCGCTAGCAGTTATTTTTGTAATTATGGAAAAACAGAAACTGACAATTCAATGATTCTAAAGCAGATCAGTACATTTCAGTACAGTTCCAAAGTAACATTACAAAAACGATAGCGAAACGATAGCGAAGTTAGAAAAGAATAAACGTATGGGATTGACATTACGTTGACCACGTGATTTAGCGCGGCTTATGTCAATCCCATACATTTTGTTCTTTTCAAACTTCGCTATCGTTTTTGTAATGTTACTTTGGCCAAGGGGCCTGATAATACACCTAGAGCAGTGGCCAACAAATAAATTTAATATAAAAACTCTGTTGATAACATAGAAGAATCACTTACTTATTCAAAATGTGAAATTCACGTGGACACAGAGCCGAACACTGAGCATCGAAAATGATGAATAAACCATTCCTAGCCTTAGCATGCCAGCTCGACTGGAACAGCCAATCGTGATCAAAATATGTCCGACCTACTTACGAAGGAGGTACAGTTTGCTACCGACATAAAGCAAGGTAAGTATACAACGTGTGTCAGATAAGGCCTGCTTCACACATACCACAACCACACCACACCGTCATGACTAAAGATGGTCAATCTGTGGTTACGTGTGAAAAGTGTCACTTCGGCTTTTTGCGTTGTGTTATCTACAACATGTGGAAATATGGTCGGCTGCTAGTTCGCGGTGTCGCTGGTGGTTGCGTTGTATTCGGTATCAAACACGCGGTCAATAATGACGGCAAAGTGACAATGTGTCCCGTGTGAATTCAACTATAAATTTTCATACAAATTAGCGCCGGCCCACGTGTTATGGTTGTGGTGTGGTTGTGGTACACGGAAACAAGCCTAAGATTGGATACATTTTTCATTACAGGTTTTGTATTACAGGTCTATATATATATATGTATAATTTATATCTTGTATGCAGAGTTACTTAGACATCATTATTGACTTTAATTGGTCATGCAATTAATAATTAAATATTTCTATTGTGACGTCACATCAAGATAAAGAAGTCCCAGCACC
Organism: Eudonia mercurella; assembly: GCA_963082485.1. Classification (NCBI taxonomy): domain Eukaryota; kingdom Metazoa; phylum Arthropoda; class Insecta; order Lepidoptera; family Crambidae; genus Eudonia; species Eudonia mercurella. The sequence goes on from OY720046.1 coordinate 8,580,918, forward strand.
AGTGGTCCAGTAACCTCTGCGTACTTACATTTACTAGTGGTCGCCCAGTGGTCGAAATTCGACCGTAATTTTATAAGGCTGCACGGATTGTATCCTAAGCAATGAAAAATTTAAAAAGATAGAATGTGAGTTTGGATTGGCATTGACAGATGTCGGCCTCATTAAAGACAAACAATACGTGTGTGTCAAATACATGGTAGTGTGTGTAATGTTGTTTTTGTTGATTTAATGTATTTTTTGTGTACTGTAATTTGAGTTATTATGTGCTGTATGTTTCTCTTAATGCAAAATAAAAAATAAAATAAATTAAGTAACTCGTTTCGATTTTATATCAAAATACACAACGATATCACTGCGTTCACAGAAGCTTAACTCAAATCACGTTAAACGTATATTGTAGGCTAATAATGGGGATAGTACAGACGCCTGTACATCAACCTCCCCAAAACTGTCAAATTTCTTCAATAAATTTTTCACCATTTGCCATCAAAGTCAAAGTCAAAGTCAAATATTTTTTATTCAAATAAACTTTAAAAAAGTGCTTTTGAATCGTCCAAACCTATTTTTTACCTACTACCCATTCAGGACGTCTATTTTTTATCTGTGGAGAAGAATGGGCGCAGGAAACTCCACAGCTTTAATATAAGTAACGACATTTACAAAATTATATGCCGTTACCAAGTTATACAAGTTTAAAATTACTTAACAATATTTTAAATTAGAAATACCCGTTGGAGTGATAGGAGCATTTTAAACCCATGCTGTTTTATCTTCAATGCAATCAGACACTTTATAATACGCTTTTTTACAAAGCTTTTCTTTGATGGTGATTTTAAAATTAATATCAAGTTTTTGAATATTACTTGGAACTTTACTGTAAAAACGTATACACATGCCTCTAAATGAATTATTTACTTTGTGGATTAAAATTGAGTTTTAAGTCTATTGAGACAATTTTACAGTTTTCGGTAGTCTGATCTGTTGGCTGTCTGTATCTATTACGCCATTTTCTATGTGGAGTACTTCGGCCTACTTGCCCATACACTTTTATTTGGTTTAGATATCCACACGATTTAAATACTATTTACCTTGACATGCCTTCCATGTGCTGAGAAGAACCTGCTATCAGCACTATACGTGACGAGGCCAACTGATAATAACGAATAGTCTTTCTTCCTTATCCAAGTGACCTGAGGAACGAAAAAACTAATTATTACGGGTGTTCCATTTGTTTAGGGCGACTGTTGCGTCAGTTATCTTGCCGGAACACAATAATGCTACTAACAATGATGTTAAGGTGACATATTTAATTAAAATGTTAGTAGCTAGCTAGCCAGGCGGACAAACAAGCTCTTCAACAAACCAAACCGAGTACACAAACATGTACCCCCCAATGGAAGTCGAACCCGAGACGTCTGAGTCTAGACCAGTGGTCTTAACCACTAAACCACAGAGGCGGTTAACTAACTTACACACTAACTAGTTATGAATAGTTTGTTAACATTACCGATAAATATACAACGTTAGAAACTCATTAAACAAACATGAATCTAATTTATACTGAGATTATACCATAACAAATTTACATAATTGTTTTCTGTATGTTTTATTAATGATAATTTGAATTCTTCGCTTAGTTTAGATTTTCCTGATAAATGTAGAGCGTGTTAGAAATCAGAATAACAATACGCATCTATCTATCGACAAGGCGTATCACAGTAAAAGATCTGAACTGTTACATATAAAAAAGTACATTAATAACCAACATCAAAAGCTTTTTCGTCTTTATGAACTGAATGTGACGTCATCCTTTATTTATGACGGCCCTAAGCTCGTAAGTAATTGGAATGGAATGACTTCTTTTAGGGTTATGTAGGGGAAATTGAAACCGGAGCTTGACAGAGATTTTTGAGCATTTTGTTTAGGAGTGTCTTGAGCAAAATTTTTGAAAATACTTGTCGGTTCTGTACGTAATGCTGACAAATCAATTTTATGAAAACTATTTATCATTAGAATTTACTAAAGCGATTTGTAATTCACCGAAATGTTTATATTACACGTTTGGGAACTTAGTAGGCACCTTTAATAAATAAACAAGCTACCACCTATAAAGATCGATGTTTCGTGAATGTCTTCAAAATGGAAAAAGCAATATTGAGTTGGGAACTTTTCCCGTCCAGATGGGCTGATTTTATGACACGAAATTTTCGTAATTATCGTATGAAACTAAATTTCGAACATTCGCCCAAAACTTTTGCAATGCCTCCGGGGCTCGTGAAGTTATGTTATTTCATATCTTTCAATATTGCTCTACAATTTTTTGTGCGCGGGGAAAATTTTTTGTAACATCGTATTATTCAATTTTACAGACTCATCGAATCGATTGATTTATTGCTGTAAGACTTTCTTTTACTTTAGAATTTTGGTATTAAAATGTAACAGTAGGAGCTACAATTCGCGTCGAGAAAATAAGGGAATTTTTTACGTGTTTCTATGCTGTGATATGCTTTTCACTCCAATACAAACAGTATACTGAACAGAAGATTCAGATTTGTGTTGAAGTTGTCGGTAGATTGATAGGAACCTACATGGATAATAAGACTTTTATTAAATAATAATATAATGTAACACTTACCGTGTTTTCTGTGATATCACTAACTTCACAATGTAGAATAGCTGTTGTTCCTATTTGAGCTATAACTGTTGTACAATTTTCAGTCAAAAATATACCATTCTTTCCTCCTTTACCACTTAATTTATTTACAATAGAACCCGCCGAATCTCTGTACATTTTCTTTATCTTATTCATAGCTTTAGACATCGACGTCTCATCTAATTCTTTGACTATTTCTCTGTCTAATCTATGTTTTGGATGATATTTTTCTCTACCTATAACTTCATGAATTTCATCAATAATATTATCTGTATTATGTACATCTTCATTATAATCATTATCTAACAGTGTTGCTGATAGGCGAAGGGGTTTGGGTAATTTTGTCAATGTGCCATGTGTACTGACAATATAATCTGTGGTTGTTTGGTAAGCTTCGGTGGAGTCTTCGTCTGTTTCAACAGTTGTGTAAAGAATTGTTGATTGGGTTGTTGATGTGGTTGTTCTTCTCCTGTGACCTGTAAATAAACATGAAGTCAGTAAAGCAGTATTACTGGGCGCATTTCATTTCACGTTAACAACAGCACATAGGGAGTTTGTGTTAACGTATAACACGGGTTCATGTAGGTAGGTGCGTACTCTGAGCGATTGAGCTCTTCGAGCGTTACTCTTGGTCGGAACTAGGTCGGAACTTAGTCGAGGTGTGAAGAAGCCAAATGCAGGTCAGCTAGATGAGGATGACTTGTTCTGCTCCACTAACGTCTAGTGTCTTCGCAACTGGACTCCGCTTCTGCTTAACATCAGGCGAAGTGGAGCTATTTGCCTTCTCATTTATATGAATTTAAAACACAACATATTTGAACCACCTTGAAAGGTCGAATAAGTAACTAACTATAGTGGTTTGTCCTCAACAGTATAGTTTTATTTGTTTCTACTTGTAGATATATCAGTTTTCCTACGTAAAGATAAGCAAATGTGTTGGTTAGCTGTAGCTGCCCAACACAAGTATTCGTCCAGGAGTTAAAGAACCAATTACCTTTTTTGTGATGCCTAGTGAAATTACCAAAGACACTGCCCAGCCTCTGCTGATTCCTCGACGTGCACAGGTCCAACGACTTCAGGTCGTCGGCGTTCTGCGCCACCAATATGGAAGACCTCTTCGACTCCATAGCACCGGTGTTCACTAACAACTCCGCTTCAAGCAATAGAACAACTGTGGCGTAGATTAGTTTCAGTTCTTTACAGTAAAACATTGTTTTTGGCACTGTCAAGCGTCACATTTGAAAGATTTGTTCATTGTCACTTAAATTTATAGTCATCTTTTTGGGCACTGCTATCTCCGCGGGTAGGTTGTGGTGGGCGACGTCCTTTGATAAGGCATTCTGCAAAGAAGAGAAAGTACTATTAATTACCACGTTTATACTCCTTACTACAACACTGCGACCCCAGTCCTCCTCCAGATCCTTTAAACGAGGTGCGACGAAGGAACTCGCGGCGGAAGATAAGGACGGCCAGTGAGACACAATCATACTCCACTAGCTGTGTTCGCATCTGTATAACGCTTCTGCCTTACATCATGTCTTTCGATGAGTTTGCGTTTTATTTTACATATTATTATTTTACCATGACGGTTTCAATAATTAGGTATCTAAAATATGTGTCGAGAATTTTCAAAAGAGTTTTGATTTGCTGTCAATTGTTCGATTTTGACGACCTCCTTGGTCGAGTGGCTTGCACACCGGTTTCCATGGTGTCGCCATCTCTGAGTCCCGGGTTCGATCCCCGGTCGGATCAATTTAGTAATACCTGTTTTTCTAAATTGTTTCGCGTCTGGGTGTTTCCTATGTAAAATAAGTATGTATTTAAGTATATTAAGTATGTTTATCCATTGTCTAGTTAACCATATAACGAGTTTCTTAAGGAAGCTTTTCTTTGGGCTATATAATTGGTGTGAGTGTGGGAAACATTTATTTATATTTTATTTATTTCTATTGTGTCTGCCAACAGCCAAACATGTTAAAGTAACACAATTGTTAATTTAAATAGTGTTGTGTGTAATTTAGAATGCGATCACAGGCGTCATAACATTTATTCGGTCTACAAGGTTTAAATTTTTGTAAGGGAAGTAACTTCACAGTGTCGTAACACCGCTGGTTTATAGTGTAAATCACAAAGTAAAAAAAATTAACGAGTCTTCTGGGGTCTCGAAAGATCGCGGGTTCGATTCCCACTTGAATTTCTTAAGGCTGGTAGATTTTTTCTAATAAACTTTTATGTTGTAAATATATATCTCATTGTTAATGCAAATATTTATACAGTCATCAAAAAAATACAAATAAAATATATTTTACTGAAATAGGCACAGTAGTTCACCTCGCTCTACTCTCATATCGATTCGATCTAAATATAAATTTAGTCTTGAAAACTGTAAACCGGCGAGGTCAGAAAAGTTTGGCCTATAAACCATAATCAATGGCCGTCTCAATAATTAATTAATGCAGTTCTAAATTCTCGGAACTGGCTGGTACACAGTACATTGGCGTTGAATAATTCAAATAGCCTAGAAATTGCAATCCTATCGATGCGATTCACTTGAAATTAAACGCTATGTGGTTGTCCTTGTGTTTCTTTTCATCATCATCATCACAGAACACACAATCCGCTGCGCCATCTAGTTCCAACATGCCAAGTATTTCTACTATATGATTTTTATTTTTTTACCAAAACTGACAAAGGCACTTTATTTACCAACTAATTATTGCTTTGAAGTAATGTGACAAAAACCAATGTTGGTTTGTCGCACACTGGCACTCATCATCTAATGCTCACATTTATACAAAAAAGATTTATAAAGACTTCGACCCACTAAACGCAGGTTAGGACAGCGCGGCAATGCGGCACACGGCATACAGGCATGCAGTTTTAAAGCGTTTTCATCAAAAAGTGAAGATAGGTGTATATGGCGGCTTTAGTGGTAAAATGGTTAGGGCTTGCGGAGAAATTTGTCCTCGTCTTGTCTATGCTACTTCTGCCCTGCACTGCTCTGCTCAGTTTAATCGGTCGCGGTCGCCAGGTCTAGAGCAGGACAGATTTGGGGCAGGTTTTTCACCCCTGTTCATATTTAGTTTTGATGTGTCATGGAAAGTTATCGTTCCGTTTCTTGCCTTTTTTTCGGTTGAAGGCTCTCCAAAAATTCTACCTGGTGATAAATTCAGTAGTTTCCTTATTTAGGTAAGTTTAGTTTAGTAGTAGAGTTCAGTTTAAACTAAAATTTGGTTTATTATTATTTGGATGTTTTTATTGATTTAATGTCAATAAGTAATAGCCCTCTGAAGGCTTATATTGAATAAACAACTCGACTTTCGACTTTTAATTTAACACTGTAATACGTAGAAGCCGCGTGGGCTCGCGTTTAAACCGCGTCGATTTTAATCTGCTTTTAGTGAGTAGGAGCCTAAGAAACAACTATAAGTTTCTTGGTTATTAACACAGTTTTGTGTACAATTTGGAATGTCAATCACTTCTATGCAAATGTATAGGATCGAAATCGAATCTAGTAAATAACTTTGATTGATTATGTGTTTACATAGTCGACGAGATTGATACCGAGAACCCTCCGATCGTTTGTCTTGAAAAAATATGTTTATCGAATCGAGTTTACGTAGGTAATCGTATAATTATGTTGATTTTACCCGCCTCTTTCTTTGTGTGTACTGTATTGAGCGATCTTAGATCTTGGGTTAGATATTCTTCGTTTGTATGGAAGTTTGTTGTTGGTCCTCTTGGCTAGCTAGAATTATCTTATTATACAGGGTATTTGATAATATATTTATGTATAATCCCGAAACATATTCATGCAACTAAGTATAAATAACACCGTGGTAACATACAAAATCGCAAATTTATTTTATTACATTGTTTTTGTTCAACCCTTACATGTTTTGACATTTGTTTCGTTTGGACCATAAGGTTGTCGATCAAGATCAATGTATTAGCTAAACCTAGGGTTGCCAGTTTGCAATTTTACTCAGTAACAAACAACCTCAATATCTCTGCCATATTGTGCTTTCGGGTACCTATGTTTATAATTTTCCGGGGTCCTATGTCCTGTGCCCTATTTGCTATATTCGGGATTTTAAAGGTACCAAACACCCTGTAGTATCGGCATAACGTTCACAGAACTCACATCGCTCGAAAAACTGATCGCTGGTCGCTAGGACAGAGCAGTTCTCGAGTGGCCGCGTACCGGAAAATACAGTGTGGGCAGGCCTCAAACAAGGTGGACCGACTATCTGGTGAAGGTCGAGGATAGCTGCTGGATGCAAGCAGCATAAATACGGTCGTTGTGGATCTTGCGGGAGGCCTTTGTCCAGCAGCAAAGGCTTTTGGCTGAGATAATGATGATGATAACGACAATTTACATTTATTATGTGTTTCGACCTTCGAACCAATAATCGTACTCGATTTCCAAATAAGCGCTTCAAAAACAGTTCGAGAAATTTTACACATTTTACTACTTATTGTATTATTTCAAATTAGGAAAGTCGATTACAATTTTAAGTATGACTTGACAATCTTAATTTGACCTCTATATTCGTAATAAGCTGGATATCTTGCAACAAGGAAACAATTAAAACAACACAACAGGAATTTTGTTGGCCTAACTTTATCGATGTCGGTAAATCCGATCGATCCAATCCTCGGAGAATCTAGTTGGGAACTGGGGCACGCACTAGTGCGTGATACCATTCCCTCATATAAGCTCTGACGGTGTTTTGTGTTATACGGCTCTAGGATCCCTTTAATTTTCTCGCCGCCCCCAAAACAGTCCTGTGAAGCTGAAAATTCCGACTGAGGCCATTAGCAAACTCTCTCCAAAAAAACAGGTAATGTATTTACTGTATGTTAATGTATTTGCAGACTGTGACGGTCAAACGGTAAAGAAACTTTTTCTAAAAACTATAAATATTTTCAATCTAAATGTTACCTTAGCAAAACAAATTCAGTATTTGCTTGACAAATTGCGAAGGCATTTTGACTTTGACGAATTTAAATAAAAAGGCGACCTTTAACCCAAATAAGTTTGAAGAGAATGACCGCAAGTACTTACCTCTATATTTATGAAATAAAATTAGAAAAATTAAAATTAGTTATGCTCAAGCAAAAGAAATACTTACTTAACTAATGGAAATGTATATATCTTCAACGGCCAATAAAATCCACCTTTTTACAGATGTTAAAAAATTTAGATTTTGCTCGAATTTGCTCGAATGGACTTCTTGGCGGGAAAGTGAAGAGTCATGTCTGCGGTTTTGTTTTATTTTCTAAAATTTGTGCTATGTCAAATAATAATTAAAACAGTGCAACGGCACTTTTCAAGTTCTCTCAAGAATCCGCGTGAGGACTTAGTAAAGCCCCACATCTTCACACTGAGATACTCGAGGGGTTGGGGGGTATATCATTTCTCACTTCTCATTTCTATTATCATTCATCATCGTCATACAGGAAGGAACTATTGTTTATTAATGTATTACTTGTAAGATACACTTGGTACTTTGACACTGGTTTAATGTGCATTTTTTAATTTCGGCGAGTTGGATTGAGCCACAATAACATAGTTGGTAGTGCACCTGACCCGGCATGTCATGAGGTGCGGGTTCGAATCCCGCTCATGGAATTTTTTCAACACTTTGTCTTTTTTCAAATTGTACTTTGTTCGCAACAATCTTTGCGTGAAAATTATTATGTAAATAATCATTCCTATAATATATTTATTTCTTACTTTATCCATTCTTATCACTTCAAACATCCATCCATATTCTAAAGCAATTTTCTTTAACTCATCTTCTTCAAGATCCGCCATTCCGAATAATCACAGTATGACATGAGACTGTGACTAAGAGCCCCTTTACACTACCGTTTATTTATCGTACGATAAAGTAAAAAGGCTGGGCAAAGGCCTCTATCATTGAAATCACGTCATCATTACAATTGATGGGTATTGACTTAATCACCACGCTTGCCTAATGCGAATTAGTGATCAGATTACAAACCCGGGCTATGCATCGAAAATCCGAAACACACTTTGCCCGATCTGGGAAGTGAACCCGGGCATTCGGATATCGGGCCGAGCGCTTTGCAACTCAACCACCGAAGGAGTACGCAATAGAAAGCCCAAAATTAAAATTTTGTAAATAGGATTATATAGAATACAGATTGTGTAACTCCTCATAGCAAAGTTATGTAGCAAGCAATCAGGAGGAGATCAATGGCGCAGTGATTAACGCGCCCGGTCTGCGATTGCTAGGGTTAAGCAACTTTCGCAAAGGCCGGTCATCGGATGGGTGACCAAAAAGATTTATGGAACAAAGTGATTAAGCCGTTGGTCCCGGTTGCATTAGCAGTCGTTAAAAACCACCAATCGGCACTGGGCCCGCGTGGTGACTTATGGCCCGTTCTCCCTATCCATAGGGAAGACTCGTGCCCCAGCAGTGGGCTGATAAAATGGGCTGATGATGATGATGGTGATTATGAAGCAATCAATAAGACGAGAGACGAGTGTTAGGCTTGTTCAACATATACCACAACCACAAAACCGTCAGTCGTTGCGACAGAAGATGGTCAAACAGTGGTTACGTGTGAATAGTGTCGTTGCGGCTTCTTGCGGTTGCGTTGTGTTACCTACAAAATGTTTGCGATATGGCCGGCGGCTAGTTCGCGGTATCGCTGGTGGTTGCGACGTGGCTACGATGTAGTCGGTATCAAACAAGCGGTCAATAATGACGGCAAAATGTAGCCCGTGTGAATTCAACTATTAATTTTCATACAAATTAGCGCCCGTCCACGTGTTGTAGTTGTGGTGTGGTTGTGGTCGTGGTGTGGTTTCGGTACGTGTGAAACAAGCCTTATTTTATTTAAACAACAGTATTTCGCGTTGAATACGATTTACACGACTTAAGTCAGTGTCCGAGTGCTTCTTTAATAAAGAAATGGGCGAAGAAGTTCGAAGAGACGGGATCTACACCAAATGTGAAGCAAACCGGCGGCCCACGGACTTCTCGGAGCGAAGAGAACGTGCAGCAAGTTTCCGCTTCTGTTCGACGTGATCCAGATTTATCGACACGCAAACGTTCGGCTGAATTAGGATAGTCCCGCACATCATTACGCTGAATTTTGAAATTAGATTTGAAGTTACATCTATATAAAATCCAGATAGTGCAAGAACTAAAACCTATTGATTTAAATTTGCGCAAGACGTATGCCGAATCAATGTTAGATCGATTCAGTAATATTGACAACCTCTTATTCTCCGACCTAGCCCATTTCCACCTCAACGGACAAACAGAATTGCAGGTATTGGAGCAGCGAAAATTCCAAAGCTGAACACAAGAGGCCACTTCATTCTTCTTAGGTAACTATATGGGGCCGCAATTTCAGCAAAAGGAATCATTGGACCCTACTTTTTCGAAGATTCTCGCGGTCGTTCGATTACTGTTAATTCTGCTGAGTATGTGAAAATGTTACGGGAGTTCTTGGCACCGATGTTACTGGAATTTGCTGGCTACAATCGTAATACAATACATGTAAGATGGAGTTACTTGTCACACATCCAACGAGTCTCTGCCGGTGGTCTAAGAAATGTTTCCGGAAAAGCTGATTACCAGACGAGGCGGCATCCCATGTCCACCCAGGAGTCCAGATCTATTCCCAGCAGACTTCTTTTTAAGGGGTTATTTAAAGAGTCGTGTCTACATCCATAAACCAAATACACTACGTTAACTAAAAGAAAAAATCAGCGAAGAAAATGTCGGCAATCTCGCGGTCTCTTTGCCAACGAGTATTCGAAAATTTCGGTACTCGCTTAGAAGAGTGCAATAGTCGAAACGGTGGTCATTTAGGTTTTCATTTTTTTAAATAAATTCCAAATAATTAGTTTTCTTGTAAATAAACAAGTTTTAAAATATGTCAAATGGCTTTTATACGATTATTTAAAATGTTAACTAATTCATGGCCCACCCTGTATTTAAGCTAACAAAACTAAATTACATTTTAGTTTCTTTCATATAAAATGTAGTCTAGATTTTCGCGTGGGCAAAGAAATCGTTTGCACCTCTGACCTTTGCTATAATAACTTCTTATTACGTAAATGTTACGTAATACAATATCACCTCTATTAACGTAACCGTCTCTTTGGATCAGTGGCTAAGATCACCGATATAGAAGTCCTGGAAACGATTCCCAGAGGTAATGTTGCCAGCATTCTTGAGACTGTTCCCATGAGACATACATCCATCTTTTTATTGGACATATTGCTCGACCTATTCATATATAGGAAAGACTCGTGCCCCAGCAGTAGGGACATAAAATGAGCTAATGATGATAAAAAATATGTGGTAAATAGTTAAAGAACATTCTTAAAAGTACATGTTTGTACTCAGTTTGGTAGGTGTTAGGACTTGTTTTGAGTCCACTAGCTAATATCTTATATTATGTTGCCGTAACAACAATGTCAGCAATGTTGTGTTCCGACAGTTAGAGATGTGGCAGTCAGAGCCTTATTTTTAAGATTACCAGGTGAAGTGCGCTTCCATATTCGGCTTTATCATGACTTATCAATATGTGAAATGAAGGCCAATTCCTTACCCTAGAATAATGATTGTTAACGGGATTATTACCATATTTTTTGTTTGTGAGTATCCGATATTTCGGTACCATGAGATGTGTACATCCGTGATCATAATCCCGTTAATAATAATGATTCTAATGTAAGAGACCAAGATTGTTTAAAAAGTTAAATTGCTTACCCGTTAGGCATTAAGCAGTCGTTTACTCCTTTGAACTCTTTCAAATCAGATACTCGAAAAAAGTATCGCAAGAAATCCCGTTAGTAATTACTGTAATCCCCTGCCACCACCACCATGATAGTTTAATTAGTTATAATAACTAACTTATAACGAAAATATTAGGTAACACGATAGAAATTAAATGTGAAGCTAAAAATCAAGCCAGAATTCAGAGATCCTAATGAAAAAGCGATAAAGAACCGTTTGAAAATTCCAAATGAAGCGAGAAATGTGCAGATAATGCAAACTTTACTGAACTGTGAGCAGGGTTTATAGACTTCGTTATTCTCTAAAAAGTTAAATATATTTTCTAAAATTACTAATGATATATAATAGTTATGCTATGCTATTAAATATGTTGTAAAAAATAGCGTAGTTGAAAGTGCATCTGACCCGGTATGTCACGAGGTGCGGGTTTGAATCGCGATCGTGGAACTTTTCAACACTTTGTCTTTTTTAGGGTTCCGTACCCAAAGAGTAAAACGGGACCCTATTACTAAGACTCCGCGCCGTCCGTCCGTCTGTCACCAGGCTGTATCTCATGAACCGTGATAGTTAGATAGTCGAAATTTTCACAGATGATGTATTTCTGTTGCCGCTATAACAACAAATACTAAAAACATAATAAAATAAATATTAAAGAGGGCTCCCATACAACAAACGTGATTTTTTTGCTCGTTTTTGCTCGATATTGATAACGGCAACAATTACATAAAAAATAAATAATTAAATTAAAATAAAATTAATATTTAAGGGGGGCGCCTATACAACAAACGTGATTTTTTTCCAATTTTGTTCTCGGTCTTAATAACGATAACAGGTAGAAACTTGAAATACTTCTTGAGCGAGTCCGACTCGCACTTGTTTCAAATTAAAATGACTAATTGTAAGTCAATTTGAATACTACTATTTTTGTAGATGTTTGCTGATTGCGTCAGGCGGCATTTGCAGCGACATCAAACTTTTTGGACTTTTTCGATCATCGCCATCATCTTAACCAGGGGGTCGACCGCCTAACTCTCTCGCTTTCGATCGCTTTGAAGGCGAGGCGAGGAGGAGGCGTCATCTTGTCATTTTGAAAGCAATATGAAAGCAATATCGAAAGCTATAGGCTATAGCTTTCGATATTATTCGATATTATATTTCGATATTATATTAGAAAGCGAGGCGAGGGCCTCGCTTTCAAAGCGATCGAAAGCGAGAGTGTTACGCGGTTGGGGGGCAGCTCATTTTTATATCCCCACTGCTGGGGCACGAGCATTTCTGAACGGGCCAACCCCCACGCGAGCCCAGCGCCGATTAGTGGTTGTAAACGACTGCTAATACAACTGTGACCAACGGCTTTATGTATCTTCCGAAGAACAGAAGATGATTCTCGAGATGATTGACCTTTGCGAAAGTTACTTAATTTCAGCAATCGCAGACTAGCGCCATTGATCTTCTCAAATCAAAAAGGACAGAACTAACTCATGTTTCGCACACGTATAACTTCGTTAGACCGAATTGGGATGTACACTTTTGGACTATAGCAAGATTGGACGAATCAGTTCGACGCCATACAAACACTGCTTCCATCCACATCGAAATTGGAAACGTCGATCGAACGATTCTTTTCATAGACCTCAAAAATTGACAACCAAATGCAAACCCGCATTTGGCGAGCGTGGTGATTAAGCCAATACTCATAAATTGGGTAGTTAACTGGTTAGTCAATAGAGAAGCTTTTTAGCAACTGTCAAAAAGTTTTTTTAATATAAATTGTATGGGATAAGCAAACCATGACGTCACTATTGTGTTTCGTCAATTGAGTGTTTAATAAAAAAATTTTAGGTTAGGTAATGTATGACGTGAAATGAAATGAAAATCTAATTAGTTACTAATAGTAGTAGTAATAGACTAACATAAAAAATAACTGCAAGAGAAAAAACTGAAAAGAAAAAAAAAGCTCTACGATACCAGAGTATTTAAATGAGTATTTATATATTGATAGTTGTCGCAGGCGGGGGGACAAACACCAACCAAAGAGAGTACGGATTTAATTGAGCTAGCCACGGCCGCTTGGTCCCACAAAACCCACATAAAATAATTATATTATAACGCCTTACTCTTTTAAATAGCAAAGTCATAGCGCATAAAAGAGATTAATTTTTTAAAGATATGTTAAATGATGTAGTTGATACGTTTAATGTTTTGGAATTAATTTCAATGATGGAGGCCTTTGCCCAGCACTGTAATAGTATTGCAGTTACTACTACAGTCAAATTAAGTAAAAGTCTATGACCGTCCCACTGCTGGGTAAAAGCCTCCATTATTGAAATCAAATCATCACTACAGTTGATGGGCAATGATGGCTTAATCACCACGCTTGCTAAATGCTGGTTGTTGATCACAAATCGAAAAATCCGAAACACATTTTGCTCGAACTGGAAATTGAAACCGGGACTTCGGGTGACGGACCGAGAGCATTGCCACTCGGCCACTGAGATGTTACTAATACAAAAATGAGTTATTTGCTGTACAATCATGTTGAAGATGTATTAACCTAGTCCGACAGGGTGTTATAACACCTCTAAAAGTGTTATATAGATGAACCTTAATATGATACTTTTAAAGTTTTTTTTACAACAACACACAAACGCCTGTTCGGTGTAAATGGGTTAACTGTAGCATTGTGTATACAGGATCATCATCACCATCGTTATCAGCCCGTATCAGTTCACTGCTAGACATAGGACTTTCCTTACTGCCGCCAGCTACAAATCAGCAATCTAAATCCATACGGATTAAGATTGCTGTCTACATACGTAACATACATACGTAAAGGTACGTATCTTGATCTCACAGAGGACCAGCTAAATAAACTTGAGCGTCTTCAAAATTTTTGTATTCGGTTCATATTCGGCTTGCGCAAATATGACCATGTTTCTGAGTACCGCTTTAAACTTAAGTGGCTTCCTATTCGTCTTCGCCGGAATACTCATACTCTCCCTTCTTCATAACATATTGTTTAATCCCACCTATCCTTCTTATTTTAAGGAGCGTTTCAGTTTTCTTAATTATTCAGGTTTGCGCTCATTACGGTCATCAGAAAACTTAAACCTTCAAACACCCCCACTCAGCACCATCTTTTATGATTATTCTTTTACCGTCCAAGCTCTGTCTCTGGAATTCGTTTCCAGTTGCGATCAGGCGTGCGAAATCACACATTTAAAGAGCTCGTGAAAAAATTCTACCTTTCCGATTAACCCTATCCTGCAAAACTGCCACATCCGCTACTTTCCTACCTGAGACTACTATTGTTTAAGTAGTTTTATTTGTACCTATATATATCGTCGCCTAAGTTAGGCGCTAGTAATCAGAAACAAGGAGAACCAATGGAAGCGTTTTATTTTGAAAACAAAAACAATTATTATGATCGCGATATAAAAAAGGCAAGATATTTTGGTTCTCCTGAAAAGTTGGCATTTTTGACTTCCGCGGTGTTAGAACTTAAGCAATGGTATTTATATCGAGCTTCAGCTTAGATCGAAAACCGATTAACTTCATCGGACCTTATTTTCCAGGGGGCAAGAAAACTGTATTTTTTCTATTACTTGTTCCTAGACCTATTCACGTTTTTCTTGAATTTAAGCAAAAATTTGGTTGCGAATTTAAAAATACAATTAAAACGAAACGATACGTTCAGAAATTCCGCGTCGAATGATACCAAAAAGTCATTTTCGACCAAAAGTGGAGATAGAAGTTTTCGATCTAAGCTAACGATATATAGGTATATTTATGATTATAATCATTATCATTATATATTTATCATTATTATTATTATTTTGCTTTCATTAATAAAATATAGATTATTCTAGTATGTTTTAATAGTTTCACCTCTGATCTTACAGTTTATTAACTCTCTCCATCCGACTGGTTGTCTTGAAGACCGCCAAATTGTAACATTCTAAATTTTTTTTTTTGGTCATGTTTATGTTTTAGGTGTTGCACTATCTATCTATCTAAAGGTACGTTTGAAACTAAAAGAGATAAGAAACTTTGTTATAAGAATAGAAGAATTTTAATACTAGTAGTTCAGTTCCACCGAATATCAGTGCCATGGCACGACAATGTCATGGCATAAGCTGAGCCGTGACCATTTTGGTTGTATAAATAAAAATTGTAAAATGTCCATTAAATAAAGTTGTCATAGATTCTACGAATAAAATATTTCAATTCAATTCATTTCATAATTGATTTCCTTTTATAAAACATTTCACATACAAAAATAAAATTTATACATCATGTGGTGAAAATAGGTACTCAATAAAATAATAGAAAAATATGCGTGCCCCAAAATATTCAATTCATCCGTATGTTCTAACGTAATTCGCTGCGATATGTTGTTTTTTAAGTTATATATGGTATATGCCGAGATATTTATGATATTTAAATCCATAGTGCATTATTAAGGGTCGGTCAAATATAAAAAAATGACATATCTACAATAAAAAAGATAACAATATTTTAAGTAACGCATGGTGGTAATAACAGTTTATATCAGTGAGTGTAGCATATATTTGTGAAACACGCCAGCATCCAAAATTGCTCAAGAAAAATACATAGGTGCTATAGGTATATTACAAACTAGAGCCGGGCGGATACTATTGATAAACATAAATTACAGCTGATGCCAGGGATTGCTTATGAAGTAGCTACTTTCGGCATTTATGCCTGAAGGTTGTAGTGAACGAGAAAGGGACTCATAAGCGGCAGAAGGTCGTTCCAGATTTTGGCGAGAGCGTACTTATCTTATCTTATCTAAGTGAGGCCTTCTGAGGTTTCCCTCTCCCAGCACTAGCACTAGCACTTCGACTCATCGGGATCTTTTGTGTAACTCCATCCATTCACTCTTCGTCCTCTGTAAAGATAGAAGCCATAAGTTTGGCATTGAAGATACTTGAAGCATCACCTGGTGTGGCAAGTTTTGACAGTGAAACTATGTCCCAGTACTGAGCACAAGCTTTCCCGCATGGAAAGTAGGACAAGGTCAGAAGAGGTCAGAACTTAACTGATCACACTGGGGATATTTGAATCTCTCCTGCCGTGCGATTCTGTAACAAAAACCGCGATCACTTCGACACCAATTACACTCGTAGCTTGCAAATGAATTCGCCTTTATTACAACACCGTCAAAGTCCATTGTTATTGGCACGTCTTGAGTGAATTGTGTATCGAGTTTGGCAGTGATCTTGTTTCAGAATCGCACGGCTGATCTCGAAATGTAAGTGACATGAAATACACTACGAATTTTTTTTTTATTATCTACAATTTGATTATAAAATAAAGTACCACATTGGTTAACGCGCCTGGTCTGCGAGAGCTGATGTTAAGCAACTTTCGCACAGGCCGGTCACCGGGAGTTTGACCAAAACTGTATCATCTCGAGCTCTTTCGTGCTTCAGAAGGCACGTCAAACCGTTGATCCCGGCTGCATTAGCAGTTGTTAAACCACTACCAATCCGCACTGGGCCCGCGTGGTAGTTTATGGCCCGTTCTCCCTATCCATCCATAGGGAAGGCTCGTGCCCCAGCAGTGGGAAAAAAAATGAGCTGATGATGATGATGATCTTGCAGGCTGCTTGGCTGCCTGGACCCTTAAGTGTGCTTAAAAAACTCGAGCATCGAGCCACCTGAAAAAAACATTATGAGACTCGAGAGACTTCGACTTTCGAGCCTTATATCACTGTATAAGGCAGCAGTATTACATATACATACTTCTTCCTTAAACTGTGCTTATATCTAAGGCTCGAGCGTTGGATAAATGCGCAACAGTTAAACCTTTGAACTCCGGTATACATAAGAATCAATTTATCTGGTTTTTACAACATGTACTTCATCATTAATTATGTACTAGATTCCCGATGCCACTGGGTCACAATGACGTTTGTAACGATGGCAGTAAATATTATGTACAAATGTTTTGCATCCTTAACATAATGTTTATGTTGATGATGCTACCTAATGTTTTTTCAGATTTTGTTATTCGAAATTTAAATGTACAGGTATGAGCAACCATGACCACTTTCGAGATGCATTTGTGTGCTGGATTCTTTATCTAGTACATAATTGATCGAAGATTGAATATTCTGGTGATACACGTGTCAATAAAATAACAATTTTCTATCACAATAACATCTGACGACCTTCAATGCTAATCTCTTTTTTGATTATACTTCCCCTTTTGATTGATTGTTGTTACACATATTCTAAAACTAAAGGTAGCATAAGTCAATGTCATTCACCCCCGTATTTATAAACGAGTAAAAGCTCATACTGAAGCAAAGTAATTGCATATGTAAAATTTTATTTTCTTTAGTAAACCGATGAAGTTAGAAAGGTTAAAAGTTAGAATTCACCAATATCTTTACTCAAGCAATCTAGTTAGGTTTCTCAAAGAATTCATAAAGACAAGCTTGTGACAAGCTAGAATTTATTGAGTTTATATTTCGTGTGACAGTTTGTGTTATGTCTAAAAAAAATTGATGCATTTTATAATAACAATAATACTTTTATTTAATTGAATATGAAAACTTCTATTATAATTTAAACGTTACTTGTATAAAATGAAATTATATCTTAGTGACATTTCTAAGAACAAAGTAATTGCTAAGTAATGGCTTGTTTATAAATACGGTTTAGAATTGATGTAAAGCGACGAGTAATTACCATTCTCTACATTTTCATTATCTACAACATCAGTAGGTCTCTTAAAACAACTTTAGTTTAACTTTGTTTTCCTTAGACCATTTTTGACTTTTATTAGTACTGTACGAAATTGTAAAAATTGAAATTGGTACCTGAAGTAATTTTTGCAAACTTAGATACCTATACAACATGTAATAGAAAGGTGTGATAAAAATGAAAATCCAAAGTATGTCCGATGTAGATTTTGTATGCAGTGTTACTAAGACATAATTATTAACTTTAATTTGTCATGCAATTGTAACTTAAATATTGTTTTGTCAACGTCACACAAACGTCATTTTGAATTTGAGAAAAAGAGACAACACAATGATTATCTAAATAATGTTTAAATAGTTTTTATAAATAAAGGGGGTAAATATTAAAATTAGTGAAGTCATGCGCGACAGGTGCGCATAAGCAAGCAACAGTGATCATAAATGTTAGTACTCCGAGGTTACTAAACCACAAGTGCTGTGACTTATTTATTTTGATGTAACGTCACAATAGAAACACAAATGTTGAAAAAATTTCCACGAGCAGGATTTGAACCTGCACCCTTCTGACATTCCGGGTCAGGTGCTCTTCTAATTGAGCTATCGTGGTTCTAACCAGCCCGCCGAAATTATTTAACACTTTTTACTTTGTAAGCCAAAGGCGCCCATTCAATGTCAACAACTACCGTCATTAACATCCGATCATAATATTTTTACAAATATTAAAGATCGGTTAAGAAATAAGCAAGCTATTTTATAAAATGTTCAAAATGATTTTTAAAGCAAATTTTGTTGCGAACAAATTACAAAAACACAAATGTTGAAAAAATTTCCACGAGCAGGATTTGAACCTGCACCCTTCTGACATTCCGGGTCAGGTGCTCTTCCAATTGAGCTATCGTGGTTCTAACCAGCCCGCCGAAATTATTCAACACTTTTTACTTTGTAAGCCAAAGGCGCCCATTCAATGTCAACAACTACCGTCATTAACATCCGATCATAATATTTTTACAAATATTAAAGATCGGTTAAGAAATAAGCAAGCTATTTTATAAAATGTTCAAAATGATTTTTAAAGCAAATTTTGTTGCGAACAAATTACAAAAACACAAATGTTGAAAAAATTTCCACGAGCAGGATTTGAACCTGCACCCTTCTGACATTCCGGGTCAGGTGCTCTTCCAATTGAGCTATCGTGGTTCTAACCAGCCCGCCGAAATTATTCAACACTTTTTACTTTGTAAGCCAAAGGCGCCCATTCAATGTCAACAACTACCGTCATTAATGTCATGTTAATGAAGTAAAAAGTGTTGAATAATTTCGGCGGGCTGGTTAGAACCACGATAGCTCAATTTTTGTAATTTGTTCGCAACAAAATTTGCTTTAAAAATCATTTTGAACATGTCACAATAGAATTTTTTATTTCAAAATTGCATAACAAATTAAAGTTAATAATTATGTGTTAATAACTCTGCATACAAGATCTATATCGGATACACTTTGGATCTTTTCATTTTGACCACACCTTTCTGTTACACGTTGTATATATTTTTTTAATTTTGTTTTTTACATGTTGTGATATTGTCCTTTACGTTTTGTGTTTATTTGTATTGGAAAGTATCCTTTTATAATTCTTTTATAAAACTATAATTATTTATGGTGCACCGACGCGACGACGAGCTCACTTCAAACTCAAATATTTTTTTGTCCATTCAAAGGTTGTGTAGAAGAGATCACTCTTAGTGATAAGACCGCCCTTAGTACGTGTATTTTTATGTAGTTTTTTTGTCAAATGTTTTATTTTTGGTGTACAATAAAGTTTATTTATCTTTATCTTATATAAAATTAGGGCATTTTCCAACATTTTGACGCTGAAAGGTAGAAAAGATTATTGCCTTGCTGTGTATCTTGCCGGTTCTTCTCAGTACGAAGTCTCCTGCCCAGAGTAGACTTACGAACCGATAGCATAATTACATTCATAAGGGCTATTTGTGTAGGTAACAAAATGTTTACTACAATCATTTTGCATTGGCGTTGTTTCATTAGAATTGAAACATAAAATTCAATTACTGAAAACAAAGAGGGGTAAAACATGAAAAGCCGTTGGCTTTTGTAGGCAACGCAGTTTCAAACAACTGATCTTTACCACAAAATAAGGAGACCCCAGAAGGTAAGCTCAATACATAGCGCGCTCGAGCAACGCACAAATACGCCCCTCATGGACATAAAATCTCGGACCATCTCAAACTGGTTGGAGAGCAGCTGTTACGAGATTCCGTGTCCGTGAGAAACTATTTAATTTAAAAAAGCACATAGTCAAATGTCTATGTGCTTTTTTTAAATTAAATAGTTTGCCAAATGCCACCAGGCATTTTCAGCGTCACCGGACCTTTTGGGGGTGGGTGGCTAGAAACTTAAAGGGTTCCTCAAGCCGTGTGAAACGAAGCATCGCCAGAGGTTGTCTTGAGGAAATTGCATCACACACTAGTGCGTGTCCCTGTCTAGATTCTCCGAAGGGTTCGAGTCGGATCGATTGTCTATGTGTGCTGGAACGCGTTTCTATGAAGCTTACTTTCTGCAAACTCTTTATTTTGTGTTTGCACTGTGAGCATCACTGATTTCTCTGTAGACATTTACAAAAGGTATCCAAATGAGAAATTCGTCGGGCTTTTCATTGCAAACAAAATCGTGTTAATCGCCTTAATTGTGACGGTACCAAGAGATGTTCAGCTTATTTTGGTGACGGATTTCAATTGTTTTCATCCAACAGGCGTTAATTTAGAAAACGGAACAGAAGTGTTGCCGAAAAATGTATTACAGGATGAAGTTGGCCTTTACAAACTTTTAGATACGCACATACCTTTTACAGCTTTTACCGCCTAAAGGTAATTTTCTTTTAAGCCATTTTACATTTCGGTGGCACATAGTACAATAACTTGCAAAGAAGACTCAATCGAAGCGTCTTGTAGTTTAGAACTGAATGGAGGACAAGAGATCCAGTGGTCGCTCACCAACCATATAGGTAGAGTTCCCTCGCTCAATCCACCATGACTGACTGCTCTCACAGTTGCAAGCACTGTGAGAGCAGTCAGTCATGATGGATAGAGCCGAATGGAGATGCATCACAAGAGCCGTCATTCACCAGGATTCACCCAACTGTGCCAAGAGCCCATACGAACTTCAACGTTCGTTCAATAATTTCAAACCAATGATCCAATTTTAATAAATCTTTTTATAACTAAGGTAAATACACAAATCTTAAAATATTAACTTTTTTTTTTAATACAATTGAATTTTTTGCGATTTGAAACTTTCCATAGCAATATTTAGATCGCATTGAATTTGATGTGAGTAGGTACCTACAGTCAGCCACAAAAATCGTTGAACACTTTAGAACATTGTCATTGCATTTAGGATAATAATAATAATAATAAACTTTATTTGCACACAAAAAAACAGATACTGACAAATTTATAAAAACATATAGTACAAAATAGGCGGATAGTGAATCGAACAGGGGGGTAACCACGACCTCTTATTGCAGTATTATTGCAGTTGTAGAAAAGAGACGCCTTTATACACGCGTCTCGTTTTCACAACTGTAATAATACTGCTATAAAAGGTCGTGGTTACCCCCCAGGTGGGCCCTTGTCAACCTTTAGTGATATTACGATGACATATTTTTGTTGTTTAGATAAAGTAAAACGTTATCATTTGTTGTTAAATCATTATTATTACTCATTTTAATCATTATATCAATGGTTTCAATGACAACAAAACAGACAAATCATTTTTATTGGAAAATTAAATTGTCGTTTTTAGTACATTTTTTTAATATAGCCTATGTTACTCAGCGTTAATGTAGCATTCTAATGGTGAAAGATTTTTTTAAATCGGTCCAGTAGTTTTTGAGTTTATTCGTTACAAACATACATACAAAAATACAAAGGTTTCCTCTTTATAATATTAGTATAGATAATGCTCACAAGCATGATATTATAAAATTTGAAATGCTTTTGTTTAAACATGGTTCAAATTAAATTAACTCAACAAATGTATTTTCATTCAAGGTAACATCTAACACAGTTTATGAGATTGGTGTTGAGAATTGATTGGTGGACCAATGACACAAACAACTATAAACATATATCTATGTATGATGATGATGATGATGATTGGTCTGACTGATTTCGGTCATGGCGACCACTTCAACTTCTAGACGGAACGGCCGGCGCTGGTGCGCACGAAAATGATTAGCATAACCGATCTTCTTACAACCGAAATTAATAACCTATCTCTGGTAATGAGATAGGCCTATCTTAGTTTAGTTACCAAGCAACCGCTGTTATTTTCCGATAATTAACAGAAATTACTAAGCAACAGAGGAGCTCGATGGCGCAGTGGTTAACGCGCCCGGTCTGCGAGTGCTGAGGTTAAGCAACTTTCGCTAAGGCCGGTCATCGGATGGGTGACCAAAAATGTATCATCTCGAGCTCCTCCGTGCTTCGGAAGGCACGTAAAGCCGTTGGTCCCGGCTGCATTAGCAGTCGTTAACAACCACCAATCCGCACTGGGCCCGCGTGGTGGTTTATGGCCCGTTCTCCCTATTCATCCATAGGGAAGGCTCGTGCCCCAGCAGTGGGGACATAAAAATGAGCTGATGATGATGATGATGACTAAGCAACAAATCTCTAGTAGGCCTATCTCTTGCTAAGGATAGGTTATCAATTTCGGCTGTTAGTAAACTGGCCGTGCGCACTGAGCGCACGTAAGCTTTACCATCAGCATAATTATAATGGAATAGCAGACCCGACGGACTTAGTACCGCATTTTTAAATATAGCCTATGTTACTCAACACTAATGTAGCATTCTAATGGTAAAAGAATTTTTTAAATCGGTCCAGTAGTTTTAGAGTTTATTCGTTGCAAACATACATACAAAAATACAAAGCTATACATAGTTATATGTATAGTTAGTATACAACTTGGAATACGTTATTAATCTAAGGTATACAAATATAAAATAATATATATTTTCACTAACCCATAATGTCCCACTGCTGGGCAATGTCTACCTAATTATCTTTCATCTCTTTCAATCGCCATTTGTCTCCGATCTTACAATACATATAATAGTAATAATTATGTTCCGATGACAAAAATATATTACTCAAAAAAATTTAAATGCCAATTGTAATGATGACAAGCAATATAGATTAAATCCATTCAAACAATTACTGGTTTCAAAAAAAAATAGTGCGGGTCGGACTCGCCCATGAAGGGTTCCGTAGCAGCAAGTAACATAACATAAAATCGATGTATGATGTATTAAAAAAAAACTACTTACTAGATCTCGTTCAAACAAATTTTCGGTGAAAGTTTGCATGGTAATGTACATCGTATATATTTTTTTGTTTTATCATTTTCTTATTTTAGAAGTTACAGGGGGGGGGGGCACACATTTTACCACTTTGGAAGTGTCTCTCGCGCAAACTACTCAGTTTAGAATAAAATGATACTAAAAACCTCAATATCATTTTTGAAGACTTATCCATAGATACCCTACACGTATGGGTTCGATGAAAGAAAAATTTGAGTTTCAGTTCTAAGTAAAATTAATTAACCCCCAAAATTTATTGTTTTTTTTTTTTATTTTTGTGTGTAAATCTTATCACAGAATACATCTACTTACCAAGTTCCAACAGTATAAATCCTATAGTTTCGGAAAAAAGAGGCTGTGACATACGGACGGACAGACAGACAGACAGTCATGACGAATCAATAAGACTTCCGTTTTTTGCCATTTGGCTACGGAACCCTAAAAACTGTCAACGGAACAAGTCGTGCACATAAAAAAATATCAGAGATTGTTATTAGCAAAGAAACAAACAATGTCTTGGCTGAAAAAAAAGAAATGTCGGTCGCAACGGTACTGATCTTTTATTCATAGATGGTGCCGAGATGGGGGCGAATATATGCGAACATATTCGAGTACCATTTTGTGCGTGGCACAATTGTGTAGGCCTGTATAATTTTAGCATCTGTGAAATTACGATTTACGCTTATGATTTATTTAGTTACGTACGAGGTACAAGTTTTATGGTTTTTTTTTATTGTTACTTATACAAGTGTGCTTACAACTCTGCTATTGGAGAGGACATAGAGTACATGAGGACTCTGCCACAAAATAAGGAGACTGCCAGAAGGTAAGCTTCATAAAAACGCACACAGCATTGCTCGAGCGCATTTGTATGAAGTTTATATTTTTGATTATATTGCTAGACCACCATCCATGGACACGGAATCTCGCACGGACTAGTCTGAGATGTAAAATTTCAAAGTAAAAAGAGTTGAATAATATCGGCGGGCTGGTTAGAAACACGATAGCTCAATTGGAAGAGCACCTGACCCGGAATGTCAGAAGGGTGCAGGCTCAAATCTGCTCTGCTCGTGTAAATTTTTTCAACATTTGTGTTTTTGTAATTTGTTTGCAACAAAATTTGCGTTAAAAAATATTTGAACATTTTAGTTTGAGATGGTCCGAGATACCGTGTCCGCGAGAGGGTCTATGTGTGCGTTGCTTAAACGCGGTATGTATACCTTTCTGGGGTCTCTTTATTTTGTGACATAGAGTACATGAGGACTCTGCCACAAAATAAGTAAAGCGCAGTAGGTAAGCTTCATTCAAACGGGTTTAAGCAACGCACACATAGACCACCTATCACGGACATGGAATCTCGCAACAGCTGCGCTCGGACTGGTCTGAGATGGGCCGAGATGCTATAAGAGGATCTATGTGTGCGTTGCTCGAGCATGGTACGAATTAAGCTTATCTTTTTTTTTAAATTCATAGCTCGGCAAATGACTCCACTCCACCTGATGTTAAGTGGAAACGGAGTCCAGACGCAAGGACAACTGGTGCAGTGTGAAAACAACGCAGCATCAGTCGCCCTCACCTTGCCGGCCCACAAGGTGCCTCTTCACGCCTCATTTGAAGGGCCCCATGTCATAGGAAGGAGGGAAAACGTGTGCTGGTAGACTATTCCGGGGTATATCTTCTGGGGTCTCCTTATTTTGTGACTCCGCTACCAAAGATGACATAAAAAAATTGTATCCTTATTTTCCTTATTCATCATCAGCTCAATTTATGTCCCCACTGCTGGGGCACTAGCCTTCCCTATGGCCCAGTGCGAATTGGTGGTTGTTAACGACTGCTAATGCAGCCGGTAGATAGGTCCAACTTCAGCAAAGAGGTCAATCGTCGAATCCAGTTAGGCTGGGCAGCGTTCGGTAAGCTACGAAATACATATCTTTTCGTCCGATATACCGCAGTGTCTCAAGACGAAAGTCTTTGACCAGTGTGTGTTGCCAGTGATGACATACGGGACTGAGACGTGGTCGCTATGGGCCTTATCAGAAGGCTCAAGGTCACTCAAAGAGCAATGGAGAGGGCTATTGCTCGGGGTTTCTCTGCGAGATCGAATCAGAAATGAGGAGATCCGCAGAAGAACAAAGGTAACCGACATAGCCCGAAGAGTTGCTAAGCTCAAGTGGCAGTGGGCAGGGCACATTGCTCGTAGGACTGATGGCCGCTGGGGCGGAACAGTCCTCGAGTGGCGACCGCGTACCGGAAAGCGCAGTGTGGGCAGACCTCCAACAAGGTGGACCGACGATCTGGTGAAGGTCGCGGGAAGCCGCTGGATGCGAGCAGCACAAAACCGGTCGTTGTGGAGATCCTTGGGGGAGGCCTTTGTCTAGCAGTGGACGTCTTTTGGCTGAGATGATGAATGCAGCCTGGACCAACGGCTTAACGTGCCTTCCGAAGCAAGGAGGAGCTCGAGATGATAAATGTTTGGTCACCCGTCCGATGACCGGCCTTTGCGAAAGTTGATTAACCTCAGCACTCGCAGACCGGGTGAGTTAACCACTGCGCCATCGAGCTCCTCCTCCTTGTCATTTTCCTTATTAGTTTCTTATTATTCTAGAAAAAAGTGAGTGAACTAAGCAGTGGAAGCTGCTAGTTGTACTCTCGTACATCGAGAAATGAACGGGCTTTACAGTTTCAGTCAATATGTTTGGAAATATTGAGTGGGCTATGGATTCGGGCTTGCTATAGGAGCGCACTTCACCTGGTACCCCAACTAGTATGAAGCTGCCTATCTTATCTTTTACGGTCGAAACATCATCATCAGCTCATTTTTACCAACACCTTAAGAGGCTCTCGCTTGATGGTTGGATCAAGGGTCAGATTCAGAAAGCAGTACTGTTTGACACGGCACGTATTGTTAGGAGGTTCCTCACACTGCAGCCCTGACCACCGGTAGTTTAGGCCCTGCCCCGCTGCTGGTGGTACTCTAGGATTAGGTTTTTATAATGTTTTATTGTTTTTGTATTAAAATATTGTAAAAATCCTGTTTTAAGAAAGAAAATAAATAAAGGAGATAATAATAATAAAATCGTTTATTTGTCTTTTAACAAAAATACATTATAAAAGGTTACACTTGCTTAAAAATTAAGACAAAACGGTTTATGACTCAGAGATCGCGGTCCTACCGCGATCTGTTATTCTGCCATAACCTTACTAATAAAGTCCTTAACTTATCTTTATGAATCACTTAACATAAGTGCAAATATACATCACTGCCCAATACAATGACAATAAAATGTATCTTATACAATTAATCAGCCCATACCCAGCACAACAAATTGCTGCTTAAGCAGTCATTCATGACAATATTTGCGAAAAGTTCGATTAAATTGAGTTTCACGAATGGTCGGAGGCAAATCATTCCGTATCTTAGCGGATGCGTACTTAAAGCAACCTCTCGAGCCAGCTATTTATGTCATTTATGTCACCACTGCTAGGCACAAGCCTTCCCCATGAACGGATAGGGAGAACGGGCCATAAACCACCACGCGGGCCCAGTGCGGATTGGTGATTGTTCACGACTGCTAATGCAGCCGGGACCAACGACTTTACGTGCGTTCTGAAACACGGAGGAGCTCGAGATGATATATTTTTGGTCACCCATCCGGTCCAACGGGCCTTTGCGAAAGTACTAATATTACCCTATGTGCATAACTGTTTTTTAAGATAAGAAACCATAAAATTAGAATTATCTCATACCAAAACTAAGATTGTTTTTGTTTTTTAAAATTTTAAGCCGTCATAACTCAAACACGCTTATTAGACCTATTTAGTCACTTTTCGCTCTACGCCGACGATTTGAAAGATCATGATGATGAAGAAAAATAATTTTGTTCAAATTTATGTCCTGTCACGTTACTTGTTTGTTGTTTGGATAGAGACAAGATAAATGCACCATTATGCCAACACAGCAATTTAATATGTTTTGAGCAATATGTGTTTTGTTTACAATGATAGTCACCGGTGCATGAGATGCTCCTTTCGGAGAAAAATGGACCCAGCCGGCGAAGTGTTTTTTTAAAGAGAATCCCTCCTTATTGATACCGACTACCAGAGGGGCCGAACGGTTATGAAATGAAATGAAATGAAAATATACTTGTATGTATTGAAAACAAAAGATGAACTGACGGCTGCACTGACCATTAAGCTACCGGGAAGGCTAGGTACCATAATGGGCAGGGCAGCCGCCCGGATTGCGGAAGACCCAGGTTCGATTCCTGGCTGGGTTGGGAAGGTATTTAATTTTTTCACTGTATTTTATAGATGATAATGGTGATGAGTTGCCGAGAGCGAAAGATCGTGGTTTCTAGTTTCAGACACTCGTCATCTTTAAGTGCAATTTTAGAGATAATGTTAAGATAAATTGAAAAAAAAGACAGTGTTGAAAAAATCCACGAGTGGGATTCGAACCCGCAGCCCATTACATGCCGGGTCAGGTGCACTACCAACTATGCTATCGTGGCTCAATCCAACTCACCGAAATTAATCAACTTATTTCGAAATTGGACAATGCTCACCTAATATGGAAAATTAACTCAGGCACAAATGATATGTATCTCAAACTACTGGTAATAATGAGTAATTAATTACGGCGTAAGAGGCATCACCGAAATATTTCTCTAAATGTATAAAATTGCTATTCAAGGTTTTGCAGGGGTCATATTAATGTTTTGTAAAAGGGTTATTAATCGCTAAAATGGGTGTTTAAAAGTGAGTAACATAGGGCATCATCCAAATGTTTTTTTACATGTGTAAATTGCCCTTACTACTACTTCAAGTGGCTACTGTCGTCAAAGAAAAAAAACAAACACAATAGTAGGTACATGAATTATTTTATTATTAAAGCATTGTTCGTTTTCTAAATTTTGTTTTTGTCATTTGATGCAGCACCGGATGTCTGTAAACTTCAATTTCATAGACATCCGTTCGTTTTATGTGCTCGCTAAAACCCCTGCAAAACTTCGAGTAGCAATTTTTATCTCATTTTAAAAAAGGTTTCGATGATGTCCGTAGGTTTGTAGTAACTACTTACTCACTTGTAAACAACTATTTTAGCGATTTAATGATCCTTTTACTAAGACATTAAGAGAAATAATAAATCCACAAAAAAATAGTTGGCGAGCACCTAATATGCTAAGTTAGCATCTAAATAGTAGTTTAGGTGCTAACTTTGTATTTTTAGGCGCTAACTTAGTATTTTTGTGGGTTAGGTTAGGTTAGTTTGGTGATCGATTAAATACAACCCAAACAATAATATGAACCCTGCGAAACTTCGAATAGCAGTTCCACACTTTTAGAAAAATATTCCGATGATTCCAACTACGTAGTATTTGATTACTCATTTTTAGTAATAATCTGAGATACATTTCATTTCCGCCGGACCTGGGTTTTTTTTGAGCATTGTCCAAACTAGTTCACAAAAATATTTACGTAAAATTATATGTAAATAATCATAATTAAGATAAAAGGAACCAAGTACCTAGCAAATGAGGAAAATAGCGATATACGATTGAGTAAACAAAGTATTGAATTGGATTATAAAGTACGTATAATTGGCATGCTTATGAGTGACTAGCTTCTCTATAAATATACAAATCATGAAACTCATTATGACTTTTGTATTTTGTAATATCTTAACAGCTGTTGTGGTATTAGATATTATTTTCCAACTCATAATGAGAGAGCACCTTTTTATCTATCGAATGTATTATGAAGGTGTCATCATCATCATCAGCTAATTTATGTCCCCACTTCTGGGGCACGAGCCTTCCCTATGGATGGGATAGGGAGAATGGGCCATGAACCACCACGCGGGCCCAGTGCGGATTGGTAGTTGTTAACGACTGCTTATGCAGCCGGGACCAACGGCTTAACGTGCCTTCCGAAGCACGGAGGAGCTCGAGATGATAAATTTTTGGTCACCCATCCGATTACCGGCCTTTGCGAAAGTTGCTTAACCTCAGCACTCGCAGAACGGGCGCGTTAACCACTGCGCCATCGAGCTCCTCTAGGTGTTTCTACCTTCACATTATATTCAAGCAATCATTTCTGCCTCTCCACAAAAATACTCTTTTTTATTATTCTTTGATATCTAATATATAAAATTCTCGCGTCACAGTTTTCGTTGCCATACTCCTCCGAAACGGCTTGACCGATTTTGATGAAATTTTTTGTGCTTATCCGGTATCTATGAGAATCGGCCAACATCTATTTTTCATCCCCCTAAATGTTAGGGGTAGTCCACCCCTAATTTTTTTTTTATTTTTTATGGCAAAACAACGTTTGCCGGGTCATCCGGTATCTATGAGAATCGGCCAACATCTATTTTTCATCCCCCTAAATGTTAGGGGTAGTCCACCCCTAAATTTTTTTTTTATTTATTATGGCAAAACGACGTTTGCCGGGTCAGCTAGTCTTCTAATATATAAAATTCTCGCGTCACAGTTTTCGTTGCCATACTTCTCCGAAACGGCTTGACCGATTTTGATGAAATTTTTTGTGCTTATCCGGTATCTATGAGAATCGGCCAACATCTATTTTTCATCCCCCTAAATGTTAGGGGTAGTCCACCCCTAAATTTTATTTTTATTTTTTATGGCAAAACAACGTTTGCCGGGTCATCCGGTATCTATTAGAATCGGCCAACATCTATTTTTCATCCCCCTAAATGTTAGGGGTAGTCCACCCCTAAATTTTTTTTTAATTTTTTATGGCAAAACAACGTTTGCCGGGTCATCCGGTATCTATGAGAATCGGCCAACATCTATTTTTCATCCCCCTAAATGTTAGGGGTAGTCCACCCCTAAATTTTTTTTTAATTTTTTATGGCAAAACAACGTTTGCCGGGTCATCCGGTATCTATGAGAATCGGCCAACATCTATTTTTCATCCCCCTAAATGTTAGGGGTAGTCCACCCCTAAATTTTTTTTTAATTTTTTATGGCAAAACAACGTTTGCCGGGTCATCCGGTATCTATGAGAATCGGCCAACATCTATTTTTCATCCCCCTAAATGTTAGGGGTAGTCCACCCCTAAATTTTTTTTTATTTTTTATGGCAAAACAACGTTTGCCGGGTTATCCGGTATCTATGAGAATTGGCCAACATCTATTTTTCATCCCCCTAAATGTTAGGGGTAGTCCACCCCTAAATTTTTTTTTTATTCTTTATGGCAAAACGACGTTTGCCGGGTCAGCTAGTCTTCTAATATATAAAATTCTCGCGTCACAGTTTTCGTTGCCATACTTCTCCGAAACGGCTTGACCGATTTTGATGAAATTTTTTGTGCTTATCCGGTATCTATGAGAATCGGCCAACATCTATTTTTCATCCCCCTAAATGTTAGGGGTAGTCCACCCCTAAATTTTTTTATATTTTTTATGGCAAAACGACGTTTGCCGGGTCAGCTAGTTATATTATATGATTTAATAAATATATAATAATATTAGACAGGAGGAGCTCGATGGCGCAGTGGTTAACGCGCCCGGTCTGCGAGTGCTGAGGTTAAGCAACTTCGCAAAGGCCGGTCATCAGATGGGTGACCAAAAATATATCATCTTGAGCTCCTCCGTGCTTCGGATGGCACGTAGAGCCGTTGGTCCCGGCTGCATTAGCAGTCGTTAACAACCACTAATCCGCACTGGGCCCGCGTTGTGGTTTATGACCCGTTCTCTCTATCCATCCATAGGGAAGGCTCGTGCCCCAGCAGTGGGGACATAAAATGAGCTGATGATGATGACATTCATTGTTCTGATCCAAGGTAGGTAGCTAAAGCACTCGTTTTATGGAAATCAGAAACAACGACGGTAACACTACCACCCAGACCCGACACAATATCGAAAACATCGTTTTCGACATTTACCCGACCGGGTATCGAACCCGGGATCTCAGAGTTAGCGCTGCCCAGAGTCCGGCGTGCATGCCACTCGGCTACAGAGGTAGTCAATGATCTATTAGATGTTGATTGCACATGACCTCTCTTTCCGTCGTCTAAGCACCAACAGTTTTTTTTGGTAGAAATATTTATTGTGCGAATTATTTGTTTTCCGAATAACAAGAGATGATGTGCCGCGAACATGACTAACTTTTTTATGCAACTTTAATTACAGATTTATTATTATTTAAAAGAACAATGAACCTAAAACTAAAAACCTTAAAAAATATAACAAAATAACTAAAATTAATTATTAAAAAGAGTCCCTTTATGCAAGGACCCGAAGATACTGGCAGCGTTCTCCCTTTGAATAGCTAGAGATTAATAATAATTACAGATTATGTTAACAAGCTTGTTTATTTTCTAGTGGAATG
The DNA here is from genome assembly GCA_963082485.1 of Eudonia mercurella. Lineage (NCBI taxonomy): Eukaryota > Metazoa > Arthropoda > Insecta > Lepidoptera > Crambidae > Eudonia > Eudonia mercurella. The sequence goes on from OY720046.1 coordinate 8,612,825, forward strand.
TTTCACATTTTATAACATGCTGACGTTGTAACAGAAAGGGAGGGTAGAAAAGCTTTTGCTAAGTTTCTTGACTGAACTTCTTAGAACACGTCTTCAGACGTAGACTTACGAACCGATACAGCGTAGTAAATTTTATATTGTGGTATGGTAGTGAATTTTATAAGCACTCAAATGTAATCTAAAATTAAATAAACTTAAGGTAGACAAGATTGGAGTGCAGTAGTGAGAAACTTTGCTTTAAGTGCGCTGCGGAATGAAAAAGCTAACTAGAAAAATAACATCTACATCATCACCATCTCAACCAAAACACTCCATTGCTAGACAAAGGCTGCATTTAGCAGTCGTTGACAATCACCGCACCGCACTGGGCACGCGTGGTGGTATATGTCCATTTCTTCCTGTAGTGTTTCTATCAGTAGGCAGGCCTTGCCCGTTTCATTGTACTGTGTGACAGTATGAATTATTTAATCTATGCATCTATCTATCATCATCATCATCTCAGCCAAAAGGTCCACTGCTGGACAAAGGCCTCCCCTGAGGATCTCCAAAGGACGTAGGACGTAGTGTAGGACGCCCTCAGACTAGGTGGAACGACGATCTTCGCAAGGTGGCTGGCAAGAGTTTGTTGAGAGTAACCTCGGATTGTGCTAAGTGGCATGCACTTGGAGAGGTCTGTCCAGCAGTGGACGTGTATAGGCTGATGATGATGGTGATGATGAAGGATCTCCACAACGACCGGTTTTGTGCTGCTCGCATCCACTGGCTACTCGCGACCTTTAACTTCAAAAAGAACATTATAATTTTATTTTTTTTGTTTAGTCTATATCAAGAAGGTTATAAATAGTAAATATATAGGTCTTGTTGGCACATGACAGCAACATCCATTATGCTTGACGAAACAAAGTTACGCTGTCTAACATGTATTATGTATTATTGTACACGAAACGACATGACAGTTCTATTCATGTTTCATCACTTAGCTTTTATGAACAGTAGTAAGGGGTGCGATTATTGAACCAGTGACAATATTTCGCACGCAAAAGTGTGTGATATAAAAATATCACACTCGCATACGAAGGCATCAGTAATTATTTTTGTACGTAACTGTGAATAAATTAATGGTCGAGCGATTTTTTTAAATGATTAAATACTTTTTGCTACTAACAGTCCTGTCAACCTAACTTTTTTAACTACGTTAAAAACTTTCCTTATAAACCGGGGCTAGGGTCAACCCTGGGTTATATTGGATTCTCCTCCTCTTCCTTTGTCCAGCTACTAACAGCTCGACGAAGAGAGGGAAGTATACCTACTAAAAAACCCACCATCCCTTCTCTGCCACGGGAATGCCTCGCGATCATGAATGACACGGTACAGCACCGAGTTCCCCTCCTACCTGTTGACCTACTTAGAAAGCTAAGATGCTTGGTACATGTGTGTGTACTCGGTTTAGTTGGTGGAAGGGCTTGTTTATCCGCCAGACTAGCAACCACACTCTTATATAAGCATGTTGCCAAAATATCATTTTTTGTAGCATTTTTGTGTTCTGGCAGCTAGAGATAAGATATTCAATGCCTTAGTAGTTAAAGATTATTGGTGAAGTGCGCTTCCACCTTCGTTCTTATCATCACTTTACATCAGATGAGATGAAGGCCGAGAGCTTCCGTTGGCAATTAAAAAAACAACTGCAATAATACTGCTTAAAGAGCTTGGTATATTGTAGAGAATGGTATATTGTCTGTGCCTAATATGGACCGCACGGGACGAAAAAAGTAGTAGCGACAAGGTAGTCCCGCCTTTTATTTATAATTTGAAGAGTAGAGTAAACGCGGCAAGGTTTTGCGATTTATCTCGGAAAATGTCTAGAAATGATAATAAAATAATGGTGTTACCACTGATTCACGACAAAAAAGACATTTTATTTGGTGCATTTAACGGCAGGTTGTCCAAAGATAAAAAAATAGAAGAATGGAAGAAAATTTTAATTAGGTACATCTCAGTAGCTTGGTTTGCTACCTTCTGGAAAAGATTACAAGATTATATGTCAGAGATACATTTTACTCAAATTTAAAAATGGCTACTTTGGTAAGTATGTTTTAAACATTCGTTAACTTTAAATAGGTACTTAATGTAGTTATTGAAAATAATTTTCCTTGTATGTTACCTAATAGTTATTTGTTCAACAAATGAGCAAAGTTATTTTTTGATGCGAGGTGCTAACTTTAAATCACGAACTGGCTGAATAGTCTAGAATTGAATCACGAGCGAAGCGAGTGATTTTAATATAGATAGACTACTGAGCACAGTGAGTGATTTAAAAGCACGAGACATTAAAAAAAATTGTTCTCGTATGAAATATAGGTACATCTTTTCACCTCTAACAGCACGAAAAATGTTATAAGTTTGGTAGGTAGGTTTATGTAAGAAATAACACTTTTCACGCGATTTTTCTAGTAAAAGCTATATGGGCTGAACTGTTTCGAGAAAAGGATAGTACGGCCGTGCCGCTTTTCTGCTCGACTTGGCGGGGCACTGCCATGCACCTAGATACATACGGCGTTAGGAGATTGTTTTCTCAACATTTTTGAAGATAAACAACTATATTCTGTTGTTTTTTTACTCGTTTATAACATCGTTTTATTATTTATCTAAGTATTGTTTGTAATCCTGAGTGACTTAGTATGTTTTAACTATGGAGCCTTATTTGATTTATTTATGTATCTTCAGAGTAAAAGAGACAATGCAAGAACAACTGGAACTGGCGGCGGAAAAAAAACATTTTTACTCCAATAGATGACCTTATTCGTGAGGCGAATAACATCTGCCCAAACCGCTACTACATGACGACCACGACCGCTCTGTCAAGAGCGTAGCGGATTAGAAGAAGATGACCTTATATTGGAGATTATAGGTAAAGATTCGCCTTTAAATGATGGAATAGTTGAAAAACTGACGACTGCAGATATAATATAACTAGCTTTTGCCCGCGGCTTCGCACGCGTGGACTACATGCTTTTCCTTAACATTATTTTAACAGTATGTAGAGAAAAAGTAGAAAATGATGATGATAAAATAAATATACTTACCAACAGACTGTAAAGACTTAAAAGTATTTTTAATAAGTATGCCTTTGTAAAGACTTTTTTACACAACATTTCATCCCGCATGATCCTTCCCCAAGGACAGAATTCCCAAAAAACCTAAATTTGCGTTAATCTTCAGCCCAAACCCAAAATTCGAAGATACTAACTCAAAACTGACCGACTTTTATACAAACTTTCATCCCTTATTTCACCCCCTTAGGGGTGGCATTCACAAAAATCCTTTCTTAGTAGATGCCTGCACAATATAAAGCATATATGTGCAAAATTTCAAGTCTCTAGACGATTTCATTATTCCCATGACTTCATCCCCCTTTTCACCCTCATGGGGATGTAATAATCAAAATCGCTGAGACACGTGTAATTTATTTTTTAACCTTCAGTCCAAATACAAAATTATAAGATCATTACTTCAAAACTGACGGATTTTCATACAAACTTTCACCCCCCTTTTAACCTCCTTAAAATTAGAATTTCCAAAAATCCGTTCTTAGTGCTCATCTACACTAACAAAGGAACCTACGTGCCAAGTTTCATGATTGTAGCTTCAGCCGTTTGGGCTGTGCGTTGATGGTCAGTCAGTCAGTCACTTTCTTCTTTTATATATTTTTTTTTAATAATTTTGCCTTTGTAAAGACTTTTTTACACAACATTTCATCCCGCATGATCCTTCCCCAAGGACAGAATTCCCAAAAAACCTAAATTTACGTTAATCTTCAGCCCAAACCCAAAATTCGAAGATACTAACTCAAAACTGACCGACTTTTATACAAACTTTCATCCCTTATTTCACCCCCTTAGGGGTGGCATTCACAAAAATCCTTTCTTAGTAGATGCCTGCACAATATAAAGCATATATGTGCAAAATTTCAAGTCTCTAGACGATTTCATTATTCCCATGACTTCATCCCCCTTTTCACCCTCATGGGGATGTAATAATCAAAATCGCTGAGACACGTGTAATTTATTTTTTAACCTTAGTCCAAACACAAAATTATAAGATCATTACTTCAAAAGTGACGGATTTTCATACAAACTTTCACCCCCCTTTTAACCTCCTTAAAATTAGAATTTCCAAAAATCCGTTCTTAGTGCTCATCTACACTACCAAAGGAACCTACGTGCCAAGTTTCATGATTGTAGCTTCAGCCGTTTGGGCTGTGCGTTGATGGTCAGTCAGTCAGTCACTTTCTTCTTTTATATATTTTTTTTAATAATTTTGCCTTTGTAAAGACTTTTTTACACAACATTTCATCCCGCATGATCCTTCCCCAAGGACAGAATTCCCAAAAAACCTAAATTTGCGTTAATCTTCAGCCCAAACCCAAAATTCGAAGATACTAACTCAAAACTGACCGACTTTTATACAAACTTTCATCCCTCATTTCACCCCCTTAGGGGTGGCATTCACAAAAATCCTTTCTTAGTAGATGCCTGCACAATATAAAGCATATATGTGCAAAATTTCAAGTCTCTAGACGATTTCATTATTCCCATGACTTCATCCCCCTTTTCACCCTCATGGGGATGTAATAATCAAAATCGCTGAGACACGTGTAATTTATTTTTTAACCTTCAGTCCAAACACAAAATTATAAGATCATTACTTCAAAACTGACGGATTTTCATACAAACTTTCACTTCCCTTTTAACCTCCTTAAAATTAGAATTTCCAAAAATCCGTTCTTAGTGCTCATCTACACTAACAAAGGAACCTACGTGCCAAGTTTCATGATTGTAGCTTCAGCCGTTTGGGCTGTGCGTTGATGGTCAGTCAGTCAGTCACTTTCTTCTTTTATATATATTTTTTTAATAATTTTGCCTTTGTAAAGACTTTTTTACACAACATTTCATCCCGCATGATCCTTCCCCAAGGACAGAATTCCCAAAAAACCTAAATTTGCGTTAATCTTCAGCCCAAACCCAAAATTCGAAGATACTAACTCAAAACTGACCGACTTTTATACAAACTTTCATCCCTTATTTCACCCCCTTAGGGGTGGCATTCACAAAAATCCTTTCTTAGTAGATGCCTGCACAATATAAAGCATATATGTGCAAAATTTCAAGTCTCTAGACGATTTCATTATTCCCATGACTTCATCCCCCTTTTCACCCTCATGGGGATGTAATAATCAAAATCGCTGAGACACGTGTAATTTATTTTTTAACCTTCAGTCCAAATACAAAATTATAAGATCATTACTTCAAAACTGACGGATTTTCATACAAACTTTCACCCCCCTTTTAACCTCCTTAAAATTAGAATTTCCAAAAATCCGTTCTTAGTGCTCATCTACACTAACAAAGGAACCTACGTGCCAAGTTTCATGATTGTAGCTTCAGCCGTTTGGGCTGTGCGTTGATGGTCAGTCAGTCAGTCACTTTCTTCTTTTATATATTTTTTTTTAATAATTTTGCCTTTGTAAAGACTTTTTTACACAACATTTCATCCCGCATGATCCTTCCCCAAGGACAGAATTCCCAAAAAACCTAAATTTGCGTTAATCTTCGGCCCAAACCCAAAATTCGAAGATACTAACTCAAAACTGACCGACTTTTATACAAACTTTCATCCCTCATTTCACCCCCTTAGGGGTGGCATTCACAAAAATCCTTTCTTAGTAGATGCCTGCACAATATAAAGCATATATGTGCAAAATTTCAAGTCTCTAGACGATTTCATTATTCCCATGACTTCACCCCCCTTTTCACCCTCATGGGGATGTAATAATCAAAATCGCTGAGACACGTGTAATTTATTTTTTAACCTTCAGTCCAAACACAAAATTATAAGATCATTACTTCAAAACTGACGGATTTTCATACAAACTTTCACTTCCCTTTTAACCTCCTTAAAATTAGAATTTCCAAAAATCCGTTCTTAGTGCTCATCTACACTACCAAAGGAACCTACGTGCCAAGTTTCATGATTGTAGCTTCAGCCGTTTGGGCTGTGCGTTGATGGTCAGTCAGTCAGTCACTTTCTTCTTTTATATATTTTTTTTAATAATGTTGCCTTTGTAAAGACTTTTTTACACAACATTTCATCCCGCATGATCCTTCCCCAAGGACAGAATTCCCAAAAAACCTTAATTTGCGTTAATCTTCAGCCCAAACCCAAAATTCGAAGATACTAACTCAAAACTGACCGACTTTTATACAAACTTTCATCCCTTATTTCACCCCCTTAGGGGTGGCATTCACAAAAATCCTTTCTTAGTAGATGCCTGCACAATATAAAGCATATATGTGCAAAATTTCAAGTCTCTAGACGATTTCATTATTCCCATGACTTCATCCCCCTTTTCACCCTCATGGGGATGTAATAATCAAAATCGCTGAGACACGTGTAATTTATTTTTTAACCTTCAGTCCAAATACAAAATTATAAGATCATTACTTCAAAACTGACGGATTTTCATACAAACTTTCACCCCCCTTTTAACCTCCTTAAAATTAGAATTTCCAAAAATCCGTTCTTAGTGCTCATCTACACTAACAAAGGAACCTACGTGCCAAGTTTCATGATTGTAGCTTCAGCCGTTTGGGCTGTGCGTTGATGGTCAGTCAGTCAGTCACTTTCTTCTTTTATATATTTTTTTTTAATAATTTTGCCTTTGTAAAGACTTTTTTACACAACATTTCATCCCGCATGATCCTTCCCCAAGGACAGAATTCCCAAAAAACCTAAATTTACGTTAATCTTCAGCCCAAACCCAAAATTCGAAGATACTAACTCAAAACTGACCGACTTTTATACAAACTTTCATCCCTTATTTCACCCCCTTAGGGGTGGCATTCACAAAAATCCTTTCTTAGTAGATGCCTGCACAATATAAAGCATATATGTGCAAAATTTCAAGTCTCTAGACGATTTCATTATTCCCATGACTTCATCCCCCTTTTCACCCTCATGGGGATGTAATAATCAAAATCGCTGAGACACGTGTAATTTATTTTTTAACCTTAGTCCAAACACAAAATTATAAGATCATTACTTCAAAAGTGACGGATTTTCATACAAACTTTCACCCCCCTTTTAACCTCCTTAAAATTAGAATTTCCAAAAATCCGTTCTTAGTGCTCATCTACACTACCAAAGGAACCTACGTGCCAAGTTTCATGATTGTAGCTTCAGCCGTTTGGGCTGTGCGTTGATGGTCAGTCAGTCAGTCACTTTCTTCTTTTATATATTTTTTTTAATAATTTTGCCTTTGTAAAGACTTTTTTACACAACATTTCATCCCGCATGATCCTTCCCCAAGGACAGAATTCCCAAAAAACCTAAATTTGCGTTAATCTTCAGCCCAAACCCAAAATTCGAAGATACTAACTCAAAACTGACCGACTTTTATACAAACTTTCATCCCTCATTTCACCCCCTTAGGGGTGGCATTCACAAAAATCCTTTCTTAGTAGATGCCTGCACAATATAAAGCATATATGTGCAAAATTTCAAGTCTCTAGACGATTTCATTATTCCCATGACTTCATCCCCCTTTTCACCCTCATGGGGATGTAATAATCAAAATCGCTGAGACACGTGTAATTTATTTTTTAACCTTCAGTCCAAACACAAAATTATAAGATCATTACTTCAAAACTGACGGATTTTCATACAAACTTTCACTTCCCTTTTAACCTCCTTAAAATTAGAATTTCCAAAAATCCGTTCTTAGTGCTCATCTACACTAACAAAGGAACCTACGTGCCAAGTTTCATGATTGTAGCTTCAGCCGTTTGGGCTGTGCGTTGATGGTCAGTCAGTCAGTCACTTTCTTCTTTTATATATATTTTTTTAATAATTTTGCCTTTGTAAAGACTTTTTTACACAACATTTCATCCCGCATGATCCTTCCCCAAGGACAGAATTCCCAAAAAACCTAAATTTGCGTTAATCTTCAGCCCAAACCCAAAATTCGAAGATACTAACTCAAAACTGACCGACTTTTATACAAACTTTCATCCCTTATTTCACCCCCTTAGGGGTGGCATTCACAAAAATCCTTTCTTAGTAGATGCCTGCACAATATAAAGCATATATGTG